>JAEQBH010007141.1:0-112921 GCA_016808115.1 Tetrastigma voinierianum | reverse complement strand
AGTTCAATTCCAACTCCAAATGACCAAGAACCAATACAAACAAAGCAGTAATTCCAAACTGCCGTTCTAAGACCGAACCCAACGAACCTGGCCGGTTTGTTTCCCAACCTGGGCCTAGCCTGCTGGAGAAAAGATCTCAAAAATTTTCAAAACTTTTCTCACATAGTCAAGAATTTTAACAAGACAAACGGAGGGAAATTCTGACTCCGAATGACCAAGAACCAACACCAACAAAGCAAAGTACCCAAACTGCCGTTTCGGCAAACTGAACCCAATGAACCGGCTAGTTTGGTTTCCCAACCGATACATACGGTTGAGAAAAGATCTCAAAAATTGTCAGAACCTTTCTCACAAAGTCAGGAATGCAACAAGATAAACGGCGCACTGATCGTTAGTATCGAATCAAGAACCAATACAACAAAAAGAAAAGTACCCTAACGACGAGTCTCAGAAACACTAAAGGTAAAGAAAAAGCATAAAAGAAACCTGAGAAGCATATAACTTCAGACTGTGAGGGATTCACGGGCCATCTCTATTTTTTTTTCTCTTCTTTCTTTATGCTTCTCCAAAGGAAATCGAAGCCCTCTCGCCAATGAATCGCCAAGAAGATCCCGAACCGAGTGGCATCACCCCTCCCTCGAAAAATGCTACGAAAGAAAAAAAAAAAAGAAAAAAGCTCTAGGTTTCTTCTTCCATTCTAGCCTTTATATCAGAAACCCTACCTCAGCCTCTGAACCCACCTTTGCTCCGCTTAATTCTCAACTTTGGAATCAACTCCTCACATGGGATACACACCTCCATTAATGCTCTTTCATTCACGAGGCCAGCTAATCTTTTTATTTTTCCTTTTTTTTTTTTTTTTTTAGTTTGAGGTCACCACTCTAAGAATCCATATGGATTCATGGTGGGCTGCAAGGAACTAAAAAACCAAGGCCTAAAAATAGACCCACAATATTGCCTGTTGTCGAGCTGGAGGACAGGGTCTGGAACTATGCAGATCAGCTCGACATCAAAATTCACGCACTCCACACAAGCGGTCCACTAACCGGGTTGAACCCGGGATGCCAACCAAGAGCCCATTTGAGGAAAATTATGAAATTTTACTGCATCGTTCCCTAAGAAGAGTCCAACAAAAATGGTGCACAATTCTGATTCTGATGAGGGAGCAGATCAAAACAAGGAGGGAGTTCTCAAAACCACCTTAAAAATGCTGTTGTATCTCTCGTTTCACCGACCGCGGATCGATACCGACACCTCCTACCTTCCCGCATTGAGCAATTGAAGGTAGAATATACGAGATTCTCTATGGATTTAACCAATCTCAAGGAAATGAAGGTTAATGTTCAACCCACTATTTTAAAAATTGGAACGGTCAATGAATTGGAAAAATTACCGATTCACTACACTGTCGAACCTGGTGATCGACCGATTACTTAAAAGAAACAGAGATATAATTTTATATTTTTTAAATAAAATATTTAAAAATAAATAAAATATGTAATTAAAAATATTACTTATATTTATTAAGTTATTAATTATATTTATAAAGTTATTTATTAGGAAAGGGTTCTATTAGTGAGGAAAAAACGTTATCGTTTTAAGTATTTCAATATTGAAATAGAAAAAGAAGTTACAATTAGTTCTCCAACAATTTTTTTTCCTTATTATCTTCTCAGTATCTACCCTTCTCTCGAAAAATGATATCCATCTTCGAATCAGACATTCCGCTCCGATAAATGATCGCCTCGTGTCACAAAACCCGAGAAAATTCAAATTTTCGAGAAAGAGTAAACTGTAAATTCTCAATAAAAATCCATAATTTTTCTGCATCTCTGACGATGAAACGGATTCTCACCATCGGAATTGTCTCGCCAACTGGGCTACCACGCGAATCACTTCATCACCCTAAACAATCTTAAATTTCACGCCGAGGTGCCCCAGGCGGTAAGGTGACACCGCCAGCCGAGCGGCTCACATAAGCCACGTGTCCAGCAGAGAACAAGTCAAACAAAGACCACAAGTGGGGCTCACATGAGATATGTGTCATCATGTGATTTCTTGAGAATCTAAGGTAGATGGATAAATGGATAAGGGTTATCCAAGTGAGCCAATGATAGGCTGACATGTGGTAAGAGAAGTACTCTCCCACTTGGCCCATCTTGTACCAAAACGGTGGGGGAAAGAAGAAAAAAAGGAGGAGAAAAGAAAAGAAAGGGAAAGAGAGAGTTGTAGAGAGAGAAGCTCTACCTTCTCTCTAAGTTTCCTGGCGATCGGATCGACGATTTCGGGTGGAGCAAGAGGGAAAGTCCATCCTCGCAAAAAGGGCTTCTCATAGAGACCAGAGTTGAGAAGTTTTGACAAACTTGAAGAGGTAGGGGTTTTCTCCTACTCGGTTACTCTTGTCTAAAAATCCATGAAAATGGTTTGGGAGTTATGAGGCCAGGAATGGCCATGCATTCAAATCCTAAGAAATGGGACTGAATGCTTGATATGGACTGCCCTCTGGGATAGTCCATGGAGTCGGCATGGATCAAGTTATACGCCCGAAGTGTTTTTGACTGAAATTGTCCATGTGTGTTGTCAGATGATTGCTTGAATTGAATAAAGATGAATTTGTAAAGAAAATAATATGTTAATGCATGCTAATGATGTGTTAACATGATTGTTTGAATTAGTGCGAAATATAATTGCATATGAACCATGAAAATCGAATATATGAATTGACATGATTGCATTCATAGGCATGTAGCACGCGACGAGTCAAAAGGAGAATTGTGATG
This sequence comes from Tetrastigma voinierianum, assembly GCA_016808115.1. NCBI lineage: Eukaryota > Viridiplantae > Streptophyta > Magnoliopsida > Vitales > Vitaceae > Tetrastigma > Tetrastigma voinierianum. Next base: position 110,141 of record JAEQBH010007141.1, on the reverse strand, counting down.
TTGAATTCACCATTCTTGGTGAATGGGTGTGATGGGCTTGGAAATGGGACAACATCCAAGGTCGAGACCCACGGTCCATAATTGGAAAGACGTGGCCCATAAATAAATAAATAAACACACGAAATTTGAAAACGATTCAAATGTGTATTGGAGGTTGGTCCAATGAGTGAGTCACTTGGTGGAACATCAATGACTATTTTTCACACTTGGTATGGCATGTGTGAGGGAGTCGGTCGGGACTCGGGGTATGTCATGGGGGTCCCATCTCATGCATGATATAAATCATTCCATGTGTAAAATTTAAATTTGTATGGAATGAGTATGGTTGTTGTGTGCCATTGCATGCGTATTTTACGTGGGGAGTAGCCCTTGTAGGAAAATTCAATCCATCGGGCATCGCTCACCCCGCTCTGATCCCCTTTAAGGTACAAGAGACCGTAAAGACGACGCCAATAGAGGCCGCTTTTAGAAGAAAGCTTTAATATGTAGCTTTGATTTTATATTCAGAAAAACATGTATGAAACATTTTGATTGATACATGTTTGTATAAGAGTGTAGCTAACTCTCAAAACTACGTAAATATAGTTGGTTATATTTTTTGGTGAGTATGAATGTATGGGCCCGACATATTTTACTTATGTTTGAGTCTCGTAGAGGGAGACACCATTTTTTGTGGTGATTGAGACACTCGAATCCGCCATATGTATTCCGCGAGTCGACCGTGATTATCAATCCGACCCCCTTGGCTCGGGGCGCCGCCACCCCGCCTCTCCCATAATCTTTTAAATACTCATTGTCTTCCATCTCCTAACCCTAACCCTAACCCTAGACGATATGACAAAGAGAAAGAAGTGGTCGAGATCTAAAAAAGACAAAGCTCATGGAAAATGCATATACTTCTTGAATAAGCATGTCTATCCAAGGCACCGTAGAGGTATACCTCGCAATTTCATTGGTCCAAACGGAATGGAGGTGCTTAGAAATGAATTTTCTATGCTCAAGAAAGAAATGAAAGAGGCTTCCAAGAAGATTGCGTAGGCGATTATTAAAATAGAGCAGGCCAAAAACCTCCTTGCTAAAGCTTAAAAATGAATTTGGTATGTTTGAGAAGGCCGAGAATGATACGAAAGAGGCAGAAACGAAGATTGCATAGGCACTTATAAAAATAGAGGAGGTCAAAAAAAGCATTGTTGAGGAGAAAAATTGAAAAACGGAGGTTGAGAGTCTTCATTAGTCGACTGTGATTGATACTAACACTTACCTTTCCCGCATTGAGCGATCAAAGGTATAATATACGAGATTCTGTACGGATTTAACCATTCTTGAGGAAATGAATGTTAATGTTCAACCCACTATTTTAAAAGCTGGATCGGTCAATAAATTGGAAACAATTACCGGTTCACGGTTCATTGGTCGAATAAGTGGTCAAACCGAGTACGTCATAAAAATATAATTTATATTTTACTAAAAAATAAAATATGTAATTAAAGTTATTACTTAATGCATACAAGTGTCTTGAACCTCAAACAAAAAAAATTCTCTTCTCCCAGCACGTGTTGTTTGATGAAACCCAAGATCAATCCAACCTCTCTCAACACGGGTCTTCCGTGCTAACCCAGAAACCTCCAGACCCTCCCCCATTTCTTCCTCTCATTTTCGGGTACCCACCCAAGCTCGTAGTGCCGCCATCATCGGGCGCCGCCGCACATCGCAACCTCTCGGGCGGTTCACTCCGCCATCGCCGCGACCTCCTCAGTACTTTCGTATCCTCCGGTTCTTTACTTCATGATTCCTTCGCTCGCTATAAATCACTCCCCCATCTCATCCGTCCTCCTTTAGATGATACTAGACCGCTCCCTTAAATCTTCCATCCCACCTCCTATTCCTACCCGTATACCCAGCTGCCTGGCCCGCATTTTTCTCCCTCCATCTTCGGATTTCACAAACCCTCCCCAAACCGATACCTCCCAACGCACCATAACATGACCACAAGATTACTTAAACCACCAAACCCAAACATATCCATTCAATGTCCAAACATCCTCTTCCCCCAAACCATCGAGCCAACCGCTGTGAGCCAAGCTATTTCAACCTCATCGGTGAGGCCATGTTCATCGAGCTCACCGCTTCTGTAATGAAACATGAGACTCGGGGACCTAGTTTACCACTCAAACCGGTATTAACTGTATCGTGGCAGGTCTTTCGAGTAAAAAGGCATGTTGATGGATCCGTGGACAGATTCAAAGCCCGTCTAGTTGCTAAGGGTTATGATCAACGCCCTGGTATTGATTACAAAGAAACCTTTAGCACTGTGATCAAACTAGCAACTATTAGAACTGTATTATCTATTTATGTCATGAAAGAGTGGGATTTTAGGAAAATGGATGTCAACAATGCCTTTCTAAATGGTGAATTAACTGAGACTGTTTTTATGGAACAACCCCTGTGGTTCAAGGATCTCATTCAACCTAATCCATGTTCGCGCTTTAAAAACGACATTTCACGCTTAAACAAGCTCCACGCTTGGTACATTGTGTAAAGACTCAAAATGCCATTCTTCAACCGGATTTTCAGCCCAAGGTCACTCTCCCCTTCATTTACGCCAAGGCTCCAATCTTTAGCTATTTTCTCGGTTTATGTCGGGAGGATCTTGTTATTATTACCGTAAATAATTCAAATCTGTACAATATTATTAAGAAATTGGTGATATGTTTTCCTCAAGAATATGGGTTCTCTTCATTTCTTCGGGATTGAAGCACTCCCACTTGGTCGGGGTTGGCTTCTTCGCCAACATAAATATGTTCGCATCTTAATACGCGATGGTATTATGCTAAAGATGTCTCAACCCCCTCCTGCCAACCAACCTTCAATTGATCAACGATGGCACCGGCCGGCCGCGGGACGCCCGAAGCTCAGAGAGTCAATTGGCCACCTTCGCCTCAATACCTTTCCTTGACACGTCTCGACATCTCATTTGCAAAATAACAAACTTTTTCGCTTATGCACAAGCCAACTACAAATCACCGACAACAACAAAAAGGCTTCTCCGCTACTTAAAAGCAAAACCATTTTCTTTTCATGGTATTCAGATCCATACAAAGCCGGGCCTTCCCATTTTAAGAACATACCCGATGCCGCGATTGGCCGAAATGTGGATGACCACGCCAACCCATGCCCATATTAGTTTTTTTGGGCTCTAATCCCATTTCGGAGTCAAAGAAACAACGAGCCGGCCGCGACGATCCACAAATGTAGGCCGAATACGGGCACTAGCCAATGCGCTCCGAGACAATGTGGTTGTCCACTCTTCAAGGAACTAGCATTTGCAAATACGGACTTCAATCGCCATGGTGATAACTCCTGAGCCACACATCTCTTTTAACCAATAATCATTCGCGCATGAAACATAGCCCAAATCGACCTTCACTACAGGCATAAAGGAAGCCTCCAAATTAAACATGTTCATACTCTCGCTAATCAAATAGCCGATCTCGTTAACAAAGCCATTGTCAAGATAGCTACTAATTGCTACTGCATAACAAGATTGGTCTCTACGGGTGGAAGCTCAATATTGCGGGGGCGTATATGAGCATGTGAGGATCCTATTCAAATCAAAACAGCATGTCTAAATTTCAAATCATGTTCAATATTCTGTCATTAATTCTATATTTGAATGTAATCTTAATGCAGTTAACAGCCTTATCGTTGACCAACTTTATGTAATTATAATGCATTAATTTTAGCTTCCTATTTGACCAAATTCGTATGTAATTATAACAGTAGCTTAGTTTTAGCCTTACCATTAACATGTTTACTAAATTAGACTCTCAATCACTCTGTATATATCTAGAACTTCTATCAATGAAAGGGGTCGGAAATTCTATTACTTTACATGCCTCACATGCAGCCTCCCTGTCAATTGTATCCAGTTCAATAAATGGGAGAAAACTAATGGAAGGTCCAAAGCCTCAACGTCGTAAAATCAAGACTTGAGTAGCATTTTAAAATATTGATTGCCCTGAAGTTTAAATTTCTACCCAATAACACGTATCAAGCTACCTAATATTTAATAAAATTATGGGAAATAACTTTATTGAGACGCAAAAATATCATTCTTAACCCCAGAAGATAGCTCACCTAATGATGGCTCTTAGAATGATCTCATATAGCATAACGTTGCATGTCACAAAATTTTGGTCAACCTCATTGGACACCAATGTTTTCATATGAAAGACTAAAATTCAATCTAAGTGTTAAACGACTAACTCTTCTAAAAGCTCAAGCTTGTAAAATTTGGGTTTAATATGATTATCATGTCTTTAATACCACCCTCACATGCAGTCCCATACCCGCATGTCGAGAGTCAAATAAACCAAATAGAGTTCTTTATGAACTTTCAAATAAACAAATGGGAAATAAATTGCAGAGAGGTGACTCGAACCTAAAACCTTCTTCTAAACCAGGCTCTGATATCATGTAATCAAAGATAAATGAAGGAAATATTTTATTTGTAACGGTTTGGTCCAACCATATAGATATTGTTTGCCAAGGGGCCTTTTTCACGGTCAAGCTGCATGATTAGCTCGCAAAACCGCAAAATTTGGCCACAAAATGCTATCCAAGAGAATAGTATGGGACCTGACAAAATCTGTTACTAGAATGATTAGTATACAAAAAGCACTCAAAACCTATAATAAATAGGGGTTCAAAATAGCACTACACTAATCAACAAGACAAAGCGCATCATGCGCGTGATAGGGAACTGTCATGATAGAATTCTCTGGTCGTGATGCACTTGGTCCAAAGAGCCAAAAAAATAAAAAAATTGACCCCGTGATTTGGGCGTCACAAGAATGGATAGTGTTCATCCTATGATTTATGTTGAATTTTTTTCTGGCCTAAAGCATTAAAGACACAGGATCCGAACTTGACAAGTGGCACCGACACCGATTCCCGACAATGAGCCAAAACTCGACGACTAATTCCCCTCGTATAAACTTAATCCGCTTATTTTTGTTTACCCAAATACTCCAATAAGAGTGTCACTTAGAATTTTGGTCACTGTTTTGGGACTGAAATTTCTACTTCTGGTTTTTCTACCTTTAAAACATATAAAAATGCAGATTAGTCTAAATTAAATCGCTGCAAGTGCACAGGTTGTACAAGTAATAAAGTGGACCTTTAAGCCCGGATATCGTACCCATAGGGATCGATAAGAGAATTTATAGATCAACTACCCCTACTACTCAAGGTCATCACTATTTGAACTTCTAAGTTTCTAAGGATAGAAATTAAACTAAAACTGAAATAACAAAATCTAAAATTAACATAAGAAAATCTATAAAAAAATAAACCAAACATGCATCATGAGATAAATCCAAACACCGGAATGGGATCGCAGTTCTAATCATAAATATGCAGCATGTTCTTTGAAAACAGGCTTTTGTTATGGGTTTGAATCCTGAACTTGTTCAAGAGCAAGGTAGTATACTTCGATCTCCCCTCTGACACTACACACATTTTTCACTCCAAATATTCACATTCCTATCTCTAGGATATTGGTCCGAAGAGCTACTTTGGATTTTATCCCTCTTTAAGATCTGATTTTTTTTTCTTTTCCAATATCAAAACCATTTTTAGAACCGAAGTCCGCTTGTCTCCCATGCATTGATAACACAAGCCTCCTTCAAAGTAATCGATACCACACTCGTGTGTTGGGCGTAATTCTCCTTTCCTTGATTAGAATCTTAGCTAATAACGATCGAGGTTGTTCTACCTAATGATCTAAGTAATACCTCTAACATTAAATTGATAACTCAAGAGGGTGGTCCTTGTGCCTCAGAACACACTTCGTCGGCCACCCGGCGGAACCTTGAACGGGAGAGGTTAGAACACTTTTACCTAATGATTTATCGTATGACATTTATACTTTTTATTAGTTCTAAATATATCGCCCAAAGATACCCCCAAGTTGGCCACTATGTGCTCTCAGGAATCTCCATCTTTGTGTCATTAAGAGGGCCTCCTGGAAATCAGAGCACATATATAACTCTATTCTGGGTATAATGCCTTGATATCAAGAACCGTTCACTACATGAACAATATCGATTAAATCAATCCAGTTCTCAAAACCCAAAACAATCATTTAAATGCTACAAATCATAACTAGAACACCAAAACCCTTCCCAACAAGAGCTTAGCCTTCCATTATTGGTTCACAGACGAAAACGACTAGTTGATCAGATAAATTAATTGACGCTTAAAACAAAACTGAAGAAAAAGATTCCAGAAAATTTCTAGAAAACCTTGAAGTTCAGACATAAATGGAACTAAATATTCATTGATCTCAGCTCAAAATTACAACTCGGATCCCTTATTCTAGTTATAAGAAAAGGAAAATAAAATAAATCACAAGAAAAAAATAAAATAAAATACAAAAACAAAATTAAAATCTAAAAAAAAAAACAGAAAATCAATACCTATTGCTATTTGCTCTCTACTACTACGGGCGACTATCTTTTTTTTTTTTTTTTTTTTTTTTTTTTTTTTGCGGCCTTCTTTTTTTGTGTGCCCTAAATATTTCTATTTATAGGCTCATTAATGATGTTAAATAAAAATCGAGGTCGGTGGACGTGGGCTTCGTGCAAGTGTGCCTAATTTTCAGGAGCATACCGCTGTCGATAGTTCCTGTCCTCGGGTCTAGACCTCGCTGCACTCCAATTTCCATAGGAAAAATTCTCATGGTTTCTCAATGCAGGTGTGTAGTGGGTTGGAAGGTTGTTATTGGGCTTGAAATTGTAACTTATGTTTCTACCCACAAACTAAGCCTCCTCCACTTGATAAGGACCCTCATGAGCAAGTCCCTCATTAGTCATGCATTTATGCTCTCCTCCTTTTTCTATTCCCATTGTATTTTCTAAATGGCATCTCCTTTCTTGAGTGTTCATCTTACTCATCAACACATCCAACTTTGACTCAATTGCATTCATCCTGTTCAACTCTAGCATACCTCCTCCTTTCAACTGGCCGCTACTCCCCGAAGTCTCAACCGGAGCTCTATAGTCGCTGGGCCAAATCTTCAATAAGCCGGGTCGGGCCTTTTCAACACTCTTTCTTGAATGCTCCACAACCGTCGCATCTATGATTCCCCTTTGTAGAGTAATTCATTGCATGATAGAAAATGTCCATTCGTGGTGATTTGATCAATCCCATGCATCGGGATATCTCTTCAGCCAGACCTCCCTCTAAGCATCGCAGGGCTCTATTCTTTTCCTCGGCATTTAAGGGTATAATTATCTTCTTTCTTTCTATGCGAGGGCTATGGCAAACCCTCCATGAAAGCTTCAACCAACTCCTCCCAAATATTAACCCATCCATATGGTATCGACTCAAACTAACTGATGCTACATCTCTAAGGAGAAAGGGAATAACCGGGCAGCTTGGATAATATTGAGTTAACTCGCTTTAGCTCATAGTGTTTACCATCCTCAAATCTCCCAGTGCCTAGTTTGATCCTCTCACTAGATGCCTTTTAAATTGATGCTACTACACCATGGTGATTAGACCAGGCTTCAACTCAAAGATATTTTCCTGAATGGGTGGTTTCTTCATAGCTGAGTACTCATTTATGATGATTGGCCTCAAAAAATCCTCCATGGTCCTTTGTCTTTAAGGCCTTTCAGTCAAGTGGCTCTCCATTTGGTACACTCGACCGGGCCCTTCTGATCTCGCAATAGCCATCGGCTTCAACAACTCTCACTTTTTTTCTCGTGCTTCAAGATCCTTCTTCCAACTCAAGATCCAAAGGGCGCCAGCTCGCTTCTAGTCTTCTATGCAAGTGATAAATTCCTGAAATGGAAATACACCGAGAGATCAAGTGAGATCAATAGATAATGTAAAATATATTATGACATGCTTCATAAAGACGTAGCTAAGTCGCCACATCGCTAGTATTATTTTAAATTTTTGATAAAAGTGAAAAGAAAAATGTCCAAACTAGCAATTTTCTTTTTAGCAAGAATATTGATCTTTAAACTTTACTTCAGTTCAATCCCATGCAAAAGCGCCATAAACTTGTTTGACTGATTTTTAACATATACTAAAAACGACGGATTCTTAACACTTCCACCCGAGATTATTCAATCCCTAACAGTTATGCCAAAAACTTGATTTAAACTCAATATATATAATCTCTTCTCTGCAGTGTAAGTAACAATTTTGAATTAAAATTAGTTTTGGTCTAAATCACTGCAAGTGCATAGGTCATACAAGTAATAAAATTGATTTATTAAGTCCAGATATCATTCTCACGAGAATTGATTAGAAAAATTAAAGATTAACTACCCTCACTACTAAACATTATCGCTATTTGAATTTCCATATTCCATGATAGATTTAACTTTCTAAAATAAAGTGAATCAAAGAAATAAAAAATTCCAAAATACATGATCAAAGAGTTCATTAGACTGAAATAACACTAGGAAAGAATTTCTAAATAAAATATTAACTATGGGATATGAACATTGGAATTGTCCAAGAGCAAATTAGTGTAGCAATGAATTTCTCCTAACACCACGCATTTCACTCTCCATCTTACTCACTTCTATCTCTGTATCGGGTCTGAAGAGCCACTTGTAGGAATTGATCATGTAACACCCCGAATTATACCCCAGTAGTTTTATGACATGTTAGGGGATAAGATAAGTCAAATTTGAATTTTCAGAAATTAATATTGCTAAGTATGAAAAATGATAAAATCGGAATTTTTAAAGAAGTATAAAGGATAAGTGGTAAATTATCAACTTAAGGACTTAAGAGACATTAAGTTAAATGATGTTATGCCATATTAAAATTTTGATAATTTGGTTTGCAAATTAAGGGAATTGAAGGACTTAAATGCAAGGAAAAATATGAGCCAAATTCATTAAGGCAACAACTTACCTTTAGAAGAGAAGTTCCTCATTTTAGCTTTGGAGAGAAAGCTAGGGCATTCCGGTGGGGAGAGGAAGAAGCCATTTCTTGGGGGTTCTCCATGCTCAAGTGAGAAAGAAGGAAGAAGTAAAGAAAAAAGGGAAGCTAGGTAAAAGATTTCAAGAAAACAAGGTTAGGAAACTATCCTAACTCATTCTGTGTCTATGTCAAGTTAGAAACTAATTCTCCAAATTCGATTTTAGTAGGTTTGAGGTTGTTTTAATGGTACTTTGGGTTGTTTTGGAAGCCAAGTTATGGTTAAGGACCAAGAAGTGAATATATATATATATATATATATATATATATATATATATATATATATATATATATATATATATATATATATATATATATATATATATATATATATGCATAGGTTTTAAGGGGATTTATTGGCAAAAGCTTTTCTAAAAACCCCTTATTTTTGTTTTGGCCATAATCTCGATTTAAATTGGATGATTCAATTGGAGGAAAAGAAGATTCCATGGATGAAAATGTCTAGAAGAAATAGACCTAAATCGGCCCGGTAGTAGAAGAGTAGTAATTTTGGTGTTTCAGAGATGGACTAAAATAGAGTCGAAAATAGGAAAATTTCTAGGTTGTGTCGTGTTTTTTTTTTTTTTTTTTTTTTTTTCTGGCCATAGCTAGGCCTAAAGATCTCTAAATTGGATGATTCAAGTTGGAGATGGTGCTAAGACTCATGGCTTAAAATGTCAAGAAGAAACATAGACCTAAATCAGTCCAGAAAAAGTAGTAATTTTGGTGTTTCAGAGATGGACCAAAATAGAGTCGAAAATAGGAAACTTGCTAGGTTGTGCCATGTTTTTGTTTTGGCCATAACTCTCGTCTTACAGATCTCTAAATTGATGATTTTAATTCCTTGATATGGTGCTTAAGATCATAATAAAAATGTCTAGAAGAAACAGATACCTAAATCAGTCCAAAAAGAGCAGTAATTTTGGTGTTTTAGAGATGGACCAAAATAGAGTCGAAAACAGAAAAATTGTCGTGTTTTTGTTCCGGCCATAACAAGGCCTACAATCCTTCAAATTGGATGATTCTAGTTGGGGATGAAAATTATGACCCATAGCTACATAGGTTTAGAAGGTACCATGAACCAAAAGTACTCCTATGGGAGAAAGGAATATTATGAAACCGCCAAGGCATAAGTATATATGAACCTGATAAGAATGAAAATTTTAAATATATTTACCCTGATTATATATGCTTTATTGTAAGGTCGTCAATAGGGCATTGTGAGTATATGGATTATGCATGAAAGAACTGTTTTGGTTAAAATGCCATATGATATTGAAATAATATGCAGCGAAGGTGAAATGATTATGTATATGCGAAAGTCATACTCATCGACTGGAAATATGGCACATCTGTCCTGATTATGATAAATGATTTGTAAACACACATATAACAGAATGCAAGCTAATGACCAAGTAGTTGGATTAATAGGCAAATTGCTTATAGGGTTCTCTATTCTGTTGGCCCTATTTGGGTAATTATATGGGCCCTGTTTGGGTCATTCTTGGAATGAGAAACCGTATTGACGAGTACTTCTGTGTGTTCTCGCTATCCACTACAACTGGTCATGCAAGAAAATTTGTATATGAGATGTGTGATGGTTAACCATAATTGTTTGTGTTCATGTTAATGGTTAACCAATTTTGTATATGTATATAAGTTTTGAATAATGAAATATCGAAAGCAAAGAAGATGTTGTTGTATATTTAAGGAATGTTGGTATTGTGGATTTTTATCTTGTTCTGTACCTATAGTCAAGTAATCACTTTGTGGTCGGGTCTCCGGCTTCTTGTTATTATTTCCCGCTAAGTTATATGCTTTACACGAATTTTTCTATTCGTGTAGGTGCAGAAAAGTCAGGTGTTAGGGACATCTTGCATCAGGAAAGACCAACACATTAATAGAAGCTATTCTTTATAGGTTCTTTGTTTATGGACATCAATTTTGTAAATAATTTTTGTATAAGTAGAATAGATCATGTTTGTAATATCAAGTTTCATTTATTTTACAAATCTGGCTCGCTGATATTTAAAGGAAGATTTATTTTTGGAATATTACTACAGAGTGTATTTTGATTGATATGATGCTTCAATAGAGCATGTGGTATACCCTTGTTTGTAGCAAGTTTAAGAGTTTCGTATATGAATGATTTATGGATTATTATATGTATATGTCCAAATAAATAAATAAATAAATAAAAATATTAAAAGTATCTTAGATGCTTGCGGCACTTTCGACGTAGGAAGCCCTATATCATAGCTAGAGCATCACAATTAGTGGTAGTCAGAGCCTAGGTTTAGCGAGCTCGATAGTCATGGGTTAGAAATGCATATGTATAGCAATGTGTTGGCCTAATGCGGATGTCCTTGTTTTCTGAATAGGATGGACCGACCCAAAGACATCGTTGAAGAAGCTGCTGAAAGTGTTAATCCTAGGGAACAAGGTTCATTAGCCTCTGATCCTTCTAAATCGGTTAGAAGTGACCATGATACAGAGCCAATTGAAGCTTTGCTTAAGATTTCACATGATATGGCTCGGGTTTTAGAGCGATTAACAGATCCTAAAGCTCCAATTGACATGGTAAGAAGACATGGAACAAGTTTAGAAGAATTGGAAAGGGCTAAATTTTGGCTGGAGAAGCTACAGAGGGTGTTAGATGAAATGAGGTGTCCTCTTGAGTAGAGGGTTTCATGTGTGGTCTCACTTCTGCAAAGTGGGGCCTATGATTGGTGGAAGCTTGTCCTAAGGCATCCACAGCTTCCATACTTGATTCTTTGGGATTTCTTTGTCCAGGAATTTCGGGCGAAATATGTTACTGATATGTATAAAGAGGTCAAGGGGAAGCAATTCTTGAATTTGAAGTAGAGAAATTTGTTAGTAGCTGAATATGAAAAGGAGTTTAGCCACGTCAGTAAATATGCACCGGAAGTAGTCCTTACTGAAACATTCTTGTGTAGACAGTTTAAGGAGGGTTTAAATGGATCCATAAAGAGGTATCTAGCACTTATTACTTCTCTACAGCAAGTGAATTTCTATCAACTGGTGCAAACAACTATGAAGGTGGAAAAGTCTGAAATGAGTAATCGGGAAAAAAATCATAAGAGAAAGTTTGAGAGGGGAGGCTCTTCCTCATGTAAAAAAAATTAGAGAATCTCAAGCTGAATCAATGTATAGCTCTGCTGCTAGGAGAAGAAGACAAGGGCCTACAATAGCACCTAGTTCCGATAGATGCACTTCAACCGGACAAGGTGAAATCCTAGAATGCCCTCATTGCCATAAACGACATTCGAGTATTTGCAGATGGTTGATTGGAGGATGCTTCAGATGTGGAAGCACAGACCATCTCTTGGCAAATTGTCCAAGAGAATCTGGAGAATTGAGGAATCCTTAAGGCAGTGGCCGAGGAGGATCAAAGGTACCTTCAACGACTCGTGATCGAGGTGGAGGTCGAGGTGTTTTGAGATAGCAAAGAGGGTGAGGAAGTACTGTATCATTGATAGTAGATCACCTTATTTCTACAACCTTAGCACAAGCCTATGTTATGAAAGCTCGTGAAGATCCGGATGCTCCAAAAGTTATAGCTGGTATTTTCTCTCTATATGATATGGAGATATATGCTTTAATAGATCATGGTTCTACTCATTCCTATGTTTGCACCGAGCATTTTTTGAGAAATGTCATCGGGTAAGAGAGCAATTAGAATATGACATGCATGTGACCAAATCGGGCATAGTACACGTCGTTAACGTAGTATATAAGAATTTCCCAATAATGATTCATGATAAAAGTTCATGGACTCGATTGCTATTGTGAGTATGATTTCGATATTGTGGACGGATCGGGTTGCCTAAACATCGGCTATAGTTGATTGGGATAAGAAATATAAAATTTTAAATGTCCTCGACCAATCGATAGTGACAAGACATGGCATCAACCGCCCACTGTCAATGTGTAATCTCAGCTATGCAAGCCCGTCGATTTCTTAGAAAAGGATGTGAGGCCTTTTTGGCATTGGCGCTTGAATCTAAACAAGGACAAGTAAAACTGGAAAATATTTGGGTGGTAAAATAATTTCCGGATGTGTTTCCCGAAGAGCTACCAGGTCTTCCACTTGAAAGGGAAGTAGATTTGTCTGTTGAAATTTTACCTGTGACGGCTCTTATCTCTAGGGCACCTTACAAGATGGCTCCAACGAAATTAAAAATTCAACTACAGGAGCTCCTAGACAAGGGATTTAATCGACGTAGTGTTTCTCTCTGGGGTGCACTTATTTTGTTTGTCAAAAAGAAAGATGGCACTCTCCGGATGTGCATCGATTATCGGCAAATAAATAAGGTAACAATGAAAAACAAATATCCATTGCCAAGAATTAAAGATCTTTTTGATTAGTTAAAAGGAGCGAGTGTCTTTTCAAAGATAGACTTGCGATTGGGTTAATATCAACTTCGGGTGAAAGATGTTACCGTTCGAAACAGCCTTAGAACCCAATTCAGTCATTATGAGAGTTTTTAGTAATGCCATTTTAGGTTGATCTCAATGCACCTAAGTTACATTCATGGATTTGATGAATAGGGCATTCCACCCTTATTTGGACCAGTTTTCAGAGTGGTATTCATACGATATCTTGTGTATTCCAAGAATGAACAGAACATGAACAACATTTATAATTCTTGGTGCACTTTGAGAGAGAAACAGTTATATGCTAAGTTAAGTAAGTGTGATTTTGGCTTAAGGAAGTGTCATTCCTAAGTCATATTGTGTCTGAAGAGGGTAGTTAGAGCTCGACCGCCAAGATCGGGGCAATTATAAGTTGAAATCACCTGAAATGTGACGTAGGTGAGAAGTCTTAGTCGGTTATTACCGAATACCTGTCGTAAAGGGATTTTCCGTCATAGCCTCTTCACTCACTAAGTTAGTCCGAAAAGGGGTGAAGTATGAGTGGGATGATAAATGACAATCAAGTTTTGATCAGTTAAAGAGAATACTAGTTGAAGCACTAGTGTTGACTTAGCCTACTCCAGGTAGAGAATATGCCTTGTATAGTGATGCTTCAAGAAGTGGTTTGGGATGTGTATTAATGCAAGATGGGAAAGTGGTGGCATATGCCTCAAGACAGTTGAAACCGAATGAGCAAAATTATTCCACACATGATTTGGTATTAGCAGCGGTAGTGTTCACTTTGAAAATATGGAGACACTTTTTATATGGTGAAAAATGTAGAATATTTACAAATCATAAGAGCTTTAAGTATCTGTTAACTCAAAAGGAACTGAATTTGAGGCAACGTCGGTGGCTAGAGTTGTTTAAGGACTATGATTTCATAGTGGATTACCACCCAGGAAAAGCTAATGTGGTGGCGGATGCCTTAAGTAGAGAAACGGTTTTTGGTTTGTCCCTGAAGCATTGTACATGGAGATTTGAATCACTTACGACAGTCTCAATTAAGAGCTACACCTAAATTGAGGAAAATGATAGTTGATTAGAAAAATGATGTCAAGTTACAACAAAGTGTACATTTAGTCAGAAATGGAGACAAGACTGACTATTCTATAGAAAAAGATGGGGGTTTATTGTACAAGAACAGATTATGTGTACCAAATGTCCAAGAGTTGAAAACGAAATTGATGTATGAAAGCCACAATACCGTACTTACCATGCATCCTAGAGGTAACAAGATGTACTAGGATTTGAAACAGTACTATTGGTGGCGAGGGATGAAAAAGGATATAGTAGTTAGCCTTGGGTACTCGGCTGAATTTTAGTACAACATTCTATCCACAAACAGATGGACAATCTGAAAGAGTGATTCAAGTGTTAGGGGACATGCTTCGAGGTTGTGTGTTAGATTTTCCCAGAAGTTGGGATAGGTATATTCCTCTTATGGAATTTGCCTATAACAACAATTATCAGTCAAGTATTTATATGGCCCCTTTATGAAGCTTATGGAAGAAAATGTAGGACTCATGTATGTTAGACATATTCGAACGAGCATAAAATTGGTCCAGACATAGTGAAAGATACAGAGGAAAAAGTTTGGGTTATTCATCAAAGGTTAAAAGCTGCTAGTGATAGACATAAATCGTATGCTGATTTGAAAAGAAAGGATATTGAGTACGAAGTCGGAGATAAGGTATTCTTGAAAGTATCACCATGGAGAAAGATACTTCGGTTTGGAAAGAAAGGAAAGTCGAGTCAAAGGTTTATCGGACCTTATGAGATTTTGGAAAGAATTGGACCACTAGCTTATTGTTTGGCTATCCCGCCGAAGTCGGTCAAACTACATGATGTGTTCCATGTCTCAATGCTTCAGAGGTACCGTTATGATGAATCTCATATCTTGCCATACAATATGTACAAGTGCAATCAAACTTCACTTATGATGAAGAACCAAAGGCCATTTTATCCTGTGAAGTAAAAAAACTGAGGAACAAACAAGTCCCTCTGGTAAAGGTGCTTTGGCAACACAATGGAATAGAGGAAGCAACTTGGGAACCAAAATTGACAACGAGGGCACAATACCTGCAACTCTTAAATTCAGGTAATAATTTCGAGGACAAAATTATTTTAAGGGGGTAGGGGGGTGTTGTAACACCCCAAATTATACCCTAATAGTTTTATGACATGTTAGGGGATAATATAAGTTAAATTTGAATTTTCGGAAATTAATATTGCTAAGTGTGAAAAATGATATAATCGAAATTTTTAAAGAAGTACAAATGATAAGTGGTAAATTATCAACTTAAGGACTTAAGAGAAATTAAGTTAAATAATGTTATGCCATATTAAAATTTTGATGATTTGGTTTGCAAATTGAAGGGAATTGAAGGACTTAAATGCAAGGGAAAAATATGAGCCAAATTCATTAAGGCAACAACTTGCCTTTGTTGTGTTCTAGCTTTGCTCGAGAGAAAGCTAGGGCATTTTGGGCGGAGAAGAAGAAGCCATTTCTTAGGGGTTCTCCATGCTCAAATGAGAAGGAAGTGGAAGAAGTAAAGAAAAAAAAAGGAAGCTAGGGTAAAAGATTTCTAAGAAAACAAGGTTAGGAAACCATCCTAACTCATTTTTGCCCATGTCGGGTGTTAGAAAACCCTAACTCCCCTGTAATACAGATCTTTATTTTTTTATTATTCGAGGTTTTTGTTTTTGGTGGTAATTGGGTTGTTTTAAAGTGGTTGGTGCTTAAAGACCAAGAAGTGAAAAAAAGAAAGATGCATAGGCTTTAAGGGATTTGTTGTCAAAAGCTTTTCTAAAACCCCTATTTTTGTTTTGGCCATAACTTGGGATAAAAATCTCTGAATTGGATGATTCCAATTGGATATGGTGCATAAGACTCATGGATGAAAATTTCTAGAAGAAAAGGAGACCTAAATCTGTCCAAAAAGAGTAGTAATTTTGGTGATAGATGAACCAAAAATAGAAGTCGAAAAACAGAAAAAAATTTCAGTTGTGTCGTTGTTGCCATAACTTCGTCTACAGATCTCTAAATTAGATGATTCTAATTGAGATGGTGCGTAAGACTCATGGATGAAATTTTCTTAGAAGAAACAGAGATCTAAATCAAACACAAAGAAAACAATAATTTTTCGTGTTTCGTAGATGGGACCAAAACAGAGTCAAAAAGAAGAAAATTTCTGGGTTGTGTCTTGTTTTTGTTTCGGCCATAACATAGCCTACGGACCTTCAAATTTGCTGATTCTAGTTGGGGATGAAAATTGGACCCATAGCTACACAAGTTAGAAGAGATCGTGAACCAAAAGTACTCCTATGGGAGAAAGGAATGTTATGAAACAACAAGGTATATGTATATATGAACCTGATAAACATGAAATTTTTAAATGTATTTACCCTGATTATATATGCTTTATTGTAAGGTTGTCAGACGTGGCATTGTAGCGTATATGATTATGCATGAAAGAACTGCTTTTATTAAAATGTGTCATATGATATTGAAATAATATAAAGCAGATGAATAGATTCCTGTATATGCATGAATTATAGTGTGGCAATTATACTATCGATCGGAAATATGGCACATCCTGTCTTTGATTATGATAAAATGATTTGAAGCACACATATATAGAATGCAAGCTAATGACCAGTAGTTGGATGACAGGCAAAATTGTCTATAGGGTTCTTCTCATATGTTAAGTCCCATTTGGGTCATTATATGTCTCAAGGGCAGGGTCATTTCCTGGAATGGAGAAACCGCATCGACAAGTACTTTCAGGTGTTCTCCATTCACTCACAACCTGGTCGTATGCAAGAAAATCGGTGAGTATGAAATGTGTAATGGTTAGCCAGAATTGTTTGTGTTCATGGGTGTCACAACCAATTATGAAGTATGTATATAAGTTTTGAATGAATGAAATATTATGAGCAGCAAGACAAAGGTTTTATATTTAAGGAATGTTGGTATTGTGATTTGTATCCTCGTTCTTGTACCTATAGTCGGGTAATCACTTTAGGTGGTCATTCAAATTTCCTTGTTATTATTTCCCGCTAAGCTATATCCTTAGCATAGATTTTTCTATCCGTGTAGGTGCAGAAAAGTTAGGCATTAGGGACATCTCACACGTAGAGCGCCAACACAAAGAATATAATATGTTCTTTATAAAAGTTCTTGCTTCGACTAATCTGTCGTTAGGAAAGTAGAATAGATTATGTTTGTAATATTGTAGCTTGTAAGGTTCAAGTTATTCTTAAGTAAATCTATTCACATGTATAAAGGAAGATTTATTTTTGAATATTACTATGAAATAGTGTATTTTTGATTATTTTATGCTTTTGGTGAGCATGTGTAAGTATATTTTTGTTCGTGAGCAAGTTTAGAGTTTCTGTGATATGAATTATTTATGGATTATTATATGTAATGGGTAAAAATAAATAAATTAAATTCAATTAAAAAAATCTTAAAAGTATCTTATGATGTCAGGCACTCCTCGCTGAACAAAGAAGCCCTATGTTCATAGGGCGTTACAGACTCTTTAAGATCTTGAATCTGCTTTTCCTTTTCATCACACCATTCCTTAGATCTAGAAATTGCTTACCCCTGAGAGATAGGATAATTCGTTCAAGCCTCTTTAAAATACCAGTACCTCAAATCCATCAATTGATAAGAATTTCTCTCCCTTGATTAGAATCTCACTAACATAAGGTTGAGATTATTCCTCTCAATCGAGGTGAAACCTCTAATTAAACTGGCAGACTATAGTGTGGATCATACGGAATTGAGAACACACCCTGCTAAGCCACCAGGGAGAAACCTCAAGTCAAAGGTTGTATCATCACCGCTATTACATGAGTGATCCAGCAGTGCACTGGTTCAAATAATATTAGTTTAATTAACTCCCAAGGATCGTTTTTGCTCGTGTAGTCCATCTCCTGTAAGCACTTTTAGAGGATTCTGGAAACTCAAAATGATACAAACTCTTCTAGGTACCAAACACCTATTATTTTAACAACCAATGCAGAGTAATACCGCTTAAGTCACCCACTTTTCATGTACCCAAAATTACATTAAAATAGCACAATCAATAACCCAACGTATTCTTTCCGTAGGGAGATTAGCCTTTCAAATTTGGATCACAAATGACAATGACAAGTTGATCAAACAAAGTCATTGAGATTATAATCAAAACTGAAGAAAAATGAATTCTAGAAAAATTCCCAGATTCCATTGAAGTTCAGACAGAAATAGAAGCTTGAATTACATTCATCCATATCGGAATCCTAGTTTAGATCACTACTCTAATAAGAAAACTAAATCCATAAAATAAACTAAAAATAAAAGAGAAATAAAAAGAAAAAATATGAATAATGAGACTAACTCTTCCAAAAAGCTCAAAATGATGAAAAACTAAGCAGTTGCCACACACTACTCCTTAGGAGTTTCTATTTATAGGCTTATGTCTTAGGCCCTAAAAACGAGGAAATAATTACCGCGTTCGAAAAGCCTAAGAAAAGTCCTATCTTAGAATTGTTGTAATGGTGATGTCGTGACATCATCGCGACATCGAAACTGCTATGTCTTGAGTTGATTATGGTGTCACGACATTGGCTCATTGTAACTGAATTTTGGTGTCGTGCTGATGTCGCAACATTGCATTTGTAGTTCTGATCATTTTAGCTGATGTCGCAACATTGGTAACCTGATGTCACGACATTGGTCAGTTAATCTCCACTCGATCGCCAGATGATGCCTGACATTGCTGATCCGACGCCGCGATATTGCATCTCGGCGTACCAGCTAAGCTGATGTCATTATCGCTGTGATGTCGCTACGGAATGGTCCCACCACCTTGGCTTCTTTGATTCGATGTCGCGACATTGGCGTTTAGATCTCCACCGCCTAAACTCTTGGCTGATGTCGTTTCAATGTCTAGCAATGTCACAACAGTTGTTGATTTCTACTCTTATACTTCCCCACATGTCAACGACATCGATTTTTTCAGATGCACTGAATGATGCGTCTGTACCTCATGTCGCATGGTATTGTCATGACATTAGAGAACTTTCCATCTAATCATTTCAACCGATGTTGCGGCAATGAAATGTAGACATTGTAGTACCGCATGACACTTTCTCCATATGATGTCACGACATTGTTCTTCTAGTGTCGCGATGACGTCATTTTCTTTCTTTTTTTTTTTCTGCTTTTAGTCGCCGCTTCTTTTCTTCAAATTTCTACAAAACATAAATCTAGGTGAAAATTCCACAATTTTACATTAAAAAGATTTTTTTAAGCCTGAAATATACTTGAAAAATGAGCTTTTTAAAAATAGATGAGTTTGCACCCATCAAACTCCCCAAATTTAAAGTTTTGCTTCGGTCTCTCACAAAGAAAAGCTATTTGTTTTTGTCCTCAAATAATAAAAATCGATTTTTAAGGACATTTTTCAATTAAATAACCCTAAGGTAAGTTCTTCAAAAAGTAATTCTGACTCTCATTAGTACTTCAGTTGTGACATCAATTATAATTAAGCTTCATTTTTGTGAATCCTAAAAAATTTTCTCAACTTAGATCATTCAATACAAACATGTAATCTATAGTTAATAAATAGATATAGTTCTTGACTCTGTGCGTGTATGTTGGTCTTCCCTTTATGACTTATTTTCTTATGTGATTAGGGGTAGCCTTATTCTTTTATCTCTCAAAGATTTTTACCCATAAATCCCTTAAAGCTTATCTTATGCATTTCGACTTCGGCCAATGGGCTTTTTCTAGTTTTTGCAATGCACTTTCCTTATTGAAGCAAACTTCTAAGACGAAGAGAAGGAACCCAAAACTTTGAGAGCTAATGGTAAATATTTGTATTACTTCTGGACCATACGTTTTGAGAGGTCGACAAAATATTTTTTAGGAATGTTTTGCTTAAAGGCATGTTGACAAAAAAGTTGAAACGATTTATCATAATCTAAACCCTTTACTTCATATGACACATGCACTTCATGCTCCTTTAGCAAACATTGATCTCTAGTTGTTATGATGATTCTACTACTAGGACCAAACCAACCAAGCTTTCATGCTAAGAATTCCAATTGCTCTGATCTATTTACATCATCAAGAATAAGAAGAACCTTTTTTGAGCAAAGCATTTGTTTTATCACATCGATCCCCTACTCAATGCTGTTTATTTCCATTTTTTTTCCTTTTATGGCACCATTAAGAAGTTCCTTTTGTAATTTAAATTTACCTTTCGTAGTGTTGGGATCTTTCTCTCACATCTCCAAGGAAGATACTACTCTCAAAGAGATAGAAGATGTTATTGTAAACAACTTTGGAGATTGTGGTTTTACCAACTCCACCAAGTCCGTAGATCCCGATCATACGAACATCATTTGACTCAATTTCTATCAACAAATTTAATTTTTCCAAATGACAATTCATTCCAACCATTAGTGACAACTTAGAATTCAATTCTTTGAGGATGAGATTAGTAATATCCTTAATAAGCTCTGTCTCATACCTATCAATTACAAAGTATTTATATGTGATGAGTTAAAATAAATTACAAAAATATAAGAAATGTGAATTAAATTGATACTACTTGGTAAACTACTATGATTGAACTAGTACGTAATTAAAGGTGAACCAAAAGAAAAACAAAAAAATCGTCCAATTTACTAAATTTTATATTTTTAATAATATTAAAAATAATTACATGTGAACTAGTGTCTAAACTCCATGTCAAGCTCGGGGAAAGAAAAGATAAATCAATTTACCAAATTACGTTAAGCACTGATGTATGGAGGGAGAGAAGAAGAAAATGAATCCTTTGCACCTTCTTTTCCTTAGAATTTTCTTTCATGTGTCATTTTCTAAGTTATTCAAATATAATGAATTAAATTTTTATAACATTTCCCTTAGTTTCTTAAAAATAAAATATAGCCTCAAGAAAAACTTACATATATATTCTAGTGCCTAGCAAAGGAGTAGCTAGAAAACCACTATTTCAATCTCCTGTCAACACTATATTAATCCCATGCCAGCACTATAGGAACATGAAAATACTAGGGAAAAGTAGGTTTCCTACACTATATTATCTACTATCATAATATATTGTAGCTACTATCATAACTACTACATCTACTACCATAACAAAGAGGCAGTTTGGGGATTTTTTTGGGCATCTTTAACTTTTAAACCAAAATCGGGCGCTTATTTTTGGAGAGCACATAATTTAATCATTTTACTTCTGATCACTGATGTACAAATATTTTTGTATGGATATAGGAAACCTACTTTTCCCAAGATATTATACTAATTAACCTCTAACAAGTAGAACAACAAGAAATAATAATCATGGCCTAATTTCTTTGGGATTAATAGAAACTTTTTAGGATAAAAAATGAAACAAAAATCTCAAAGAAAAGGCAAAAAAAACCATCAATGGGGGAAATGTTGACTTGAATAGAACTTTTTATCAAAAGTGGAGCACTTGCTGTCCCTTAATATAATTTTAAATTTTAGGAAAGACCCTTAAAATAAGGTGTAATGAGATGAAAATATTTGAAAGTTTTATTATTATTTTTTCAGTCTAATCTAGGAAGATTAGAATATATTTCCTTTTATAAGAAACACCAATAATAAATTTTTTTTACAAAGATTAAAATAAGCTTATTTTAATGTTTTATAAATTAAAATAATTAATTAATTTAGAATATTAAAAAAAAATTAACAAGAATTGTAAAAGTAGAAAATAAAGATGGAAGGGATCCCTTTCAAAAAAAAAAAAAAAGAGAGAAAAAGAAAGATGGATAGGGATTGAAAATTCTCCTAATCATGAAGTATTAGTTTGATATATACAGGCCTTCTCTAATACATATAATATTAATACGTTAATATATTATTATCTATTTATATGATTTTTCAGATAGGGAAAAAAGTAAAATAAGTTTGAACAAGACTTACAAATGTAAAAGCCATAAGAGGTTTTTCAAGAACTTGGCCCAAGTTTTGTAAGCAGTAAAAAGTCAACCCAAATTGAAAGAGAGATTTTTTTAAAGGGTGATTCAATGAAAAGTCGTTTTAAAAACTCAATTGTGGAAATTTAACCCTTCATCAGTTTTTAGTCTCAATTTTTAGAAAATGTCATTATTTTCTTGCAAAAACGATCCTTCTTTTAAGAGGTAATATAAATATATGAAATGGATAAAGACATTTTTGTCCAAAATAGGATATTTTTCAAGAAAAATATAGGAAAAGTTGTATTCACAAATTTTTGGTTATTTGATGTTCTTTAACAAAATATTTATTTTTGAAATTACAAATAGAAATCATAAGCAAAATTGTAGTTGTTGTTACCAATTTGTTCGTCTAATCTTCGGGGCATCAACGACAATGAACCCGCAGAAGGGCAATCCTAAGGGACAAGTAATACCTGGCCACCTCTCCAATGATTAAGTCGACAATAGCTTATAAGGTAAGTAAGAAGGAGGTTGGAGACAACTGAATTTGTATACTCTCCTCAAGATCTTCCCAATTTATGTACTGTTCCTAAATCTTCATTCTTATTTTAGGAATAAAATATCTTTTTCCTTATTAAGGATTATCCTTTTGAGAAATAAGGGATAAGATCTGTTTTTCCTTACCAAGGATTATCCTTTTGAGAAGTCAGGGATAAAATATGTTTTTCCTTATAAAAGATTATCCTTCTAAGAAATAAGGGATTTGGAAACTAAGAAATTCGTGGATAAATACCTTTTGCGTTTTTTCCGCCTTAATGTATTTATCCATAACAAACTTTTCAAATGTGGTAGAATGGCCGGCTGGGGGACTCGAGATCCTAGATTTCCGATTTAAGACTCCGCCCGGATAGTCCCGCATGCATTTTAATATGGCGTGCCAACCTGTCGCTGACGATGCAGATGTGCTACACGAAGATGGGCGGCGTTTATTATAAGGGTCTAGGCCTAAAGGCCACTCGCACTTTACAATGCCCCCTTTCTCCCCAATGCCTAAATGCGTCGTGCTTCTTCTCAATGAGAACATACGATGCTTTTAAATCTGAGCTATGAGAAAGTCGACGGACTAGGAGAATTACGCACATCGAACGATGCTTGATACAAAGCGCATAGTTTGGCTGGAAAACAAACCCGTACGCTCCTTCTCGTTAGCGAAGAACTCGCAGGAGCAGCTCCTAGCCCCTTGCATAACCCCTCAAGTATCCATCCGTCCTCCTGTGAGAGTCATCAATGGTGAACATTTTTTTTGCTGATCTTTGAAGTCAATCCCACAGCCTCCCAAGCGGTTCGCCGAGAGCCAAGCCGAGGACGCTGGGTAGGCCTCATAGCTTCGCCTCGCCATCGGGCCACCTTGGGGAACAAAATCACAGACGTTTCAAAGGGTGAAGAAAGAAGGCAAAGAAGGTTGGAAATATCAAGGCTGCCAACACGAGACTAGAAATCTTCGAGGATTGGGTAGACCTAATCTCTAGTGAGCTGGCCGAGAGGAGAGAGGATGATATGTCTAACTTCACTGTTGGATTTGTCGTGTGGATGCGCTCGCAGGCTAAAGGGTCTTGACATGCTGGTACTGGCTTTGCCAATTCCACCAAAGCTCTTTACAAACCCTAGGTGCCCCTTGGTCCTAATAGTGACTAAAGCAACGGTCGTCAAGGTGCATCATAGTGAGGGTTTGCACATGGGCCAACAAGCAAGGCACCTGACCTCGCACTAGTCACCGTTAAGGGCCATTTGCGTTAAAAATTACGTGCTTGAAGTGGCTAAGATATCACAGCTGGACTTTGTAAGTTCTAAAGTAGGCTTGAGCCAAAATCGACTTTTGAAAAGTGCCACTTCTACCGGGAGCCTCAACTGACTTGAAAGTGCCTGCAGGCAGCGCACTACATCTCGATTTCGATAAATACCGCAGGTAAGAGCCACGTTCAGTCTCGATATCCTAGTCTACCGGGAGCCTCATTAGGACTTTGAAAGTGCAAGTAGGCTAGGAGCCACATCTAGTCTTTGATAAGTTCCAATAAGCTTAGAGCCACAGTCTGGTCTTTAAGAAAGTGCCAACCGACTGGGAGCCTCATCTGGACTTTGAAAGTTTTATTTTTTTAAAGAAAATGCCAATAGACAACAACCATATCCGGCTTTTTAAATGGCTAGTAGTACAAAGAAATATATAAATTCTGACTTTTATAAGTGCAAGCAGCAAAATATCACCTTTATTTCCGACTTTTGTGAGGCAATGTGGATATCAACCATATTCGACTTTGCGGAGTGCCGCCAGGATTATCGCCCATATCCGACTAAAGTGGACTATTGCAAAGATTGAAAAGAGGGAATCCTTGGGAAGAAACTTATTGATAATACTTCTTCCAAGATCGCGATTTTTTCTGATCTAAGTCCCGATTGGTCATCATTCACACCGCAAGCTGCTCAACGCGACTTGCAACTCCTTCACCTTGCTTGTTCCTCGCTCCATGTCTCGATGCCACCGGAGTGAATTTATTTTCTGGGCCGATGTAATTCATCGAGTCGGGCTCGCTATCATGACGCCTCGATAAATCAAATGTGGAATGGGGGATCGATGCATTTCAGTAACGAATGGCTATCGATGTACCTTTGTTAAGCTCTTGCACGTCGTCGATGAGACTTTTTGTTCGGGATTCCCACGTGCACCTACGCTGCTCTCAGACAACCGACGTAAAGTCACAACATTCCTACCCGAAGAATTAGTCTTAAGAAGTGTCTTTGAAAACACGGCCAACCTAGCAAATGGGAAGTTTCAGCTCAATTGGGAAGGGCCATACAAGGTAGTTTGAGTAGGACACCGGTCTTTTTATGCGAGCAAACATAAGGGACTCGCGGTCCCTGTAGATGCGAACGCCATGCATCTTAAAAAAAGTATTATCAATAATGTTTTCTTTGAGAGCACTATCATCAATAAAGATTATCTCTTAGACATTTCGAAAATCTACAATTGTTTCAAAAAAGTCCGTGATATGGTTGGGTCCCGTCGATCTTAAAAGTCTAGATATGGTTGTTATCCTGTTGGCATCTAAAAAAGTCCAGATATGGTTGTTGTCTTGATGGCATCTAAAAAAGTCAAGATATGGTTGTTGCTCTACTCGTGCCTTGAAAAGTCCAGATATGGTTAATGCCATGCTGACATCTAAATAAAAAAATATAAAAAAATACAAGAGAAGTCCAGACATGGTTATTGTCGTGTTGGGAAATTTTATCAAACATGTTGCGTGTTTCGGTAAGAATCTTGTTATTACATTAAAAAGCGCCAAGGATTACAAGAATTGATACGCCAAAGTCTCCCAAAATGGCGAAAACTAATATAGGGGAAGAATTCAACTTTGTTCCTTTGCGAAGGCGTCCTCCACCAGATCCTTCGTCGCTTCGCCCAAATGTACCTCTCGCAGCCTCGATCTCGCTGGCTACAGGGCTTCGAGGGCGCCAACTCAAATTCACAAAAACTATGGAGGAAGCTGGCCTGGGCATGAAGTCGCATGCCATCCGTAATCCTTGGTCGTCACCATAAATGTTGCCGAAATGCAAAGATCCGTAGCCATAAGCAAAAAATATGCTCCGTGGCTTTCAGTAGTCTTCCTTCTATAGCTTCCTCGTCGTCGCTTCACCGAAACTTAGAGAAGACACCTCATCTGGATGCCCTGGTTCTAGCAAGTTTATGTTCGCTTCAACCATTAGGCTGCAACTCAATTTTCTAATAACTCGCGCCCATAAGAAGAGCCACCTTAGCCTCTTGCTTGGCCTTATCCCTTTCTTTTTTTATCCATTCAATCATTTCTGCACCATCCTTTCGCTGGCCTAATGCTCGACTTGATTCTCAAGCCACAAAAGCAAAGATCCAAGGATCATGCCTGAAATAATCGATCGTATAAAGCCACAATCTCTCACCGGGCTATCCAAAGAAGATTGAAACTCCCTATGCTGGGGCCTGAAACATATTTTGAATGGCCGTCATGGCCTGAGAAAGAAAAAGTTAGAAGAATATTACTAGGCATAACTAGTAATCAAGTACTAAAAACCAACACATTATTACCGCCACCACTCCATTAAAGTCGCGGTTACAAATAACCATCCCTGGTCCCTGGCAACGGCTGAAAGCCTCATCCATATGACGTGGAATAAGATGGAATACTACTCTACGCAAGCCGCCACTGGTACTTGGAAGTAATTAGGATAGAGGTCGCGCATATGCGCAACTGGAGGCTCCGCCCGATTAAAGGGGCTCCAGCGATGAATGATCTCCCAAGCACCCTCTAAATCAGGGGCAACCATGCCCACTAGGGGATGGATCCTCTCCTGCAGAGGAATGTACATGCTTAGTAGCACCTGGTCAAGTGGCCTTTTCCTATTAGACTCTATATCCATAGTCCGGCTGAGTGCCTGAGTAGTAGCTACCCCCATGGGGCCCCCTTCAATTCTCGTAAACATTGCATGCCCCAACTAGGATCCTCCTAGAGGTGCATCTGGCCACTTGAAGCACCTTCAAAGACCGCCGATCATCGAAAAGCTGATCGTATCCACCTAAATATCGCTAGTCCTTATGAGCCTCTTCATCTGGCGAAAACCGTTTAGATCGCTTGACATCAAATATGGGGGTGGACTCACACTCCGAGCTTGTAGTCTACTTACGCATCTACGTGGTAAACCCGACAGCAAGCCTAGACATTTCCTCATCCTCATCGAGCTCATTGGCAATTCCACCTATCCAGTCCACGAAGTCTTCCAACCTAACGCCGGCTACCTTCATTTGACAAGCCCTCATCCTATCTCTTTTCTTTATCTTTTCGAGCCGAGGGAAGGTCGTGGACTTCGGGGATGGTTGGCTCAGCAAATTCCCTACTAAGGTCCCTCAGACCGCCTTTGCTTGATCTTCCCAAGAACTACCCGAGAAGAGCTACTCTGCTCGACGATAGAGGTCATGAACGAAGTGCTCTCCCTCAATGATCTCCGCGGAACCATGGACAGATGCGCGAAAGCCGTAAGCAGCCAACTCTCGAAAGTTCCTCTCCGTCATGATTGTGCTCTACCATTGTTATTCGCAAAGAATCGCCTAATGTTCTCTAAAGCGCCTCTTCTTCTCAATCTAGTTGATCGTCAATTTCGCCTCAAGGCTACTGAAAGCATCGTGAAAATGGTGTACGTCAAAACACAGATCATTTATTAGAACAGGATTTACAACCAAACTAAGACCAACTTGGGAATAATAGAGACTGATTCACATCAAAAGGAAGCCCTAAAGAGCCGAGCGTCTCGTACCACGAGCCCCTAACAAGGATAACCCCCTTCGCCTCCGTCTTAGGGGAATCAGGGAGCCCGATCACGAGCCCAGGCTCTTGGATCGTGGCCGATGTACACAAAACCAACCCTAGTCCCCAACTTTAGCGTATAGATGAAACATATCTCTACCAGCGAAATATCCAAATGGTAGAGAAAGTTAAGCACACTACAACCCATTAAAATCTGAAAAACATTCGGATGAATAAGAATAGGAGGAGCCCAAAGTGGATGGTGTGAATCATACACCAATGACGAAACGGTGGAAGCCGAATTTTGGCTACAACCCGATCCTAAAGGAAGTGCATCATGCATGCCCATCTGCCTCGTAGTGAGGAAGTCAGTCCCTCTAATCAATTTTGCCAATGTCGCCAGGGACTCGGCAGAAGAACCTTAGTTCCTCAACGGACATAGAAGCCAGTTAATATTTACGCAGGCGACTCTCCAAATTAACTCCCTCCCGCGCGCCTAACCCGATTGGGCGTGTCTCCTCGACCTCTCATCATTATACAGGCAAACAAAGAAAGGGGATCAACTTGAAGATCTCTTAGTGAAACGATAGCAGGACTAGAACCCCATACTGAGGAGCCTCCTGAAAACTATTGGGACGCACCCAGGAATGAGTACATCCCAAAATGCTGCGTACAGTTCCGTCACCGGAACCCTATTAACGACTGAAAAACACGCATTCAAGGTGAGATCGGAACAAAACCAACACAAACAAAACAATCCGTATAAACAAAACGAAGCAAAGCGTGAGGAAAAACCCGCCGGAAAGCCCGAAATGGTCGAAAAACCTTCAACTGCTATCTCGACCAAAATCTTCTAGGAGTATTTGTGTGCCGACCTTCGGGGAGCAGAGGCTTCTAAGTAACAATAAAGGAATTAACTTATGGATCCCTATCCTTATATAGGGTAAGGCACAAACAGGCGCAATAAATGCGCCAGCAGACCAGCCCTAGTATCGAGAAACGTGCCTCTCAACCCACACTATATCAGGTGTTTTATATTACTGCAGCATTAAACTACGCATGAGCTCATCGACAGGCACCCAACCCTTTGGGACTATCAATCATCGAGCCCACAGTTCTTTGGGTCGAGGTTCGCCAGGCTTTCGGGCCCCTCGATTTGCCTTTCGAAATGGCCCAGGCCCGTTAGCCATGCGAAACCCAAAGAGCAATCCCAAACTAAAAATCCGAAAACACATTCACAACCAATGCTTCTCATAAGCCATCTTCGTGGATGTCGGTTCCCCCTGAAATGGGCATACACACTAAGAATGAAAGACAGAAAGTTAGGTGCCCAGGTATGACATAAACCAAAACTTATTAAAATGTTCCAATAGGCATCAGTGGCTGCACAAAACAAAAACGCCCAAACAACCATGATAGACCCATTACAAATACGTCCAAGAAACCATACCAGACTGATTGACAAAAAAAAAAAGTCGAAGTAAAAGAAGAATCTAAGACGCTTTTCTTGAAGACTCTCATTCTCTCAGCCATACACCTTGACCGCTACAAATCCGTAGGCTAGCACGGGAGAGGTGGGGCGGGGGAGGGGTGGCAACTGGGCCAAGACATAATCCTCAAAAGAAGCGGAAGTAAAGATAATCAGTCCCTCATCTATGACCTCAAGTCGATCTACGCAAGGCCCAGCAAAGAGCTCTGAAAAAGGGACGTTGGCATAGTTAGGCTTCCCATCTAGGACACTTGAGAGGTCAACATAGACGTTGTCTTCAAACACACAATATCCATTACCGGTGAATAGCTGTAGAGACTTCTGAAAGCCTCCCTCCATAACGTCTCCACCTACGCCGACTTATAGACACAGGTAGGGGAAGAAATCACAATAGGAGAAAGAAGCTTTGTGTAACATTAGAGGAATCCATTGGCAACTTCATAAACTTCGGAGATTCAACCATATATATAGAGGTGGAACCTTAAAAGGCGCATTGAATGCATCTGTCTGATTATCACATGTCATTGGCGAATGGAAACATATGCGCACACACCCACAATTTCTATAGGGTCCCAAAACACAGTATTTTTCCCTGACTAGAAGAGTATAATCCTCTAGTCGAAGAAAAAGGTGGGCATTGTGAGTCTCGTGGCCATTAGGCCCAAACCCACTACTCAATAAGCCCAGCCGCCCGGTAGTAAGCTCAACGCCCGGCCCTTTCTCATGAAGGCCTAAGACGAAGGATATATTATCACTAGCATGGAAACCAACCGACAAGACAAATCCTAGAACTTTAGGATCCCAGTCCCCAAAATTACCATCCCATCAGATATGGAAAAGGTGTCGCTATTATCATGTTATGAATCACCGCATGATATTTATCCATGGATCTCCAATGTCCAAAATCTCACACACCTAAAAATATTAATCATCGATAAGAAAAAGATTCATCACCAAAATCAGATTTATCTTCCTTAAAAATCACAGAAATTTGAAAGATAAAACAAAACAACTTCCCCCCCTCCTGCGTGAGGGAAAGGTATGCAATTCAATCATTTAACTCCCTTCTCTTTCTTCCTCCATTGACGAATTTAATCATCGCAAGAGGGTCACCCACCGTTACTAGATCGCCTCTTTGTGGTTGACACTGCTCCTACTGATGCCCCGAGATCTACTCTAACAAATTGGTAAACAAATTGGGCTATTAATATATTTGAAGTGTAGATCAAGTCCGGAATAGATTGCCTACTTTTCAATGACCTCCACTTCAATCTTCCATTTTCATAATCCAGCCGCTGCGGATTAACAAATGTTTTTCGCACCTAATATTTGTTTCTGGTACTTAGATGATCCGCATTATAGAAAATCGAAGAATGAGTCGCCTAAGCTTCTACTGATCTCCGCAATCCATCTGTATTATACCTAGAGTTATATAGTTTGTCGAGAAAATGATAACAAAACCCTTTTGACTCTCTCAATAGCTTTTGAGCTCAGATGCAACTACTTCCCTAAGTTCTCATTATCATCCTCGAAGGTGACCCTCGAAATCAAAGTCATGTATGACTGAGAAACCATAGCGAAAATTTCTCTAAAATCAAGAAGACTCAGGTGAACTTGTTGGGTGGAGTGGAAAAGAAGAAGAAGGAGGAGGAGAATAAGGGATGATCCGGCCGATCGCTTCTCGAAGGTATACTTGTCAATCTCCAAGAAGACTAGGAAGAGGATATTCGTGCTTGATTTTAGCTAGCGAGGAGGTATGCATAACATAAATTAGGATTTAATTAAGCCATTTCTTGAGAACGCTAGAATTAGATGCGAGGCGGAAGGAGCCTCCTCCTCGTCGTGGGAAGAAGGTCGTCGAGATTTCAGAAGAAAGACCTGGGAAGGGAATGAAAGACCTTTTCAGGCCTTTCATTTGAGGAACATCAACTTCTCGTCATTATATATGTTTCATCCTCTCCAAAAAATATAAAATAAATAATAATAGTAATAAACAGATGTAGATCGTTTAGAAATTAAAAAAAAAAATCATACAAATAACATCATCCTTCTTACATAATATGTAAAACCCGAGAAAAATTCATTTTTTTTTTTTCAAAAGGGCAAAATAGAATTATCTGACTAAGCATGTGCTGAAACCCGAATTTTTCTATATCTTGATGATGAAACGGACTTCACCGCGTTAGAATCGCCTCACAAATCTAGTTACCCAATCGATTTCGTCGACTCGAAATGGGTCGTGGAATTTCGAAGCCAGGTATTTGACATGCCTGGGTGACACAAGGAGTGGTGCCACATAGCATGACCATGTGGCTGCAACATAGCAGCTTGTGAGGGGTGCACATGGCATGAGAGCCATGTGGTGTGGAAATTGCCACTTAATGTAATGCATTCACGCATTACAGCACACGAATAAGAAACTCGAAATGATCCGTCTACATTAAGACACGTGGTCAAACGGCAGTAAAAGTCAAAACAAAAGGGGAAGTTCAAGGTGACCCACAGGCCATGTGTCATACCCTAGAGAAAGGAAATCCAAGTTTTGGATAAGATAAAAGAAGAAAGAAAATGAGAAGGAGACATGTTGCAAGGATAAGGTAGGAGGAAATTCCCACTTGAATCAAGTTGGATGAATTCAGTGGGGGAGAAGGAAAAAGGAGGGAAAGAAAAAGAAAGAAAAGAAAAGAAAGAGGGAGAAAAGATGAGTGAAAAGCTCCACCTTCTCCCTAAGATCTACGGAGATCGGGCCATCGGTTTTCATCGGAGCAAGAGGCAAAGTTCATCTGCGTGACGAGAGCTTTGCGTAGGTACAAGAATCTGGGGTTTTCACCAAACTCCAAGAGGTAGGGGTTTTTCTCCTACTTTGGTTACTCTTGGTCTAAGAGCCATTTGATGGCATGAGGTTCTTGGGGCCTTGAATGGCCTTGCAGATCAGTACCATAATTTTGGGACTGAGGCATTTTTGACTGTTTTCAAATAGTTTGGGACTGATTTTCGGACAATCCGAGACTGATTTTTGGACTGATATTGGACTGCCAGAGGGGCTATTTTTCGTGTTATTGTTGGTGAAAATGATAATAATATGTTGGTTCTGAAGAAAAAGTGATCATAGTTAAATATGCTTATTTGATGTATTAACATGATTGCTTTGATAGATGAATTATATGTAAAAAATGTAATTATTCATGATCTATTAATGTTGCATGTAGCACTCATCATGCATGTAACATGAATTGGCATGAAATGGCATTCCGCATTTCATATGCACGGGGACACCACATAGCATTAGGTGTGAGTGCATGACATGGTTTTTGAACAAATTTTATCATAGTATGTCCACTAACTTATATCGCAGGGTTTTCCAACAAATTTTATCAGAGTATGTCCAATAAATTATATCGGAGGGTTGTCCAACAAATTTTATCGGAGTATGTCCAATAAATTAAATTTTATCGGAGTATGTCCAATAAATTATATCGAAGGGTTGTGCAACAAATTTTATCGGAGTATGTCTAATAAATTATATCAGAGATTGACCAATGAGTTTTCAAAATAAAAAAAATCTTTTATTTTGAAAACAGTTTTTCATACATGGAAAATGCATGTGTGAGGGAGTTGGTGAGGGTTCGAGACATGGGGTGTGACATGTAGACATTTGAGTAGGAATGTGCATAATTTTTACTTGGATGTGTGTTTGTGTTTGCCATTGCATGTGCACTTAAGTAGGGAGTAGCCCTTGTAGAAGAATTCATCTACTGGCCATTGCTCACCCCGTCGTGGGAAAATATTTTCAGGTACTAGAGATACACTGGGAGAGGAAACACATCCAAGATCCTAGTTATGAAAAAGGCCAGATTTTGTCTTATTCATATATTTTGTAATATTCTGGATAGAATATCCAGTTTTGTGTATGTAAATGAGAAGTTTTGTAATAAAACTTATTGGCTGACTGTTCAAGTAGTAGTGTTAATAGTTTTCCGCATTTTATACGCCCCGCAAATGTGTATAGAGGCGTAGTATGGAATTTACCGCACTGGTCGAGAGCCGGAGGTGCGTAAAAAGCCTAGAAAGGCTACCGCATGTTGACGAAGCCTGGGTCACAAATAAAGAGCTTAGCTTAGTGTCGCATCGCGGTTTTGTGTCGACAGATTTTATCTAGAACAGGTTTCTACCGCGACAGGGGTTTTCCTGGTCACGACAGAGTTACTTTGATTCTGGATTTTTGTCGCGACAGTGTTTTGTTCTTTGTCGTGAGAATGTCGTGACAGAGTTTAGCCTTGGGCAGGATTTTTGTGTCGCGACATAACATTTTTATGTCGCGATAGAGTTTTTCCATGGGGGAAGGATTGGTGTTACAACAGGATTTTCCCTCTTCGCAACAAAGACTGGCCAAGAAAGGAGATTCTATGTCGCGACAGGGCATTCGTTGTTGCGACAAAGAGAGCTGCTAGTTAGGGCGATTCCATGTCATGACAGAGGTTACTATGTCATGAGAGTAACTGGCGACAATATAAGGTTTCAGGTCGCTGACAGATCTTCCGTCGCATGCAGTGCTCTTTCTTAACAAGGATTTTCGTGAGCGGCATAGGATTTTAAGTTGCAACAGAGTTCAGTCAATGGTAAGAAGATCCATTGTCACGACAGGAAATGGACACTACACGAGCGACAGAGGGCTGGGCGTGTAACCACACGCCCTGGGCACACACGACAAGCAGTGGTGCCGCTATTACAAGGCACGCACTCTCGACACAAGACGATAGAGGGATTCTGTCGCGACAGACTTGTCTAGTAGCCAAAAAAAAATGACCCCCTAGATTTGGGGCATCACAACTTGGTATCAGAGTTTAGGTATACAAATACCTAGGACTCGATGGGCACGAGTTTAGATCATGCACTATCATGATTTCTGATACCATTATTGATTATATGATGATTTTAGGTACATTTTATATCATATAGATTGCGGTATAACAATTAAATAATCATGAACCCTGGTTCAGAAAACAACTGAAACACGATAGTCGAATCAGACTATATTAGTGTTCAATTTTGTCACCCATGGTGAATGATATATTCATATAAGTCTTATTAGTGGTTGGCATGTGCACTACTAGTTAGACTGAGGTAGAAATTTGATAACCCTATTGCCATTTGACATGTGTAGATGCCAAGTCGAGGACGAGGACGTAGAGTTCTTCCATGGGGCGATAGCCAACCATCACCCATTTTTTACCAACAGGCCTTTATTGAGGCTATAGGGCGCTGCTGCTAGTATTGCACAAGCAAGGCAAATAAACAAGGAGGGTCAAACAACCTCCAGAGGTTTACGTACATCATCCGACATTCACAGGATGAGAGGGGATCCGATGGTGGTCGACCAGCTGGTTCCGGCTGCATTAAGAAGATATCGAGGCGTTGCGGAAATCACCCAAAAGCGACATAAAGATTAATTAATAAGATTTCTAACTAGAGGGTGAATCCCAAGTATGGTGGGATTGGGTCAAGACCTCGAGGGACTTAGAGGCAATGACTTGGGCAGAGTTCCATGAGCTCTTCATAAGCAAATATTTTCCACAACTGCTAGACATGAAAAGGCCCGGGAGTTCATAGAGCTAAAGTAAGGAAAGATAGACAAATGACAACACGTGGCTAAGTTCACGAAAGCTACTCTTTTTCCGATTTATCACGCGGCTACGCATGGCCAAGGTGAGGAATTTTGAAGATGGTCTAAAGTTATCCATACGGGGCAAGATTGTAGGATTCCTCCTATAAGATATGGACTCTATGGTTAGGACGGTTATGGTCATAGAGAGAGAGAGATAGATGACGCACGGGACATCCAAGACACGGGTGCCGGTGACAAAAGGAATGAGGGTCATCCTTCTTCTAGTTCGGGAAAGAAGTTGAAGGCTTCTAGTTCATGAGGGTTTCAAGGATAGGGTTTCGGCTATCAAGGCTAAGGCCATATCAAGGATCCTAGCTAGTCGTGATCGATGACATGTGTCACTACCATCGGTGCTTCGACATACGGCTGATCGCCCTCAGCAAGGATCCCGTGTTTTGGGACGACACAGCCCCGCTATCGCGGACGCGGCACGAACGCAAGATATTTCTTCTTCGGCCCCAACATGGGCCAGAGGAACTCAAGACGCCTCAAAGGGCAAGATAGGCACCTACCATGTCGAGGCAGCCGTAGAGTGTTGTGAGTGGCAGTCAGGTCGAGAGACACAGGGCTCATGCCGGACTTCAAGGATTAGAGGCGCTGCCCACGCTGCTACAATCACAGACCGATCCGCTTAATCAATCTGTGGCTATACAGTGGTGGCTGTTTCTACTATCTCACCTATGAGTAAAGATATTGTTTGATTATGGTGCATCACATTCATTCATCGCTTCATCATGTGTGAGAGAATTGGGCTTAGAGGTTGAGACCTTGGAAAAGTCGTTGTATGTAAGCTCTCCCCTAGGAACTAGGGTGAGTGTGGATCTGATATGTCGAGGTTGTGAGTTAGAGATCTTCGGGATTCTACTCACTATGGACCTGAGGGTTAAGTACATGTCAGACTTTGATTGTGAACATAAGAGAGTTACCGCATACAAATAAAGAGCGGCATTCCATGATTTATGTACGCACGATTCTTTAAATCCCAGACCAAATGCATCTAGATGTGAAAGCACTGCAGTTGATGGTTGTCTAATAAGCCACCCATAGAGGAACGCACAGACTCGGGATCTGCCTCTGCGTCTCATGGTATATAGGTGACGTTTTGGTCAACGGCAAAATATAGCACCCCACCAATCCAAAACTGTCTATCTTTTTCTCGTGATGGATCAAAATGTCATAATTGCAGCGTTATTACCTGCTGATTCATTATCTAACCTGCACAATGCCATGAAACTTGCTCAGTTGTGTTCCTATCATCATCGATTTAAAGCGTTTCCTAAGAGTAAATCATTTTCTTTCTCGGGTTTTGATCCGGTGATGTCGCAGCGTACAAGCTCCAGAACAAGTAGTAAATTGATTTAAGTCCGTATATCGCTCCCACGTAGATCTCAAGAATTATCAATCAACCACCCTAACTACTCGAACCTCTAGAGCAATATTCGACTTTGATAGGCAATTGAAATATTCCTAAAGAAACCTTAAAATAATAAAAATAAGAAAAGTGATTTAATAACAAAAATGATTTAAAACTCGAAAATCTAAAATAACAAATTCGTGACCGACCGCTTATCTTTTAAAGAGAGCATTGAGGCCATCAAGTATTAGAAATATCACCTCAAGTAGAATTACCTCGTAACTTTGCTTCACGAACTGGCGCATTTTTTAAACTCGTCTGCGAATAGGTAGTGCGGCCGGATCTCTCCCCTTAATATTATCGCTCATCATCTAATCTTTCCCGATTCTTCAAGACGCAGGATTAGATAACTACTTAATTGGGTTGCCTTGTTCTCGATATTTTCTTTTCAATACTTCATACCCGTAATGGACTATAAACCTTAAATTCCTAAGACACAGTATAGCATGGGTTTACACTTTACTCGGGTTTCTCTTCCTCAAAATTGGAACAGCTCTCATCCTTTCCTTGGATTAGATCCTTGCTAATGCGGGATTGAACTTAATTGCTCAATCGAGGTGAACTCTCTCGCTTTTTAAATTGATGCTCATTCAACTCAATCTCGATTTCAAGTGAGAAGACGATGATCGACTTTACATTCATAGAGCTCATTAGGATTCCACATCAGGTTCACATACCTTGAGAAATTGTTCACTACTCAGAATGCCTTCTCTGTCACCTCGCAGGCTCCTGAAAACTCAGCATGAAACAATCCCATTGCGGTGCATGGGGACACCGATATTGGGATCAGACATAATATCTGTAAACCAACAAGTAGATTTATAAACTGAAGTTCAGTAGCTTCTAATAAATTTCTACAGGAAAGATAACTTCTAACAACAAAGTCTATTCAATGGAAGCTGGGTTTCTAAATTACTTTATTACACCCTACAATGGCTTTCTGATCAAGAGAATCCACCGTAGACGTACACCTGGAACCGAATTCCAAAATTCATCTGACTTTAGACGATCCCGGCGCACTTGAAAGAAATAGAATTTGATCAAATTTCTCTACTTTTAACAACCTAACATCCAAACTAAAATTTGAAAGAAATAAACGATCTAATCTAAAACAACAAAACAAAGAAAAGAAAATTAAAATACATGAGCCTTAAAGTACCCAGACTGCTCTGGAAATGCCCAAGAGCCTGAGTCGCCTAAAAGTTACTTTCCTCCTTCAGAAAGAAATTGCCATTTATAGGGGTTATGAAGTTGGGCCCTAACTTTGATGCGCCTCCTTGTGGATTTCAAATTAACTGGCCCATTTAGTCTAATGTCGTGACTCGATTCCCTTTGTCACGACATCGCTTGTCTAAGCATTGTCAAGCTTTTATTTGGCTCTGACTTGCCTTAACATCCTCAAGTATGCTCTTCCTATGTCGCACCTTGATTCTTTTGTCCCGACCTCTCGCTTGTCTTAGCATACGCCGGCTTTATTTGGTCATGACATCGCTGTTTAATAACTCATCCATTCTTCCCAAAGAAGACTTGTCAATTCTAAATGACGCCGCGACCTTAATTCCTGCAAGTTGTCTCGCGATAACCCACCTAGAACAAATTTGATTCAAAGGTTGATGTCGCGACCCTCTTTCGAGATGTCGATCATGTCTCGCCTCTTGAAAATCTTATGATTTATTCTGGTAAGGTCACGACCTCCATGTCTACCGCCGTCTTCACACTCGTCGCAACTTCGAAATGGTGTCACACATCATGTCTTGTTCTTCACTTATGGTTGCCTCGAATTTGAGTTTATTGCGACCTACTGCTCTCGCCTTCAATTTCCTTTATGTCGCGATCGAGTTTTGTGGTTGCGACCTTGATGTGATTCTTCATTACTCCGTCAAGGCGTCATGCAAGATCAGGTCCTTCTTCCTCGCGGCACTCTCCCGCTGCGACATCATTAAGCCAGTCTTGTCATTCCCGCTCAGCCACTTTCTGCCCTTCTACCGCAATATCCTCTTTCTCAATTTCCTACTACATAGCGCTTGCGAGTTATTCCACATTTCTCAGATATAAATCATCCTTTAGATAGAAATCAATCGGAAAAATTGACTGAAAATGGATGAATTTTATGCTCATCAGTTTTTCCGGATGAGCTATCGGGATTACCTCCGCAGAGGGATGTAGACTTATGTCTTAAGTTACACCCTAGTACGTTGCCCATTTCTATGACTCCGCATAAGATGGCGCTGGTTGAGTTGCAGGAACTCAAGGTCCAGATACAAGTATTATTGGACAAGGGTTTCATTAGACCAAGCACTTCACCATGGGGCCCTCTGGTTTTGTTTACGAAGAAAAAGGACAAGACCCTTTGACTGTGCATTGACTACCGATAGTTGAACAGGGTTACGATCAAGAATCGGTATCCATTACCGAGGATTAATGACTTGTTTGATCAACTGAGAGGAGCACGAGTCTACTCCAAGATAAACCTTCATACCGGTTATCATCAATTGAGAGTTAGGGAGGCAGATATCTCTAAGACAGCATTTAAGACGCGGTATGGGAATTTTGAGTTCACAGTGATGCCTTTCAGATTGAAAAATGCACCAACAACATTTATGGATCTTATGCATAGGGTATTCCAACCCTATTTGGATCAGTTTGTTATGGTCTTCATAGACGACGTCTTGATCTAATCCAAGTCTAAGGAGGAGCATGAGGATCATTTGAGGGTCGTTCTATATATTTTGAGAGACCATCAGTTGTATGCCAAGTTCAGCAAATGTGAATTTTGGCTTACTGAGGTGATATTTTTGGAACACGTCGTGTCGGCTTCAGGTGTGTCAGTAGACCCTGAGAAGGTTGAGGTTATTATGAGTTGGGAGAGACCGAAGTCAGTCTTAAAGATACGCAGTTTCTTGGGATTGGCAAGGTACTATAGGAGGTTCATTGAGGATTTCTCCCGGCTAGCAGCACTTATGACAAGGTTGACTCTAAGGGAGGTCAAGTTCGAGTGGAATGACCTGTGTGAGAAGGCATTCCAGGAATTGAAAAGGAGGCGTACTTCAGCTCCTATTCTGATAGTCCCAAAAAGGGGACAAAAGTACACAATGTACTGTGATGCCTCGAAGGATGGATTGAGATGCGTTTTGATGCAGTCCAAGAGGGTAGTAGCTTATGGTTCTCGGAATTTGAAGAATCATGAGCGGAATTACCCTACACATGACATGGAGTTGGCGGCCATAGTCTTTGCTCAAGATTTGGTGCCAATTAATGTTTCTGTGAGTCGGCCTCAAGATACGCAGCTTCTCTGGGATTGGCAAGGTACTGTATGAGGTTCATCGAGGATTTCCTCCTGCGCAAGAAGACTTATGACAAGGTCGACTCTTAAAGGAGGTCATCTCGAAAGTGGAAATTTGAAGCCCAAAGAGATGTATTCTGAGAATTGAAAAGGAGGCTGCACTTCGCCCCATTCTCGATAGTCCCGAAAAGGGGACAAAAGTACACATTGTACTGTGATGCCTCGAAGGATGGATTGAGATGCGTTTTGATGCAGCCCGAGAGGGTAGTAGCTTATGGTTCTCGGCATTTGAAGAATCATGAGCGGAATTACCCCACACATGACATGGAGTTGGCGGCCATAGTCTTT
This sequence comes from Tetrastigma voinierianum, assembly GCA_016808115.1. Lineage (NCBI taxonomy): Eukaryota > Viridiplantae > Streptophyta > Magnoliopsida > Vitales > Vitaceae > Tetrastigma > Tetrastigma voinierianum. The sequence continues at coordinate 70,202 of JAEQBH010007141.1, read as the reverse complement.
GCCTTGAAGATTTGGTGCCACTGCTTATACGGTGAGCAGTTTGAGGTGTTTTTAGACAACAAAAGTCTAAGTATATCTTCAAACAGTAGGACCTCAACATGATGCAACACAGGTGGATGGAGTTTCTAGAGCATTATGACTTCACTTTGCATTACCATCCTGGTAAGGCAAATGTGGTGGCTGATGCACTCAATAGGAAGTCACGAGGAGTACTAGCTAGTATAGCTTCCCGGGAGTGGCAGATGCTCGAGATCAGCAAAGCGCTAGACCACGCATGCACTCAAGCTCGTATGTTCGGGAGTTTAAAGGGCTACTCTCTCTCCTATTGAGTAGAGTGATTGAGTCCTAGGGGCAGGACGCAGAGATAATGTCCATCAGAACCGGTACAATGTGCACGGTGATGAAGGTCAGCCATTCATAGATGGTAGTCTTTGGTATAAGGGATTCAAGTCAGGTTCCTAGCGACGTAACTGAGATAGGAGATCCTCAGGGAGTTCCATTACTCTCGATTTTCTATGCATCGCGGCACAAAGATGTACTATGATCTTCGTCGCCAATATTATTGGAGGGGGATGAAGAGACATGTTGGGGAATTTGTATGACGATGTCTCACATGCCAACAGGTAAAGGCTGAGCACCAGATGCCAGCGGGGCTACTCCAGCCATTTGAGGTTGCAGAGTGGAAGTGGGAGCACGTCACGATGGAATTTATGACCCATTTTCCATGGACACTGCGAAGGCATGATGCGGTGTGGGTGATAGTGGATTGGCTCACTAAGTCGACGCATCTTCTAGCAGTGCGGATGACACCTTCACACTGGAGGAGTTCTACTTATCGTATATTCGAGATATTGTTCAGCTACATGGAGTACCAATGTCCATAGTCAGATAGAGATCCTAGGTTTACGACACACTTTTGGAAGAGTTTCCAAAAGGCTATGGGGACACAGTTGATGATGAGCACCGCTTTTCATCCACATAAAGATGGTCAGTTGGAGAGGACCATACAGGTTTTAGAGGACATGCTACTTGTTAGCTGTGTCCTAGATCAGAAGGGTAGCCGGGAGGAGCACTCTACCCTTAGTGGAATTCGCCTCTACAACAACAAAGCATCGCGAGTATAGCCGCATGTCACCCTATGAGGCTTTGTATGGGAGGCCATGTCGATCTTCGATTTATTAGACAGAGGTGGAAGAGAGGTCCATCACTGGTCCGGATTTGATTAAAGACACCTCTGAGAAGGTGGGCTTGATAAGAAAGTGTCTCCTTACTGCTTAGAGCCGGCAGAAGAGCTACGCCGACAGACAACATCGACCTCTAGAGTTTGAGGTGGGTGATCATGTCTGTTTGAAGGTGATGCCTAAGAGAGGAGTGGTAAAGTTCGGAAAGTGAGGGAAGCTATCACCGAGGTATATCGGGCCCTTCGAGATACTCGAGAGGGTGGGCACAGTTGCGTATCAATTGGCATTACTGCCGAGTTTATCAAGTGTTCATGAGGTGTTCCACGTCTCCATGCTCCGGAAGTATACTCTAGATCCAACCCATGTAGTAGATTGGGAAGGGATTGTTGTTGATATAGATGGGACCTTTGAGGAGGGACCAGTGCGTATAATGGATATCCGGGATCAGGTTTTGCGACGCAAGACCGTGAGGCTAGTGAAGGTGTTTTGGCAACATAGAAGAGTAGAGGAAGCAACTTGGGAACGCGAGGACATGATGCGTGCCACCTATCATTTCCTATTTAAGGATGAAGGTACGTTGTTTAGATGAATTGGAAATAGAATGAAAATTGCATATGCATGTGATTCAATGTGTATGTGTGTGGAATTTTGGGACGAAATTCTTTTCAAGGGAGAAGAAAATAAAACTCGGGAAAAATTCAATTTTTCTGAAAAATGGCAAAACGGTAATTACCACAACAGTACAGGTTGAAAACCTGGATTTTTTCTAGATCTCGGATGAAGAAAAAAACTTCATCTTTGGAATCGTCTCACGAAATCTAGTTACCCAATCGAATTTCATCAAATTCAAATACTCTGAATTTCGAAGTCAAGGTATCTGTGTCGTGACACAAGGAGTGGTGCAAACATAGCACACCATGTAGCGCCACATGGAAGCTTAGAGGGGTAAGTACATGGCACAGATCCAAGGAGGTATAGAAATTTCTAGTTAATGCATGTGTCCATGTGACACATTGCACATGAATAGTAAAAAGGAAAAGATCCATGCCTCACATTAAGACATGTGTCAAATGGAGAGAAAAACTCAAAACAAAAGGGGAAGTCTAAGGGGTGACCCATGGAGGCCATGTGTCATACCCCTAGAGAAAGGAAATCCAAGTTTTGGATAAGATAAAAGAAGAAAGCAAATGAGAAGGAGACATGTGGCAAGGATAAGGTAGGAGGAAATTCCCACTTGAATCAAGTTGGATGAATTTGGTGGGAGAGAAGGAAAAATGAGGAAAAGAAGAAGAAAGAAAAGAAAAGAAATAAGGACAAAAGAGGAGTGAGAAGCTCCACCTTCTCTCTAAGATCTATGGAGATCGGGCCATCGGTTTTATCGGAGTAAGAGGCAAAGTTCATCTACGTGACGAGAGCTTCGCGTAGGTACAAGAATCCGAGGTTTTCGCCAATCTCCAAGAAGTAGGGGTTTTTCTCCTACTTTGGTTACTCATCGTCTAAGAGCCATTTAATGGTATGAGGTTCTTGGGGCCTTGAATGGCCGTGTAGATCAGTCCCAAAAATTTAATCGAAGGTCGAATTTTGGGACTGCGACAATCCGCACTGCTGACAAAGACAAGAATGATTTTCTGACATCCGGATCATTTTTGACTTATATTGACTGTATGCTGCTCTTTTCTCGTGTTATTGCTGGAAAATGAATAACATGTTGGTTGTGTGAAAAGATCATGTCGATATATGCTTATTCGATATTAACATGGATTGCTTCGATGGATGACTATTGATTAATGCCCAAAAGCAATTTTGAACCCTATATTAGATAGGTTTTGAGTGCTTTTTGCGATTAATCATGCTTAGTTTATGCCAATTGAAGTGTCTTAAGTCTTTAGTAGCACTTATGCCGCTTGTGAGGGTATTGGTTGTTTTGCAGGTGTTTACGCACTCTTGGAGTTCAATCTCAATACAAAGGATGAATCATGAAGTTGGAATTCAAGTCTCAGCCATCAACCAGCCCTAGAATCAATGAGAAAACAAAGGCAAAGTGAAGAAAATTCGATGCAGTGGAAGGCAGGAGGCAAGAGCAGGAACCCAGAAATTTTCACAAACCCGCTGTGGTTTCAAGTAAACTTGCGAAAATTCTCGTTGTGTTTAGCGAAATATTTCGCAAGTTCAATAAAATGCCACCCCGCCAGATGACAATCGGTTCGCTAGGCAACCGCCTCCAGCGAAAATAACCGATTTCGCGCATTCATACAAAGAATTCGCCAGTTTAGCTAAATTTCGCTAGCCAGCGAAATCGCCATCCTAGCTTAATATGCTCGCTTAGACCGTAATTCGCTAAGTTAATAAATTTTGTGGCCTACTTAAAATTGATGCCTCGTTTCATGCTTTGTAATTAATGTCAAACCGACTCCAAATCCCAGGTATACTTAATTGTCCTATAACTTAGCCAATGTTATGTGGTTTTTGGTATTTTCTTACAATTGAGGGAGGCCTATATAAGCCCCTCTTGTTTCAGAACCTAAGTAACAATTTTTAAGCAACAATTGGGGAGAATAATTTTGTAAGTTTTTATTCGTTGTACATAAAGTCTTTTATTTTAGGTTTTGCTTATTTCTTTTCTCTCTTTCTCTCTTTCTTTCTTCCTTACTTTCTACTGCCAAACACCCCTCTCGAGGATGACAACTCAAGAGATAAAGCTCGCTGTTTCCTCCTTCAAGAGGAAGGAAGCTAGCTGGGAGTGGTGGCATATGGCTGTTGTCCTCTTGTACCTAAAAGCACAGTAGTGTATTTATGGCCCTTATATTCTCAAAACATGGTCGCATAACATTGAATGTTATCGATTCGCCAATACTCTCCGATGTTTTTGTGGATCAAGTACTATTCAGTGAGAGAAGTACCGTGATTCTTTAGATGGTCTTTACGAGCCTCCAGATACATGCATGTTAGGTTCTTCAAATTAGAAGTTAAATAACATTTATCAGTTATTATTTTTGGCCAATACTCTCCATGTTTAGGATACAAGCACATGTGAGATGCACTGTTGTTCTTAGATGGTCTTCTTACGAGCTCTAAACATATAATTCTTAATGTTAGGGTTTTAAAAGGGGCCATAACCGCATGCTACCTGTTGACTGGGCCAGGAGTTAAGCCCACAGAGGTTTGCTAGTTAAAGATAGATCCCGGCTATGCCATGGACTATAGGTCGCAGATGTCATAACGCGAGGATAAAACCCGAGGGACACTTGCTCATTCCTAACTTGCCAAGTTAGGGTGACCCAATTCTTCAAAATTAACTTTTTTCACCTTTACTCTTCGCTTATAATTTCTTTCCAAACCATTCTAATCGCTTGAAACACAATCTAAAGAGTCCAAATAGAAGCCTTACCTTCATGCAATCGATGCAAACCATTTGATGAAAACCCATCCCCGTGTTCGACCCTAGACCACTATATCGCAAAGAGCTTGACTACGATGCAGGGAACTAGGGTGTATGGTAAATTTTGTCTATTTTAGTCACCCTACCGTGGGCACGAATCAAATGGCGTCGTTGCTCTGGGATGGTGCCAAACTACGAACGTAAAGTCAAGGTAACAGATCAACATCACGCTTAAGGTAACCTTAACTCTTTGTAACTCCAATATAAGAATCGCAAGTTTTCATCACTTATCGCACTTCACCGTTTTGTTTTTCATACATCATTTTTTTCTTTGTTTATTTCACTAAAAAATAAATAAATAAATAAAAAAATAATAATAATAAAATAAAATAAATAAAAATAAAAATTTTTGTCATGTGGATCATAGGTTGGGCCGCTTCGCTATTGCAGTCCATTTTCGTGGATCAAAATTCAAGGCAAGCATTCCGCCAGTTCTCAGGAAAATTGGATCGAGAAAATGGAACCCCACATGAAAGAGCAATACAATGTGAGAGTAAACTCAGTGGCATATATGACAATGAGGGACTATAGGAATCCCGCATGGCAAAATCAACCCCGAGAGAAATCCAAACCCACCTGCATCCACGAGGACTACAGAGACCATTGATGAGTGCACCCTCCTACATGGTGCTCCACGTGATACCTCAACTCCTCGCCCAATTCAACCACCACATACAATTAATTTCTCCACTGAACAACATCCGATTTGAGCAAACAAGTGGACAATTTCATAGAGGATAATAAGGCAATGAATGTTCAAGCTAATAGGGAAATTGAGACAGTGGAGGGCTCCCTGAACAAGGAATTGGATGGGTTCCAAAGCAAAATTGATCAAAAATTGGACATCCTGCAGGAATCCATCTCAAAGCCTGCTCAACTGGGCTTGTCATCAAGAGGAGGAGAACTGGAGGAAGAGTGCTCGAACAAGCACTTTATGAGGTGTTCAACGTTAACCTCAAAAGGAGGAATTGAGTGAACCAATGTAAGATCCCGAGGGAACTGGGCAGGATGCCCACAATTGAGTGTAATATAAGTGGCCATGGAAAAAAGAAGAAGAATCCTTCCTCTGGCTGAGCGAGGAAAGTAAAGCGGGAAGGAACCCGGAAGAGAGCCCAAAAGTCCACTAACCAACCCAAAACAACCCATTACCAAAGCAAAGATCCCCGACTCGCCTTCATACGCCCATGCCCGCAAAGACAACCAAACCGTGAAACACCCATCATGAAGGCCACCCTATCACTGCCCATGCTAAAAAAATTCAAGAAGTTAGTGGCCACTGTACAAGCCTTTGCCACTACATCAAAAACGATGGCAGCCGCACATACGGCATGGCATAGTGGTCGTCTGTAGTGCCGGTTCTGGGTTTGGAGCACTCAACCTCTATTTTTAAGCTCCACGTTCCAAAGAAATTTCGATATGAGACGCAAAGAAGAAGCAGAAGTTGCATCTTACCTCCACCATCAGAAAGGAAAGTGTTAAAGCTCTATTTAGCGATTTTCAGATAGTTACCATCTTTATCAACCGCCTACCGATTTTGGATTAGGATTTTGTATTGTTTGGCAAGTAGGAAAAGGATATTTTTGTGTTTAGCTTTGTATGCACATGTACTAGCTATTTTGGCTATATCAAAAGCTATTCAAGATATATATATACACCAGACATATCATGTTTTGTGCCTTTACTAGGTGTAATTGTTTTTCTTTTCAATTGGACAATTGAATTGCTACAATTGGACAATTGAATTGCTTCATGTTGGAAAATTGAGTCACTGTTTGTCACCTCTATGCTAGAACAAATTCCATGCTTGAAACAATTTTTGGTCACTTACGCCTCCAAAGATGCTCAACTTGAAATTCCCTTTATGCTAATTCACACACCGCAGACCGCATTATTTCAATAGGCTGCGGAATTTGTTTGCTTCCTTTCGTTTACAGTCCGCCTTAAGCATACAAAGCTGGCAAATCTAGGAGTTGTGGTTTGTGTTAGATTCCATACTTGAAGACCAATGTCGCCTTCCAAAAAGGAAAAGAAAAGAAAAAGCAAAAAGAAAAAGAGAAATAAAGTCGTGAAGTTTTGCCTTGAAACCCGAGCACGGTCCGCGGGGTGTATGGCGAAAGCCTTTGAAACCCGATGCCCTAAGCCTTAATTGGTTGGGAGTCATCGATTTAGTGTTCGTTACATGGGTGGATAGGTAGAGCTCCAACGACTAGTGCTTGATTCGTCATTCTAGTCCAAGTAAGCCTTGCAGCTCAGGGTCGAAAGATCCTTTTGGCTTGATGCCCTAAACCTTAAAATGGTTGGGAGTCATCAGAACCCCTCGCTACACGGACTGGTGAAGCCTAATTTTAAGCATTGCATCCTACAATATAATAAAAGAAAGAAAAGTGTGACTTTCCATTCTAGGTTGCTCACCACCTAAGGCCATGTCATGCTAGGTCGTAAAAGGAGGGAGACAAATTTTGCAATTCTATCGCTTAATCTAGTTACATAAAGAACCATTAGACTTAGGTGGAAATTCAAGTTGAGAACTGCTGGAACCAGTTTTGACCTCGAAATTGTTCTCTTATGATTTTCATTTTTGCATTCCGCTTTCAAATTGATTTCACTTTTCGGGCCAAGGTGTCATTTTCAGAGTATATATATGTACATAAACCTTTTGAACTTCATAACCTTTTGGAAAATCACCATGCATCTCCTTTTATTTTGCATTGCTAAGGGACTAGCAACGCTCGGTTAGTGATTAATGCTCAAAAGTGCAATTAACCCTATATTAGATAAGAAGTTTTGAGTGCCTTTTCATGACAATCATGTGCTTTGTTTCTTGTGTGTTTGCGCACTCGAGTTCAATCTCAATACAAAGGATAATCATAGTTGGAAATTCAAGTCCCATTTGTATCAACCAGCCCTAGAATCAATGAGAAAACAAAGGCAAAGGAAGAAAATCTCGATGCTGGAAGCCGTGAGGCAAGAAGCAGGAACCCACTACAACTCGTTAATTGTTAAACTCGAAAATTTCCGCAGGTTTAATAAATATTTACAAGTTCAGCGAAAATGCCAAATTTCGCTAGATGACACCGGTTTCGCTAGGCACCACTCTTAGAGAAAATAACTAATTTCGCTACTCACAAGATTAAGTACTTAGCCAAATTTCGCCAGCTAGAGTAAATCTGGCCATCCTTAGCTTAGTTCTTCGATAAGCTCGCTAGACTTCTGTGAATTCTGGCCAGTTAAATAAATTTTGCAGTCTAGCCGAAAATTGATGCCTCACATGCTTACCAATGCTTTTAACCACTCCAAACTTGGTGTATTACTTAATTGTCCTATAACTTAGCCAATGTTATATGGTTTTTAAGTATTTTCATACCTTCGAGGGAGATGTTCTCCATATATAAGCCCCTCTTGTTTTGTAACCTAAGTAACAATTTTTAAGCAACAATTGGGGAGAGAATAATTTTGTAAGTTTTTATTTTTGTACATAAAGTCTTTTATTTTAGGTTTTGCTTTTATTTCTTTTCTCTCTTCTCTCTCTTCTTTCTTTCCCTTACTTTCTACGCTAAACACTCCCGAGGATGACAACTCAAGAGATAAAGCTCGGGCTAAGCCTCCCTTTCTAGCAAAGAGAAGGAAGCTAGCTTGGTGGTAAGCATATGCATGTTGTCCTCTTGTACTAAAAGCTACAGGTAGTGTATTTATGGCTCTTATATTCTCAAACATGGTTGCATAACATTGAATGTTATTGATTTGGCCAATACTTCCATGCTTTTAGATCATACATATTCAGCGAGAGAAGTACGTGATTCTTTAGATGGTCTTTACTGAGCTCTGAGATAATATTTACATGTTAGGGTTCTTCAAATTAGGTTAAATAACATTTAATTGTTATTTTCACTAATACTCTCCATGTTTTTAGGACACAGCACAGTGAGAGATGCACCATGTTCTTAGATGGTCTTTACGAGCCTCTCAAATGATAATTTAATGTTGGTTTTAAAAGGGGGCCATAACCGCATGCCACCCGTATTGACTCAAATAGAGTTAGCTTCATGGGTGAGGTTTACAGTTAACATAGATCCGGTTATGCCATGGACTATAGGCTGCATGTCATAACGCGAGGATAAAACCCGAGGACACTTGTTTCGCCTCCTAACTTGCCAAGTTAGTGACCTAATTCTTCAAAGTTAACTTTTCACCTTTTACTTTCGCTTACACTCTCGCTTCCAAACCATTCCCACTGCTTTTGAAACACACCTAAAGAGTCCAAATAGAAAGCCTTAGTACCTTCATGCACCGGGATGCAAACCATTTTAGGATGAAACCCATCCCCGTGTTCTAATCTCTAGACCAATTATACCGTTGTGCTAATGATCACTACAAGAAGGTGAACTTAGGTGTATATAAATTTTGTTGATTTTAGCTCAGCCTACTGTGGCACGAATCAATTATATGTAAAAAATGTAATTATCCATGATCTATTAATGTTGCATGTAGCACTCATCATACATGTAACATGAATTGGCATGAAATGACATTCCGCATTTCATATGCACAGGGACACCACATAGCATTAGGTGTGAGTTCATGACATGGTTTTTGAACAAATTTTATCAGAGTATGTCTACTAAATTATATTGTAGGGTTGTCTAACCAATTTTATCGAAGTATGTCCAATAAATTATATCGGAGGGTTGTCCAATAAATTTTATTAGAGTATGTTCAATAAATTATATCGAAGGGTTGTCCAACAAATTTTATTGGAGTACGTCTAATAAATTATATTTAAATCGAATTTTGTGATTTTGAAAACAAAATCTGGTTTTGAAAACAGTTTTTCATACATGGCAAATGCATGTGTGAGGGAGTTGGCGAGGGTTTGAGACATGGGGCATGGCATGTAGACATTCTAGTAGGAATGTACATAATTTTTACTTGAATGTGTGTGTGTTTTTCATTGCATGTGCACTTAGGTGGGAGTGTACTCTTTAGAGAATTCATCGCACAGTATCATCAGCTTCACCCCGTGAGCGGGAAAATATGTTCAGGTATTGGAGGTACACTAGGAGAGGAAACACATCCAAGATCCTAGTTATGAAAAAGGCCAGATTTTGGCTTATTCATGTATTTTGTAATATTCTGGATAGAATATCCAGTTTTGTGTATGTAAATGAGAAGTTTTGTAATAAAAACTTATTGTTGGACTTGTTCAGTGTAGTGTTAATAGTTTTCCATATTTTATATTGCCTACAAAACGTGTATAGAGGTAGTAGTATGGAATTTACTGCAATTGGGTGAGAGCTAAAGGTGCAGAAAAACCCTAGAAAGGCTACTGCATGTTAGTGGGTTTGGGTCACGACAGAGAATTCTCTATCGCGACAGAGCTTTCTGGCTCGGTGTCTTTACAGTGGGTTTTATGTCGCGACAGGATTTGGTCTAGGCTGGGTGTTTCTAGGTCGCGACAGGGGTTTTCCTAATTGCGATAGAGTTGTTTTTATTCTTGCTTTTTATCCCAACAAGGATTCCCCCTATGTAGCGATAGTGTTTTGTTCTCTATCGTGACAATGTCGCGACAGAGTTTGGCCTTGGGCAGGATTTTTGTGTCAAGACAGAACATTTTTATGTCGCGACAGAGTTTGGCCATAGGGGAAGGATTGATGTTGCGACATGATTTTCCCTTTTAGCAACAGAGACTGACCAAGGAAGGAGATTCTATGTCACGACAAGGCATCTGCTTGTCGACAGAGTAGAGCTGTCAAGCCAGGCGACTCCTTGTCACACAGGTTACTATGTCATGACAGGAATGGAGACAACATAGTATTTTGTGTTACATTGCAGATCCCTTCCGTGTCGCAACAGAGGTTGTCTTGACAAGGATTTTCACGTATGGCTTCTAAGCTCACGTAAAGAAAATAGGCATAAAGAAAATCCTATGTCGTAATGTAGTTCTTCCTGTCACGCATGCAGGGCAGTATAGGCAACAAGGAACTTTATGTCGCGACAAGACTTTTCCTTGTCGCGATAGAGAGATGTGTCGGCTATGGAAACTAGGTAGCGACACGAAAATTTTAGGTCGCGATAGAGTTTAGTCAATGGTAAGAAGATCCATTGTAGACGGTTCACCCGTGTTTCGACAGAAATGCACATCGCAAGAAGCGATAAGCTTGTCGCCAGAAGGGGCAATAACGCTGCGGTAATGTGAGTCGGGCGCGCAACAGAGCCCAAATTTCCAGAGGGTCAATTTTGAACTCTTGAATGAATACGCCCATGAACACTGTTAGTGAACGTTGTTCGCGAACAAAGGACCCAAAACAAGACACAACAACGTATGGGTCAGAACAGCGGCGCTGGCGTATCTCGCAAGACGCCACGCGATGCGACCGGGTGCGCACGCCGTAGCCGGGTCATGCAGTATGTCAGCGAAGCTGTTACGCGCTGCCCGCTGCCGTCACGCTTGGCGCCCCCGCCTGCCTTGCCGGGCCGCGACACCCTTCGTAGTCGCCACCTCAATGAGACTAAACCCTATCGCGACACCAAAAAGTGTGTCGTGACACCAAATTTCCTGACCCATGTCACGACACCAAAAAGTCTATCGCGACACAAAAATGGCTCTCCTTGCAGCCTTCGTGTTGCGACAACAACAGTGGGTCGCGACGCCATGAAGGTTAACCATGTCGAGACACCAAAGTATCGCCGCCACACCAACTTCGCAAACCAGTCGCGACACCAATCCCGCCAACCGTGTCGCGACACTGCAAAAGTGTGTCGCGACACCGCCTCGCTGGGCCCAAGGTCAGCGAGCGCCTAGCACTGTGGTCGCTTCTGGTGGCGCTGGGCCGCATTGTAGCCGCACACTCATCAAGGCCAAGATAAACGTCATGGTCATACAAGACAAATGCTGTGCCATGCGGTACGCGCCTCGCTCCGCACCCCAAATTACCCATGTCGCGACACCACCTACTATGTCGCAACCTAGTGCTGGAAATGGGCAGTAGCCCATCCCAATTTCTCCCTTAAACTCCTCTTTCTTTTCCTTTTTGTTCTACCAACTATAAAACCAATTAAAATTTCCTTATTACTATAAAGGCTACTAAATCATGGAAAAATCAATAAAATTGTATTCATTATACAAAATAAGTTAATTAAAAATTTTTTTTTCATTACAATTTACAAAAACTGGGGATTTTACCCAGATTTTTACAAAAATAGGAGAAGGCCACCTCACACATTTCGCCTCTAAGGCCTGATATCCATACTGGGTACACCTTCAGCATTCGAAATGGTTATTCTATGACTAAGGGTGAGCAATGGCCAGTAGTTGAATTTTCCTACATGGGTTACTCCCCACCTAAGTGCTCATGCAATGACACACAAACATTCAAGTAAAACATGTATGTTTCTACTCAAATGTCTACATGTTATGGATGAGAATGTGACTCACCCTTTTCCATATCTTGAGCCCTCACTGACTCCCTCACGCATGCATAAGCCAAGTGTGAGAAAAACACTGTTTTCAAAACAAAAGGTTTTTGTTCTTGAAAACACATTGTTCCATTTCCGATAAAATTCTATTGGACAACCCTCCGAATAAATACGTTGGACAATCCTCCGAGGTGAATTATCGACAACCCTCTGAACGGTCCATCGACATCCTCCACGGAACCGCGGACACCTTTCCAAAACAATTCTTCGGACAACTTTCCGATGTAATTTTCTTTTGACAACCCCGATTCTCATTCGCTCAGGACATACTGATAACCAATCAGGAGCCAACCCTTCAAAAACATGTTATACACTCACACCTACTGTTCTAAGGTGCCCCAGTGCACATGAAATGCAAATATTCCATTTCATTAATAATTCATGTTATAGTTCAAGTATGCATATATTAACAAAATTCACATGCCAACATGTTATTCATTCATAGCAATAACACCAAAATAGCACTGTCCCAGGCTAATCAACACCGTAGCAATTCGCCTAGAACTTCTCAAGCAAACATAAACCGCACACAAGGCTCACGTGAATGCATAAACCCTAGGTCTCAAAACTGTCTGCAACACCCACTTGTAATTCCCACTCAACCAATTTTGAATCTAAATACACGGCTATTCAGCCTCACTCATCTATCCATTCAAATAGCTCTAAATTTCCAAGTGAATAACAAAACAAGTAGGAGTAAACCCCTACCTCCCAGAGTTTCCGAAACTCCACAATATCGATACCCACGCATAGCTCTTTTAGTGGGGACCAACTTTGCCTCTTGTCTCATCGAGATTCGACGGACCGATCGTCGGAAAATCTAGAGAGAAGTGAGAGCTTCTCACTCTAAAAGCTCTCTTTTGGTTTCCTCTTCTCCCTCTCCTTCTCTTCTCCCAACCAATTTGGTCAAGATGGTCAAAAGAACTTGTCCTCTCACTTGCCACATGTCACATTCTAAGTGGCCACCTTGGATTACACCTTATCCCTTATCCATCTAACATGGATTTCCATCCACTCATAAGGTGCCATACCCTACGACTCCACACCAGCTCATCGTTTCGACTCACCTCAAACATAGTCATCAGCCTCATAGGCCACTCAACACATGCCAAGTGTCCCATACTACCCTCGTTGCCTCGGACGACGTGAAATTCTGATTGTCTCGAAATTCAACGAAATTCGACGTGGTAGCTAGATTTCGCGAGACGATTTCAATGGTGAACTTCATTTCGTCATCCGAGATCTAGAAAAATTCCGGATTTTTAATCGAAATTACTTTTTTTCCCTTTCTCGAAAATTTGGATTTTTTGGGGTTTCACATTCTTCCCCCTATAAAAGAATTTAGTTATGAAAGTCCACACAATCACATCAACTCACATGTATATGCAATGTGCACCTACCTTCATCCCCAAACAATAAGGGATAGGCGGCCCGCATCGTGTCCTCGTGCTCCCACGTTGCCTCTCCACTCCACGGTGCTGCCACAACACCCTCACTAGCCTCACGGTCTTGCCTCGCAAAACCAGATCCCGGTTATCCATAATGCACATTGGTCCCTCCTCGAAGGCCCTATCAGTGTCAACCTCAATCTCTCCCCAATCCACTACATAAGCTAGATCTGGAGTATACTTCCAGAGCATGGAGACGTGGAATACCTCATGGACACCTGACATGCTAGGCGCCAAGGCTAACCGGTACGCCACAGTGCCCACCCTCTCGAGTATCTCGAAGGGCCCGATCAACCTTAGTGACAGCTTCCCTCGCTTATCGAACCTGACCACTCCTCTCTTAGGCATCACCTTCAAGAAGATGTGATCTCCAACCTCAAACTCTAGGGGTCGACGTCATATCGAGCTCTTATGTCGGCTTTATACGTAGAAGACGCCATCAGACGTCCCTACCTCCGAGGTGTCTTTAATCAGATCAAGACCGTTGATGGAGTTCTCTCCCACTCACCAAAGAAATAGGTGATCAACATGGCCTCCCATAGGTGCCCTATAGACACAGGTATACTTACTTGATAACTGTTATTGTAGGCGAATTCCACTAAGGGAAAATGCTCCTCCCATCTACCCTTATGATCCAGAACGTGAGTGCTCAGCATGTCCTAAAACCTCAGATGGTCCTCTCAGATCACTCATCTATCTCGCGGTGGGAAGGCTGCTCATCATCAACCAAGGCCCACGGCTCGGGAAGCTCTTCCTAAAGCGCCGCAAACCTCGGGTCTCTATCTGACACTATGAATACCGGTGGTCCAGCAGACACCATCTCTCGAATATACAATCGCGTAATTCCTCCACGTCATCCGCATGGCTAGAAAATGTGCCACTTCGTGAGTCAAGTTCACTATCACCCACACCGCCAAGCCACGCCCGCGGCGCCCTCGCGGGCAAGTGGGTCATAAAACGATCGTGACATGCTCCCACTTCCACTCAGCCACCTCCAATGGCTAAAGTAGCCCTGCTAGCTTTTGGTGCTCAGCCTTAACCTACCAAAACACGAGACATCGTCAAACAAAGTCCCCTACGTGTCTCTTCATCCTGCTCCAGTAGTACTGGTGACAAAGATCACGGTACATCTTCGTGCCACCTAGATGCATAGAAAATCGGGAGCAATGAAATTCCCTTACAATCTCCTCTCTCAGATCCGTCAACTTTGGAACTACTACCCGTCCTCTATATCGAAGACTACCATCTATGTGGATGGTCCAACCCTCGTCACCTGTACTTGATTGTACCCGATCCCTGATGGACACTATCTTTACGTCCTGTCCCTGGGACTTAATCACTCTACTCAATAAAGACGGGGTAGGTACTAGACTCCCAACGCACTGAGCCCGCCACCGTACTGGGCAGCCCAAACCGTCCCACGCTTCCCGAGCATCCGCAACTCCCGGGAAGCCATATACTAGCCAACGCCCCGTGACTTCCGACAGCGCATCGCCACTCACATTTGCCTTGCACACTGTAATGGTGAATGCAAAGTGAAGTCATAACCTTCTTAGGAACTCCATCCATCTCTGTTGCCTCATGTTGAGGTCCCAATACAAGTGAAGATATACTGCACTTTTTATGGTTTGAGCACATCTCAAACTACTCGCCATATAAAATAGTGGAGCCAAACTTTAAGGCTTAAGATCACTGCCAACTCCATGTCGCACTGGGGTAATTCTGCCCATGATCTGACCATAGAACCATAAGCCACTACTCTCCCGGACTGCATCAAAATGCATCCCAGTCCGGACTTCGAGGCATCACAATACACTATGTACCCCTATCCTCTCTCTGGGACTATCAGAATAGGAGCTAAAGTAAGCCTCCTCTTTAACTCCTTGAATGCCTTCTCGCACCGGTCATTCTACTCAAACTTGACCTCATTCCGGGTCAGTTTTGTCAGAGGTGCTACTAGTCTAGAGAAGCCCTCATAGTCCCCAGAGTACCTAGCCAATCCCAAGAAACTCGCGCATCTCGAAGACCGACTTCGGGCCTTCCCAACTCATCACAACTCGCAACCTTCTCGTGGTCTACTGACACCTCGGATCACACTACGCGTTCCAAAAATCCCACCTCGTGAGCTAAACTCGCATTCTACTCGAACTTAGCATACAATTGATGGTCTCTCAACAGCTGTAGAACAATCCTCAAATGATCCTCATGCTCCTCCTTCGACCGGGAGTAGATCAGAATGTTGTCTACGAAGATCACGACAAACTGATCCAGATAGGGTTGGAATACCCGATGCATGAGATCCATGAATGTTGTTGGCGCATTAGTCAATCCAAAGGGCATCACTGTAAACTTAAAGTGCCCATAACGCGTCCTGAATGTTGTTTTAGGGATATCTGTCTCCCTAACCTTCAGTTGATGGTAACTAGTGCGAAGGTTTATCTTGGAGTAGACTCGCACTCCTCTCAGTTGATCAAACAAGTCATTTTTTTCTCGGCAATGGGTATCGATTCTTGATCGTAACCCTATTCAACTGTCGGTAGTCAATGCACAGTCTAAGGGTCTTGTCTTTCTTCTTCGTAGATAGAACCGGAGCGCCCCATGGTAAAGTGCTCACCTATCGAATCCATCGCCCAAGAACTCTCAGATCCGATCCTCGACATTCTGGCTAACTCAACTGGTGCCACCCTATGCGGAGTCAGAGAGATGGGCGACGTGCCAGGGTGTAACTCAATATTGAAGTCTACATCCCTCTGTGGAAGTAATCCCAGTAGCTCATCTGGAAATACATCCCCGTACTCACATACTACCCAAGGTAGATCTAAGTCTGGTCCCACCTCGTCCTCCATAGTAAGGCTAGTCAGCCAACCCACCAACTGTTCATGCCATCTGGAATCATACACGGTCTGGGGAAAAACATCATGCTTGTCCCCCTGAAACGTAACACGAGTACCATCCCGTGTGTAGGCGGTAACTCTCCTACGCTCACAATCGATGACGACTCTGTATGTCATCAACCAGTCCATCCTAAGGATGACGTCGAACTCTAACATGTCCATGACCTCAGTGTCCACCGTGTGGAGCAAACCTCTGTAGATCTCTAGCTCGCAACCCCAACATATCGCATCTTATACTACCCATAGTCCTGGGGGAGAACTCACATACAAGGCCCTCTGCTGTCCCTAACCTCTGCTCAACTCTACGATAACCGGACAATGATGAATGAATGCGGATGCACCGTAATCAAATAACACTTGCTCATAGGCGAGATAGCAAAATAAAATTCCAATATGACTGGCCGACTACCGGGCTCAATGGTGTGGTAAGGATGGCATGTACACGCCCGAATCCCCCGATGTCCGCCTCAGGCCTCGTCTCCGCTCGACTCCATAATTGGGCCTTCGTCTCCGCCAGCAGAATCGAAGCACCGCGTGCCTCGGATCGGAGCATCGATCCTCCCGACTATATCGGGGGTGTAGAGGAATAAATCAGACTGGGGGCTTCTCGTCCCACATCTAACCGAGACCACACTGGTCCTAAACCCTGGGATCCCCGTCTCGGGGCAATCCTCCTCATATGTCCTGCTATATCGCAATGGAAACATACCATCTTATCCCGTCCGACCACCGCAACCCCGCTCGTCCCTAGCGCCTTGGCCCCGATAGCCACGACTGAACCACGCGGAACTAGGTGCCTCGCTTTTTCCCGAACTCGAAGAAGACCTAGCTCTTCCTCTCGCCACCGCACCCATATCCCGATGACCCGAGCTGCCCTATCTTCTTCCTTGCTAAGGTCGTGTCCCCACCATAGAGTCCATGTCCTGTAGGCGGAGCTCTACATCTGGTTCGAACGGACAACTTCATCCATTCAAATCTTCTGACCTCGCCAGATCTCAGGCCACGTATCGCCAGCATAACGGCTAACTCGTGGAATCTAGCCATGTACTCCATCACGGGCCATAATCCCGCCTCACTTCTAGGAACCCCAGCCTTGCATGTCTAGCAGTGCGTAAAATATTTGCCCATGAAGAGTCTATGGAAACCTCATTCAAAGTCATTACCAGCTCTAAGTCCCTGGGAGGTCTAAACCACCCCCACCATACCAATCACCTTCAGCCAGAATGCAAAGAGTTTGATTCCGGCTACATCGTATGTAATATCCATACTAATCACCCTTCTCCACCTGCAACCAATGGTCTCGCCACCATCTGATCCCCCCCTCCCCCAGTGGTGGAATATTCCGAGGATGGTGTGACTAACCTCGAAGTTACCTCGAACTCCCCGTGCAGTTCCAGACCACCGCAACCCCAACAAATTTCAAACAACAAAGGCCCCATGTCAAATATCAGAGTTTAGCTAGCACCTCGTGGACAACCTCTACGTCCTCGCCCTCGACATGCCACCTACACATGTCAAATGGAAACAAATTTATTTGATTTCATCTCATTCTAACTAGTAGTGCACATATCAGCTACTAATAGACTCAACAATCATGAACCGATCCATTCATTATCTTTTTCTCAGTGGTGCTAATTGTGTTAATTTCCAACCACTCATTTCATACATTTCAATCACACATGTTAAGCACAATCATGCATGCAACACACACATCACAATTCAAGTCATCAAAATGCACAATGAATGCATGATCTAACCCGGCTTCCATCGAGTCATAGGTATTCAGTAGATGCCTAAGCTCAGCATCAGGCTATAAAGTCAGAATAAAACCAAACTTTTGGACACACACACCGAGCCCTAAGGTAATCGTTAATAAAAGCCCGATACCAAGCTCGTCGGTGAATGATATCAAGCGCTAGATAATCATATCCAGGCACTACATTACAACTGCATATCCTAGACCCATGCCCAGCAAGCTACAGGTAATCGTATACCTTAGCTCTGATACCAAACTGTGACGCCCCAAATTTTCGGTGGTCAATTTTGTAATTTTATTTATTTATTTATTTATTTATTTATTGAATAAACAAATGGCCCATGAACAAGGTCCGGCGAACATTGACCCCAAAACAAAGGGGTACGAGCGTATGGTCAGAATAAAGGCGCACTGCCGGCGCATCTAGCACGCACGCCGCCGCATGCATCGCCAAGAACTCCAGTGCCCCGCCTCGCCGGCCAGGACACCTTTCTCGTGTCATGACCAATGAGACTAAACCATAAAAGCCAGACACCAAAAGTCCTGGTCGTGACACCAAAATTACTCTCCCTACAGCCTCCGTGTTGCGACACCAACAATGGGTTGGACACCATGAAGGCCAACCATGTCGCGACACCAAAAAGTGTGTCTCGACACCAATCCTGCCAAACCAGGCCGCGACACCAAAAAGTGTGTCGACACCGCCCCGCCATTCCCAGTCGCACGCATTTAGCCGTCCGTTGTCGCGGCGCTACCGGGCACAAGCATGCATGAGTCACTGCCGTGCGCGCATGTGCGCCAGCCATGCGCACACCTAGCTGCCCATGTCGCGACACCACCTGCTGTGTCGCAACCTGGTATTGGAAATGGGCAGTAGCCTATCCCAATTTCTCCCCTACACTCCTCTTTCTTTTCCTTTTTGTTTTACCCACTATAAAACCAATTAAAATTGCCTTATTACTACAAAGGCTACTAAATCATGGAAAACTCAATAAAATTGTATTCATTATACAAAATGAGTTAATTTATACTTTTTTTTTAATTACAATTTACAAAAACTGGGGATTTTACCTAGATTTTTAAAAAATACAGAATAAGGTCAAATCTGACGATTTCTTCGCCTCTAAGGCCTCGGATGCATCCCATCCCCGGGTACACTTTTAGTACTTGAAATGGTTATTCCCACGATGGGGTGAGCAATGCCCAGTAGTTGAATTTTCCTACATGGGTTACTCCCCACCTAAGTGCTCATGCAATGGAACACCAAACATTCATGTAAAACATGTATGTTCCTACTCAAATGTCTACATGTTATGGATGAGAATGTGACTCCACTCTTTCCCATATCCTTCGAGCCCTCACCGACTCCTCAAGCACGCATAAGCCTGCGTGAGAAAACACTATTTCAAAACAAAAGGTTTTGTTCTCGAAACACATTGCTCAATCTCCGAGATAAAAACTTATCTGACAACCCTCCGAATAAAATACGCGACAACCTCCGAGGTGAATTGTTGATAACTCGCGAAACCCATTGGACATCCTCCGACATGAACTATCGACACTTTTCCAAAGTGTCAAATTTCCTTCCTGACAACTCTTCCGATGTATTTTTCTTTGACAACCCCCCGCATTTTCATTCGTTTCATGACATACTCGATAACCAATTGTGAGCCAACCCTCCAAAAACATGTCATGCACTCACACCTATTGTCTGCTGGTGCCCTAGTGCATATGTGAAATGCAATATGCCATTTCACACACTATGTTAATATATTAAGCATGCATATATTAACAAAATTCACACACAACAACATGTTATTCATTCATAGCAATAACACCAAAATAGCACACTTGTCCTAATCAACAATTTAGTCAATTCGTCTCGAACTACTAAAGCAACACAAACCGCACACAAGGTCACCTGAACAGTACAACCCTAGGTCTCAAAACTTTCCAATGACCACACTAGGGATTTCCTCACTCAGTCCCAATCTTTGGAACTGAAATACACGGCCATTTAGGCCTCAGAACATCCCTATCCATTCAAATGGATCTTAGCCAAGGAATAAAACAAGTAGAAGAAAACCTCTACTTCCCGGAGTTTCCAAAACTTCACAATACCGGTACCCACGCGTAGCTCTTTCAATGGGGACCAACATTGCCTCTTGTCTCGCCGGGATTCGACGGATCGATCGTCAAAATCTAGAGAGAAGTGAGAGCATCTCACTCTAAAAGCTCTCTTTCTCCCTCTCTCTTTCGGTTTCCTCTTCTCCCTCTCCTTCTCTTCTCTCAACCAATTTGGTGAGATGGTGAGAACTTGTCCCTTCATATAGCATCATCGTCTAAGTGGGCGTCTTGGATTCACTTTTATCAGTATGTACACCATGGTTTCATTCACTCTGGGTGTGCTCTTGTGCTCTATGGCCCACTTGAGCTCATTGTTTGACTCCTCCTTGACACGTGGTGCCTCTGGGCCCTTCGACATGCCAAGTGTCCCATGGCTGCGCTTGTTGTCTCTGAGACTTTGGGTCTGATTGTCTTGGGATTCATGAGGGCCCAGTAGTGGGCTTGGGCTGATTTTGAGCACATTTGCGGTGATTCGTTCCCGTCATCGAGATCTTGAAAATTCGGTTTTCCGGGGGTTTCACGGTAGCGACACGCCTTAGGGGCGCACACACGGCCGGTGGCGCCGTGTTGGGCTCATGACGGAGTTCACTATTACAACGAGACTTGGATAGTGCTTGACGGAGAAGTTTTATCACGGCCAGGACTTGTCTGAGTAGCGAAAAAAAAAAAAAAAAAAGGACCTCTGGGATTTGGGGTGTCACATAATATTATGAAATCTATTTATTTTTGTGACTTCTTTCAAAAACCTTAATAGAAATAGAAATATGTAAAAAGTGTGAATAATTTTGACAGAAAAAATGGAGATAAAGGAAAATTTCTCATTTTATTCAAAATATTTTTAGCCTTCAAATAAGGACAATACACTGAAAATTTCTCATTTTATTCAGAATATTTTGAGCCTTCAAATAGACCTGATACTGCTTGAAATCCCTAAAGAAAAGGTCTCATATCTAGCACTTTATCCATTATCCAACAACTCCTACAAAATAGGCTAACAAACAATAAATGTGCTAACTAAAATGAAGAAGGTTGAAAGACTCAACGTAGAGTCACACCTTCTCTTCTAAACTCTAGGCCATGACTCATGAAAAAATAAATTCAACAATAAAATAAATTTTATCAACAAAAAGAAAATGAAAATACATCAAATAGTGCTTTAAATATATTTCAAACTCATTTTAATTTCATATAAGCTAATTATTATACATAACAATTTTTAAAAGTATTTTAGTTAACAAAAATTGATCATTGACGATTACAACTTATGTGGGTTTACCTATGTTAACTGCTTGAAAATGTAAAAACAAAAACTTGAAAGCGCCTTAATGCTTTGAATTTTATCCATTTCTAAACAAGGAACACTTGTGAAATTTAAGGGACTGTTTAGTTTGTGTTTTTGAAAACTATTTTTGTGAACAACTTTTGAAAACATAGAAAACATCATTTTTAAATTATTTTTGTTATCTAACTTTGATGTTTTTTAGAATAAAAAAATACTTAGAACTATACGTGTTTTTATGTTTTCCTTATTCTCATTGTTTTTAGAATAGAAAACAATTTTCAAAACAAGAAATCAAACATTGAAAAAATATTAAATTCTTTTATCCCTTATTTAATTTAAAATCAAAATCCAACAAACCAATGCTTTAATTTTCTAAATAAAATGGTTTTGACTTGGTCAAAACGTGTAACCATGGCCATGGGCCCATGAGCGTGCAACAAGGGCAATGTTTGGCGTAAGGATAAGAATTGAATAAAAATTCGAGAAGATGGTATTTATTTTGGACTTTGATTTTTCTCTATAGTATTTTTGATGGCCATTATTTAAACATAAATTTTTACTTTTATTGTTAAATTGGTAGGTTAAAATACATATAAATACACATGTACTTATGTATAAAGTATGGAATTGAAATAAAGATAATTTTTTTTTTTTGACAACTAAACATTTTATTATAATGTAGTAAACTATTCCATTGGAACTCAAAGCTGGGATGTACTTTCACTGAATGTCTTATATTTACCCAAACTTTGCTCGTTAGTGGGTTGAACATGAAGAAATGGTGTCCACGTCCGATCCGATCGGGCTTGGGTCATGATCCGAGCCAGGTTTAGGTCATGGCTCCATATCTTGGGACTTCTTACATTTTTTTTTTTTTTTTTTTTTTTGGAGAATTTTGCCTTATAATGGTATACAAATAGGATTTTGTAATAACCAACAATCATTTACATTCTGAATGAACTACCCATAGGAATGGTATCCATTAAAATTTATACACATATACTAAGTCCCATTCATATACAAATACATATACATATCTAATACAACATCGGAGATCGCGAAAGCAGTCTTTAGTGAGCACCTATCTCACGAGATAGCCCCGAGCATTGGTGTGGAGATATCACAATCCTCTTTATCTTCTCTTAGATTACCTACGGATTGAACACGTGCTAAGCTTCACGCAATTGAACATATAAACCGTGCGACCAATAACAATGTCCAGTCATATCTTTTTACATTTACTAATACTTATGCATATAGCAGTCTAGTCTTATGTGACTGCTCATATCATATTATACATGTAGATTTATCCTCTTGATTCATATCTTTATCTTGTTCATATTGCTTCCCACGTGTCATGTATTTTTCTGGGGTTGTAACTCTATACTACATAACATGATAGATCAAATTATATTCAAATGAAACTTATACGTATACAACTGGCGGTCGAGCGGATAAAGTCATATCAGTTTCCATACGAGGTTTCAAATCGGACTAATACCAATACATATTAGACTCTTTATCGCTATATTGACCCGAAGCCATTAATCCCAACTCCTTTAGAAATTAAATTTAGTGATCTGGGATGCGAATTAAATCCTTTTAGTTTTCGTTTTATTAATTTTCATTTTCAAAATTATGTGACGAATCCCGAACTTGACGGTTGGATAATCAAGTGGGCGGTTTACTACGACATTTTCGATTATCTTTCCAAAACATTTGTTTATGTTATTCCATTTTAGACTTTTTAATTATGCGAAAGCACTTCTTTTCGAGCAATCCCATAAACACTTATAATTACAAAAGACCCTTAAATTTCACACTTAATACATGCATTTACAATTAATGCCTTTATTTCCACATATACTCATGCTATTCATTTTCGCATGCTTTCAATATACAAATCATTTACAATCTCATATCATGGATTCTCAATGCAACAAAATCATTCCTGATCAATTCATGAGATTTAAGCATATTCATAACAATCTCATTACATAGGTAATCATTGACTATTTCACCTTAACTATTCGATTCACAATTTACGGAGGATTAAGTTTGATGAATTCCACCTTATTATCATTCGGTAATGTGTATACATTTAACAGTTATACTCCCCATCATGGCGGATCGTTTGGTGCGTCGAGCCGTGGTATCACTTATTCGGTTCTCCGCAGCCAGCCGGATGCCGTTTGGTGCACCCAGAGCCGCGTGGTATCGCCGGTTCTCCGTCGCAGCGGATTGCCGTTTGGTGCACCTGAACCGTGGTATCATGACCGGTCTCCCATCATAGCCGGGGATGCGGTTTGGTGCACCTGAGCGCGTGGTATCACTTATTGGTCTCCATCATGGCAGGATCAGTTTGGTGCACCTCGGCATGTGGTATCACTTGTCGGTCTCCATCGTAACCGGATGTCGTTTAGGTACACCCAGACCGCGTGGTATCGCTTAATCGGTCTCGTCATATCGGATCTGGTTGGGCGCATCCCGAGCCGTGGTATCAATTATTCGGTTCTCCCCATCGCAGCCGGATGCCGTTTGGTGCACCCCGACCGTGGTATCTATGACCGGTCTCCCGTCGTAGCCGGATACCCGTTTGGTGCATCCCGAACCGCGTGGTATCAATTAAATGTCATACGCCATCAAGGCGGATGCGATTGGTGCATCCGCCCGAGTAGGACATTTCTTCAATGCCATACGCCATCATGGCGGATGCCCGAATGGTGCATCCGCCAAGTGGGACATTGGAATAATTTAGGTGCCTTAAGTGGCGGATCGTTAATTATTATCCCGTCGGGCGTTTAATCTTCATATCATTCATTTACATTCTGACCAGTTCAGTTTAACTGAATCCCGTCTTTATTATTCATGTTCATTCGGTTTTGAATATCGTTTCTATTTCATATTCACTCGTATTACATTTTGTGGTTTCGTTTGATGAATCAAAGTCTTTATTAACATTAAATTCATTGGTTTCAAATATCATTTCAATTAGTAATCATTTTGGTATTTATCTTTTTCAGTGCTTTCGATCATAAATATGTTTCAGTATGCCATTTCATGTATATAATTCATAATACTCATTCAAAAGTATTTACATTTTCTTATACTCATTCCGTATATATTAAGTATTGTAATACTCATTCATGTATTCATTTCATATCGCATTCACATATTCATTCATTATACTTATCATTTTGTTATCATTTGGTTATATGTGATAATAATCGTATATCACCTAACCACGATATATGTTCATCACATATATTCCTTTCGTATTCACATTCATGTTTCAATTCGTTTTCATTTTTCATTTTTCATAATCATTTAATTTTCTTGAACACATCTATACATTTCATTTTCTACATTTTCCTTGTTTCATTCCTATTACCTTTGGCACTTCATATTCTTTATGAAGTATGATGTCTACTGAAATCACCCTCAATTCATATATTCTTATTCCTCTATGAATCTCTTTGCTAGGAATTGGAATCAATCAATCGGATCATCCAAACTAAAGTTGTGGCATTTTCATGCCAAACTAGTGTGATTTTACCGGATTACATAGGTGTTTCAATATTACTAATTTTCCGGGATCTAACTTCATGTTTGACTCTAGGTCATTTACCATTTCTTTTGAATGGGGTGTAAGGGTTCTGCATTCCAACTGGAATCACCCATTCAGACCTTTTTGAAGCTCAAATTCACGTCAAAACAATGGGACTGCTCCATGTTTAGCTGGAACCAGAATTTTATCTTGCATGACCCACTTTGAGTGAATTTTTGA
Organism: Tetrastigma voinierianum; assembly: GCA_016808115.1. Taxonomy (NCBI): domain Eukaryota; kingdom Viridiplantae; phylum Streptophyta; class Magnoliopsida; order Vitales; family Vitaceae; genus Tetrastigma; species Tetrastigma voinierianum. The sequence goes on along the minus strand of JAEQBH010007141.1, from coordinate 44,815 downwards.
CACTTAGATCATAATTTGGGTTTCTTGCTTCTTAAGTTTTGTTCTCATGAAGTCTAGTTTAAGTATCATGAATCACTCAAATATATAAAAATGACGAGTGCATAGGTAAATCTGGCTGTTGGTCAAATCTGGAAACGGAAACGGGGATTTATCTAGAATTTCAAGATAGCATCTTAGGTACAGAGGTCAACCAAAAATAACCCGAGAACACAAGTTGTAAGTCTGAGTTCAAGTGTGCGGTACAAGTCTCAAAAGTGCCCAGAATGTGTGTTTTTCACCATTTTCCATATTTTTTGATCCTCAATTCAACTCTATCACATAAACACACATATGAAAACCATTTCAAATTCACTTTGATCCTCACTATTCCAGTTATCTCTCAATTACATATCTTTCTTCCAAAAACATATCAGAATTCCTTCCAAAACAAAACTACATGAGTTAAGACCATACACAAACCAATTATGATGATTAGTTAGGGTTTGTTCCAAACTACTTGCCTCATCTGCATGATTAAACCATGAATCCATCCACAAGGAAGTTCCATACAATCTTATTGCCATAGTGGGGTTTACCCACCTTACTTGACATAAATTTTGGGTTAAGAATGAGAGCCCTAGCAAAAGCCTAGATTTGACAAGATTATAATATCAAAACATGGAATTTCATTCAAAGCTTTAAAACCCATGTAGTTCCATATACCTTTACATTGTGATCTCCTCTTATCTTCTTCCTGTATGCCTTCTCCTGCTATAACTACTCTTCTCCTTCTCCTTCCGTTTTTCTTCCCAAAATGAGACTAATTTTGGTCTTTAAATTCCATGTTTTCTAGAGTGCTGTTTTTCTAAAACCATTTTGGGTTAAGTTTCATTGTTACCTTAAAAGATTCTCAATCCTCTTGGCTATTTAATTTCAACTTAATATTTTGTTTTGGGCCTCTGTCTCATCAACTATGACTTTTAAGCCTTTTGGGACAAATTAATTTTGTCCTTAAATTTTGTAACTTTCCGGGTCTCTCGTTCCCGTGTTTCGCATTTAACTCACGAAACAGTCAAATTATGCTTCTGAAATACCTAAACTTGTGTAAAGCGACTGGGTATATTTCGAGTGTTACCACGAGGTATTATTATTTTTTAAATAATAATATTATAAAGTTCTTTTATATCAGAACTAGAAGGGATTCCAAAGCTTGAGATTGTTTGATTTATGTTTTTGAAAACCTTTATTAAGACATAGAATATCAAAATGGTATTCTTTGAAAATCAAACTTGTCCTCTATAGTTTTCTTGTTCTCCTTATTTTTAAACCCAAAAAATAGTTTTCAAAATCTGTAACCAAACATACCTTGCATTATTTTTGTTGTAACACTCACTCTTTGCATCTTAATCAGAGGACCCAATTCTATTTTTAACTGAAGCTAGTCTAACCACTTTCCCTGTAAATGCCCCCGAGAATGCCAAGGCCTTCATAAACCAGCTCTTTACCGAATTCATAAGTGGATTACGAAAAGAAAAACAAAATTTTATAATTACAGTTTACTCTCTACTCTCTTCTCTCTCCTCTCTCTTCCCTTTCTCTCTCATCATACGTAAAAACCCAAATTTTACGATGTAAAACCTAAATGAGAAATGAGAAATGTTAAAAGAAAAAAAATTGAGTATGTTATGAATGACGGAAGCTTTGATATCTAAGAAATTGTGTCGAAGAACTCTGCAACATAAAGGTGCCTGAATTTACAACGTGATTCGGCTAATTATGCCTACATCCATAGATGAGAGAGAATTTTTTACTATTATGAAAACCAGAGTACAAGAAAATAACACAAAATCACAAAACCCTAATATGTCCATAATACAAAGAAAATATCTTTAAAATCTTTGATCTATAAAACCTGTATCTCTACCATACCAGATTACTCATAATTTTCTTGTGATCAGAGAATGTTTATATATAAAATCTTTTCTTATTTTATAAGGAAACTACAGCAATATAAGGATTATCCTATAAAATGTATTTACAAAAGGAGTGTAGAAGTGAGAATCTAAGACATATTCTAATAGAGTAAATGAAAGTTATTGAGACTAACTCATAGTACTGTTGACTCTGTCAAACCAAAATAAAAGAAAAAAATTATTTCACGTCATCTAATGAAAAGTAAAAAAAAAAAGACAAAGTACAAAAATCTTGAAAGAAAATCTACTGTTTTGATAGTCATCAGTTAATGATTGTTTGCATCAGTGATGCCTGCTATTTAGACTATGATCTAAAAAGATATGTATGTTAAGGAAGATGTTCTATCAGTTGGTGCAAAAAGTTATGAACCATATGTGAAACAATTGGATTTTCACATAATTAAAGACAAAAAAATAAACCAGCATACATGCACAGACAAAAGAGATTGGTCACACGATTCAGCCAAGTCTAAATCTGCAAGGTTGAGCCTACATGCAAATGATTATGCTATTTCTCAATCAAGTAACATTTGATCTTACACGAGACAAAGCTCCCCCTTTCTCCAACTTCTTCTTTCACCTAATTCTCTCATAGTAAAAAATAAATCCTCTCATTCCCCCAACAATATTTAGATTCCCATAAGCCCAAAAACATCATTCAACTATGACACACCCCCACCCCCTACTAGCGGTGTCTGAGCCACTCCACAAATCCCGACCCGTTACCTTTACTGACTAGAAATTCTATAAAAACGAAGCTAGAGTGTTGCTTGCTGAAAACTCCTATAAAAATTTTTCCTTTTTCCAACTTATGATTTGGTAAAATCTTGGCAGCATATCATCTGCAATAAGGACATATTCCAAATCCTGTATACACAATTTACACTTTTCCAAATATGGAAACCAGCAATGTTCTTTCAAAGGAGGCCTCGAAGCTCGTACGTTTCCATGAAACTACCCCATGTACATACATATGCTCCATTATACAAATTCAAAGTATTTCCTTACAAAATATGATTAATACAACTCTTATACAAAAGTCAGGAGAATCCTAATCTGCTCCAGCGTCCGGAGTGCCTGTACTTGGAAAATAGGTTTTAAAACAGGAAAATAATGAGCTCGCGAGGCTCGGTGAGTGTATGTTTTATAAAATTGTTTGTTTTTAAAGAAACATCTCAAAAGCGTAAAACTCTCTTTTACACGATATTTTCGAAGCCATGCTTGCCCACTTTAAAGTTTCACTCTATACTTGCTTTTTAAAAGTTTATAAAATCTTTCATACTTGCTTGCTTTGCTTTGCTTTGCTTTAAGTTTATAAAACTTTTTCTCAAATCTCTTGCTTGCTTACTTTTCTGTGCTTTGCTTTAAAGTTTATAAAACTTTTCTCAAAATCTCTTGATTTTAAAAGTTTATAAAACTTTTCTCAAATCTCTTGCTTTAAAAGTTTATAAAACTTTTATAAACACGAGCACAGGCTGTGCATGCTTTAAGATAAAAGCGGGAGCTGGAGGCTCCTTCATTTTGTTTTAAAATGAATGGGAGCCTAGGCTCCAGCCGTTTGCTAAATAAAGCGGGGCACAGACTCAACCGTTTGCTTCAAAAATAAAGCGGGATCTGGAAACCAACCATTTGCTTTAAAATAACCACGGGAGCCTGGGCTCAACCGCTTGTTTTAAAATAAAACAGGAGTCTGGGCTCAACCGTTTGCTTTAAAATAAGCACGGGAGCCTGGGTCAACCGTGCACCAGTGGTTGATTTCAAAACTGTCTAAAACATGCTTATCGTCATCCAACCACTTGGGGCCTTTCACCTTCTTGTACCCAGTGAACATGGGAGCACGGGCATCGGCAGGTGCCGTGGGCTAGGCGCGGGTCAGCGTCGCTGGAGTGGAAGCGCGGCTCGATTCCCCTTTTTTCTGGTAAATATGGTGGGATTGACCTAGGTCTCCATCACCATAATTTAGCTAACGCGTTAACCCTATATACTCCAGTACGTGCCACGGTCTCCTTTAAATTCCATGATGCATGAACTAAGTTTGTTGACCAGGCAAATCTAAAATTCATGAATGATATCCTAACATCACCGTGCATGTACGGAATACCTCTGACCGGTATGCTTGCTTAAGGCTAGGGATTTTCGTTAGGCCTGTTTTCGAAAATATACTTTTTGGCTTGCTTGCTTGCTCTTTGAAATATGGTTTTACAACTCAAAACCATTGCTTGCTTACTAAAACTCATTGCTTGCTTTTTAAAAGCATGGTTGAATAAATCAAAACCATTACTTGTTTGCTTTTCACCATGGTTTAAATCAAAACCATTTGTACTTGCTAAAGCGATTGCTTTTCAAATATGGTTTACAATCAAAACCATTAAATACCAATGTAAAACAGTATATAATAATAATACACTAGTATATGAAACTTTTGGTTTAGAACACTCACCTTTTTGTTTACCAAAACTTGAGCACGACTCCACAACTTTCTCGCCTTTGCTTTTAGCCTACACACTCAAACGAATACGGCGAACACATTAATCACCTATGTATAACGTAAACTTAATGTACTTCATAGCACTTAGTCACACTCAATGAATATCGCCCAGGGTGAGCGAAGCTTCGCGGGAATTGTGGCAATCACCATCGTTTTCATTGAGTTCCAATCTTCTTTGAACCTCTCTTAATCATTTATTAAGGTTCATATACTAATGGTGTATGAATTTAATCTTAACTATCTTGAGTAAAATGGGCATTTTGGGCAATGTTAATCTTGAGTACCACTCACATTTGAGTACCGGTGCAAACCGTTACTGCATGGTGGTACCGGTACCACTTGTATTGGTACCGATACCAATTGGGTTCTGTTGGGTGGTACCGGTACCACCCTGTTTTGGTACCGGTACCACTTCGTGGTTTTGCCCAGAATTGCTTCTTTTGCCCTACTTTGGTACCATTTTCTTCATACAACCCTATTCTTAATGCCTCAAAAATCAGCATGAGTCTAACTCAAAACAACTCCACAACACTTTGGTGGTGATTTTGAACTTCTTATAGCAAACCCTAGAGTGAAAATCAAGAACTCCTCAGGTACCAATCCATATAAAACCATAGAATTTTGATGGATTCCATGTTTATTTTATACCAACTAGGGTTTTTCCCACAAAACTTCAAGAGTTCTAGGGTTAATGTGATCTCTCCATAAAACCCTAGAACAAGGAGCAACTAATCTCCATGGAAAATTCATACCAAAAACCACAGGGCATCGAAACCCAGAGTACACATGATTACATACCTGAATTTCTTCCCTTTCTTCTTCTTCTCCTTCTTCCTCTTCTTCCTCTTCTCTTCCTTGCTCTATTCTTCTCTCTCCACGGTTTTCCCTAGCAAAATGAGACCAAATGAGATTTTTGTTTGTCTCATCCCCTATTTATAGTCTCATGTTTCCCCTAATTGCAATTAAGTCCTTAATCACTTTAATATTTGCACATCAACTCTTGTTCTTTTTATTTTGGCATACTCTCTTCTTTTCTTATGCCCTTTATGTCCCATTTGATCAATTACGATTTTACCCTTGTTCTAGTACAACATTCCGAGTCCATAAATTTATCATTTCACCATTTCATCCTGAACAACAACTCCCAAAAATATTACAATGGCACTTGGTGCCCATATGCCCCTACGGTTACTTGTACCGTACATCCTCTCTCGGGACGGGCGTTACATGATATAGTTATGTATTCCACGGGTTGACAGGTTGTCAGCAGGACACCACGAGTTTAGGGCATCACAAATTAGCATTTTAAAAAACAAATCCAAAGTATCAATTAACTAGCAAGTCTCTCTAATCTTCATCCTCATTATCTCTAATAATAATATTTTTACTCTTTATTAGAAATGTTAAAATATATTGTGTTTGATTTTAAATAAAAGTCAAATATTTTTAAGGGAAAATTATGCTATGGTTTATCAATCCAATTCTATTTAAAAAAAAGTTTATGAGGAATGGGAAACTAAGGAAGTTAGCTTGTTTAAAAATAATTCCTGTAGGTATGGCAAAGTGCTTGAGTGTAAGACCCGAGAAAATTCCAATTTTCTGAAAAAGGGCAAAATAGTAATTTCGGTACAAATCCAAAATTTTTCTATATCTCGGTTGACAAAATGGATTCCATTGTTGGAATCGTCTCGTGAAATCTAGCTAACACGTTGAATTTCGTCGAATTTCGAAACAGTCGGAATTTTCACGTTTTTCGAGGCATCGAGTATCGGGTGCCGTAAAATGAAATCTGATGTAACAAAAGTCACCTATAATAACATGTATTCATGTGACACATGTTGCATGAGTAGAGAGATGATGGAAATGGACGGCCGAGATTGTGCCAAGTGTCAAAAATCCAAGAGAATGGACATGATTGGTATTCTTTAAATCTTAAATTATAATAAGACGAAATAAGGAATAGTATCATCTCCTACCTTAAGGAGCCAAAGCCAAAACGTGAAAAGGAAAAATGGGAGATGCAGTAGGTGGTGTTTTTGTGATTTTAGAGAGAGAGTAAGCCACTTCTCTCTAGATTTCTGGCTAATCCAACCGTCGGATTTCTTCGTACCAAGAAGGAAAGTGGTTCTACGCGGCAAGGCCTATGCGTGGACTCCAGTTATAAGGAGTTTCGAAAAAATCCGTGAGGTAGGGGATTTATCCTACTTGTTTTACTCTTGATTTAAGTACTTTGTTGATGATTCGGTTGGTTTGAGGCCTTGAACGGTCGTTTGATCGGTCCCAAAACTTGGGACCGAAGTGGGAAAAATTTTGAAACTTCAATTGGTGCGTATTGTCACGGGCTGTTGGGTGCCTAATGGTATAATTTATGTCATAAATTGTGCTTTGGTATGTATGAGGCTGGGAATGACCATAAAATTCGGGTACACAAAGTGGAACCGATGTTTGGTAGTGGCCGTGAACAGTAACTCGAGGGTTTTACTGTTCACATGAATAGTGTTTATGAAATATATTTTGTGAGAAAATGTGTTTGGCTGAGTGATTCAAATTGAATTGCTCGTGTCGTTAATTATACGTGACTAATTTTTTTGTGTAATGGATTGAGAAATTGTTTAAGAGAATGGCTTGAGTTGTATAGGAAATTGAATAAGTTAATACATGATTTTAAATGTGTTAACAAAATGACATAATTATATAAATTGTAATTGTGTAGGCCATTGGGGATGATAATGTGAATTGCTCAAGTGAGCTAATTTGGGTGATGGTTGATCGATAGTGAATGACATGTGTTGTGAGTGCAAAATTGAGAATGTTGCATATTGATATATATATTGGTTGAAATGGCATAATGCATTTTCATATGCACTGGGTAACCTAGAAATTAGGTGTGAGTGCATGACACGAATTTTCTGAAAAATGAACATGGTTGCGAAAGGAATTTCACATGATGATTTTCCGGAGAATGGGGTTGGGAGATGGTCCAACAGATCATTTCGGATGAGGACCATGACTGTTATGGGAAGTTCTTCAACACATTCACCTCGGAGGGTAGTCCCATATTTTTACCGACATTCGGTAGTGTATTTTCAAGAACAACAAGTTTTGTTTTGAAAATGATGTTTTTCTCATACATGGCTTAGGCAAGTGTGAGGGAGTCGGTGAGGACTCGAGACATGGGAACGGGCATTTAGACATTCAAGTAGGATCACGTATTTACTTGAGTGTGTGTTTAATTGGAGCATTGCATATGCACTTAGGTGGGGAGTAACCCATTTAGGGTGATTCCACTATTGGGCGATAGCTCACCACATTCGGGAATATTTTTCAGGTACGAGGAGCGTTGAAGGCGACTCATTTGAGGCCCGATTTTTGAAGAGGGTCGGGTTGTGGCTGATGTTTTGGATAATATGTATTAGAATTGTAGATTTTAATATGTATTTGTATTAAGAGAAATGTTATAACTCTTGGACTATTAGAATATAGTTGGGTGTATATTTTTATGAGTATTGGTTTATGGGCCTTGCCGTATTCGCCCATTTAGACATGTTTGTATTTGGGTAGAGCTCCGTCTGAGGGGCTACACCCGATTTTCACGTGAGTGGGGTTGGGTTGCAGACATTCCATAGTATTCATGAGTTGACGGGTTGTCAACGGGCCCTCGGGAATGGGGTGTCACGACAGTATTAGAGCTTAGGTATCCCGAATGTCTAGGGCTTGGGAACGAGCTAAGGCCATAGTCTTTAAGAGATAAGAACATCACCACTTGGTGGCTTGATGTTAGAGTTAGGTATGTGGGTACCTAGATAATCACGGGATAAATATTAGGACACTGCATGCATGTGTTTCAGGTGATTGTTTGATGAATTTGGTGATTGATGTGTGAATGGTGTGTATAGCATGTTGATTGTTATGAATTGTGTGCTTATATGCTTGGTGAATAGCATAGGGAAAATGTGAACACTAGGGTCGAGAAATTAAAACCTCAGGTGTTCGAAAATTTTTGGACAAAATGGTCCAGAATTAAATGAAAAAAAAAAAGATTGAAGTTTAACTCATAAATTTTTGAGTGTATGGATAGCAGTGTACAAGCTACTGCATGTATGGAGTAGCAAGGAGGCTATTGAACATGAAGGAAAAAAAAAAGAATAAATAAAAGAAATTTTAAAGAAATTATTTGGTTTATTGGAAAAATGAAAAAAAAATGAGGAGAGGAAATAAAATTTAGGTTTTACAATGGGTAAAACGGAAGAAAAAAGGAATAAAAATACGACCACAAAGGGAGAAACACATCATCCTCCAATGGTTAGAGGAGGAGTGGACTCTAGTGTCAAGACGACTATGTCTTCCAATTTGGGGAAGAAGCCCAAGGCTTCTAGTTCCGCGAGGGTTCAGGCCGCGACCATCTAGGTGGGGGATGGATCGAGGAGTTCTTGACGGAGAGCGTGGTGGACCTTAGGGTTGGTAGACATATTGGGTGTTGATGTCATTCTTGACATGGATGAGTTGACAGCCATCGGGTTGTCAATAATTGGGACCTTAGCCGGGTTGTCATACCCGACACGGTCTTGGAGTTGGGTGAGGTTACTTATGCACGTGGTTGGATGCATTATATCAGGTTTGAATTTCGGGACAAATTCTTTTTAAGGAGGGGAGAATGTAAGACCCGAGAAAATTCCAATTTTCTAAAAAATGGCAAAATCTTAATTTCAGTAAAAATCCAAAAATTTTCTAGATCTTGGATGACAAAACGGATTTCACCATTGGAATCGTCTCGAAAAATCTAGCTAACACGTCGAATTTCGTCGAATTCCGAGTTAGTAGAAATTTTCACGTTTTTCGAGGCATCGAGTATCGGGTGCAGTAAAATGAAATCTGATGTGACAAAAGTCACCTATAACATGTACTCATGTGACACATGTTGCATGAGTAGAGAGATGATGAAAATGGGCCAGTGAGATTACGCCAGAGTGTCAAAAATCAAGAGAAGGACACAGTTGGTATTCTTTAAATCTTAAATGATAATAAGACGAAATAGGGAATAGTGTCATCTCCTACCTTAAGGAGCCAAAGCCAAAATGTGAAAAGGAAAAATGGGAGATGCAATAGGTGGTGTTTTTGTTATTTTAGAGAGAGAGTAAGCCACTTCTCTCTAGATTTTTGTCTAATCCGACCGTTGGATTTCTTGAAGACAGAAGAGTGGTTACTGCGTGGACTTCGGTTTTTAAGGAGTTTCGACAAACTCGTGAGGTAGAGGATCCTACTTGTTTTTACTCTTGATTTAAGTACTTTGTTGATGGTACCGGTTGGTTTGAAGCCTTGAGACCGTTTGATCGGTCCAAAAAACTTGGGGCCCGGGGTAGGAAAAATTTTGAAACCCGATTGGGCGATCATATTTGTCCATGAAGCCTAATGGTATAATAACTATATGCCATAAATTGTGCTATGGTATGTATGAGGCCGGGAATGGCCATGGAATTCGGGTTCACAAAGTGGAACCGATGTTGGGTAGTGGCCGTGAACAGTAACCCGAGGGTTTTACTGTTCACGTGAATAGTGTTTATGAAATATATTTTGTGAGAAAATGTGTTTGGTTGAGTGATTCAAATTGAATTGCTCGTGTACGTTAATTAGCCACGCGAGCTAATTTTTTTGTGTAATGGATTGAGAAATTGTTTAAGAGAATGGCTTAGGTTGTATAGAATTGAATAAGTTAATACATGATTTTTAAATGTTAACAAAGCCAACATAATTATAAATTGTAATTGTGTTTTGTAGGCCATTGGAGATGATATGATTTGCTCAAGTGAGGTAATTTCGGTGATGGTTGATCAATAGTGAATGATATGTGTTGTGAGTTAAAGAGTGAGAATATTTGCATATTGATATATATTGGTTGAAATGGCATAATGCATTTCATATGCGGGTAACCTAGAAATTAGGTGTGAGTGCATGACACGGTACTACAGCGAACAAGGTTGCGAAGGAATTTCCACGGGATGATTTTCGGAGAATGGGGTTGGGGAGGCGGTCCAGCGAGGATCATTTCGGATGAGGACCATGGTATTACGGGAAGTTCCTCAGCACATTCGCCTCGGAGGGTAGTCCCGTATTTTCTGGAGCATTCGGTGGTGTATTTTAAGAACAACGAGTTTTGTTTTGAAAATGATGGTTCTCATACATGGCTTAGGCAAGTGTGGGGGTGATGAAGGACTCGAGATATATGAGAACGGGCATTTAGACATTAGTAGGATAACATATTTACTTGAGTGTGTGTTTAAGTAGACATTGCATATGCACTTAGGTGGGGAAGTAACCCGTTTAGGGTGATTCCACCTGCGGGCGATAACTCGCCTATTCGATGGGATATTTTTTTCGAATCTGGGGCGTTCAAGAAAACTGACTCATTTTAGAGACCCGATTTTGAAGAAAGCCGGGTTGTGGCTTTGATGTTTTGGATAATATGTAGGGTGTAGATTTTAATATGTATTTGTATTAAGAGAGAAATGTTATAACTCTTGGACTATTGGAATATAGTTAGGTGTATATTTTAGTGAGTATTATTGGTTTGTGGGCTCAGATGCTATTTTACTCATTTTGTTGTATGTTGACGCGTGTGTATGAACTGTTTGGGACCCCCGGGTTTTGTATTTGGGTAGAGCTCCCGGTACAAGGAGACTGCCCAGATTTTGAAATGAGTGGCGTCGGGTTACTCGACATTCACAAGTATTCCGCGGGATGACGGGTTGTCAACGGACCCCCGGGGAATGAGGTGTCACAAACGGCAAGTTAACTCATTTAAAAATAATTCATATTAGGTTGATACCAGTGTGAGAGGAGTTCTTGTTTCAAAATTTCATTTTAATGGCGGAGTCGAAATTGAAAAATAAATATTTTAAATAACAAAATTTTAATCTACGGATATTTTTTTAAATAGCAGTTTTGAAAGATTAGGAAAAGTAAAGTAAGTGTATTCAAAATTATACAATATGTTTATTATAAGAGTAAAATATAAAATAAATGAAATTCTAATATTTTATTATTTTAAAAATTTTTATTTTAATATTTTAAATAAAAAATTTAAAATAAAAAAAGATAAATATAAAGAAATTAAAATCCCATAATGAAGTACAAATTTTATGTTTGAATTAAATAATAAATATAAAAATTAAAATAATAGTAATTTCAAATTTTTATATTTTTTAATTTATACACAAACAAATTATATAAATTATTTGAATACGCTACTTTCTGAATCTTTCAAATCTGTTATTTAAAAAAAGTTTATTTTCTTATTCTTTTTAGTTCTTACTACTATTTAAAAATGTTTGAAACACCAACTCCCTCCCATTGGTAACAACTTAGTATAAAATTATTTTAAATAAGTCACTCCCTTGATTTTCCATTCCTCATAAACTGTTTTTTAAATAAAATCATATTGATAAATCATAACATAATTTCCTATTTTCTGAATCCCAAATAAAATATTTTATTTGATGTTTAATTTTTAAAATTTTATTAGCTATGGACCATATTTAATATTTTTTATTTATTTAAAAATAAATAAGGATATAATATATAAAATATTTTCTATTTCTTTCTGATATGATTATATATTTTGTATTTAAATTATTTAATATTTAGACCGTAAATAATATAAAATTTATTTAGATAGAATAAATATATATATATATTTAATTTTTTTCAAAAAATGCATCTCAATGTTATAATAATAGAACATCTTTTTTTCATAAGTTTTGTTTGAAAATCTATTGGCTAAAAAACATAGTGGAAAGAAATAAGGGTATATATTTTTTGTTATTTATTTTTAAAATGATAATATTTTATTGTTAAACAAATTTAAATAACAAAAATATTTAAAATATATTTATAATTTAGTTATAGTTAATTTATAAATAGTTTATATTTAAATTTTGAATAAATTCATATTTTAATTTAAATTAACAATTTTATATGATAAATAAAATTTAAAGATAAATATAAAAAATTAAAATGGTAAATATTTAAAATCAGATATTAAAATATATTTAATATTAAAAATAAAATTTATTAATCCAAATGTATTCCATAATTTAACATAATGAATTTTTAATATTTAAGTATCATATAAATTATATTAAAATATTTAAATTTACAATAATATATATATATATATATATATGATAATTATAATATTAATAATTATTAAACCTTTTCTTTTCTCAAAAATTAGTTTGAATCACGACTACCAAAATGTGGAATTATTTGTAGATAAATCTTTATAAAATCTGTAAAACTTGGGAAAAATAGAAAAAATAATAAAATTGTCATAATGGTTGAAGGCGCAAAATTCTACAGATGTCCCGGATGGCAAGCAGTTTAAATACGTTGAATTCGTCTCGCGAAATCTAGTTACCTAGAAAGATTTCGTCGAATTATGAGACAATAGGATTTTCGTTATTTCTTTGGCTAGATGGTTATTCAGTGACCCCGGGGACGAGATTTTCACGAGAATATTAGGAGTTAGGAAATAACTCAAATTAAGTTCATTTAAAATAAATTGGACTTGAACCGAGACGAAAATAAATTCTTGCGGGGTAGGAATGGATCCGAGCGAGGATCGCGTTACACGTGGCGCCATGAGGGCCACACATGAGTGGTTAAGTTAAAGAAAACAAAAGAAAGAAAGGGAAAGAAGCAGAGAATGAAGAGAGGAGAGAGAGGGGGGGAAATGGGTCTTATCTTCTTTCTACGATCTACAGTCCGGTAGTGGGGTTCTGGGACAGAACTAAAGTCGGAGTACTGGGACTGCGCGTGGCATCGAAACTCGAGTTTCATTTCCGAGGTTTCACGCGCGGGAGGTTCGTGAAGTCGAAAGCTTCGGGTTCATGAAGTGTCTGTGGGACTTCCTAGGGGCGTTGCTCACACTCCAAGAGGTAGGGATTCTTCCTATTTTGGTTTATTTTCCATTAAAGGCTTTGTTTAAGTTTGAGTTTTAATGCCTAGGAAATTTGTTTAATTTTTTTTTTTCCCTAGGAAGTACATTTGGCAAATTAATGTGTTATGGGAATAGTGCCCTGTTTTGACCCTATATGATATCTAGTTTTTGGGGCTTATTTTTAGTTAGAAAAGGGAGAATTTGGACAAGTATCCTTGAGAAGTGGCCTATCTTAAGTGATGTTAGGCTTTTGAATCACCCAAATCAGTGTAAGACCTGAGAAAATTCCAATTTTCTGAAAAAGGGCAAAATCGTAATTTTGGTAAAAATCCAAAATTTTTATAGATTTGGGATGACGAAACGGATTTCACCGTTGGAATCGTTTTACGAAATCTAGCTACCATGTCGAATTTTGTAGAATTAAGGAGCAGTCAAAATTTGCGTGTTTTCGGCGTGAGTATCGGGTCTTGAAGTAAACGATATGATGTGACAAAAGCCACCTACTACATGTACTCTTGTGACACATATTGCATGATTAGAGAGATGGTGGAAATGGACGGCCTAGATAGTGCCAAGTGTCAAAAATCCAAGACTTGAGGACATGGATGGTATTAAATGAAAGTTTAATGAGATAATAAGACAAAATTTAGAATTGTGGTCATCTCCTACATTTGAAAAGCCAAAGCGATGTAGGATGGAGGAGGAGATGCGGTAAACAGGGCTGGGTTTTAGAGAGTGGCTTCCTCACAGGATTCGATCGTCGGACCGTGGTTACGTGGAGCAAGGAAAGTTGCTGCGCGGCGAGGACTCACAGCGTGGGCACCAATTTGGTGGGTTAGACAGCTCCGAGGTGGGATCTTTTCCTATTTGTGTTAATCTTAGTCTAAGAGCCGTGTAAATGGTTAGAAATGTTTTGAGGCTTGTTTTAGCCGTAAACTCGGTCTCAAAAGCTTTGAACAAAGTGGAGAAAATTCCTATTTGCTTGCTCGGGAACAGTAACCCGAGGGTTTCACTGTTCACATGAATAGTGACACGTGAATATTTTTGTATGAATTTTTATGTGTTGAGTGATTCAAAATGAATTACTAGTGTTTGTTAATTAGCCCATGTGAACTAATTTTGGTGTAAATGATTGTGAATTTGCATAACATGTTTTATGTGATTTAATTATGTTAATATATATGCATGTGAATATATTAGCATGAATGTGTTTGTGACGCCCAATCCCAGGGTGTCGGGTTGACTTCCGTCGACTTCTTTGAAAATCTATACATCTCGGATCTGAGACATACATGATAAAAAATGCCTCTTGAAACCATAAACCAATACTCACTAAACAATTATCACAACTATATTCCAATTATCTCCCAATAATTCGTTAGTTGATTACACTTTTATACAAACATATATTAAAATCTAAAATTCTAATACATGTTAAATCCAAAAGAATCAAAACCATAAACTAGCTTTTTCAAAATCAGCCTCTAAATGAGCTGTCTTCTCTAGCGCTCCTTGTACCTGAAAAATATAATCCTCGGCAGGTGAGCTAAAAGCAGTAGTGGAAGTCTGCAAATGGGGCTTACTCTCCACCTAAGTGCATATGAAAATAACTCAAAGTAAACACACACTCAAGTAAATACGTGATCCCTACTTAGTGTCTATGATCATCCCATGTCACGAGGTCTCACCAGCTCCACTCACACTTGCCTAAGCAAGAAAAATAATCATTTTCCAAAACAAGGCCTGTTGTTCTTGAAAATATACTATCAATTATTCGGTAAAAGTATGGGACTTCACCTCCGAGGCAAACAGTTGGTGAGCTCTCAGAAACGGGTCATGGTCCTCATCGAAAACATTCTGTTGGCCATCTCCCAACCCAGACTCTCGGCACTATAATATCTTACAAAATGTCATGCGCTCACACTGGCTCTAGATTACCAGGTGCATATAATCACGACCATACCGACCTAAACCGACTATACAATGTCGTATGCATATTTTCAATCAGCTGGCTACACATGTAATTCCTTACATCAATCATCATACCCAATTTAGCTCACTTGAGCAAATCATAATCTCATCTCCAATGGCTTACAAACACAATTTAATTCCATATAATTGTGTCGTCTTGTTAACACATTAAATCATGTCTTAACCTATCTACTTCCACACATACCAATCCATTCATTTCAACAATTCAATTGCCAAAACACATGGACATTTATGGTCCATTTCATATAAACTGGGACTGTTTTTACAATCCCAAAACATAGCATGTGGGCTGTCCACGGGCAGCCCACTCCTCCTACATCGATTCCTCTTGGTGGAACCGAATTCTATGGCTATTCCCGGCCTCATACTTACCAACATAATTTATTTAATAAATCATCCATAACACCATGATCCCTAAAGCGCTACGAATTTGCACAAATGGGTCTAAAATTCTCGAAAATTTCCACACGCCCGGTTCGAATTTGGGACCTACTCAAGCGACCCCTTACGACTCCAGACAACACGATCATCAACAAACCTTAAACCAAGAGAATAAAACAGTAGGATGAAACCCCTACCTTTTATGGGATTTGTCAAAAACTCAGCCCGGGTGCCTACAGCGTTGTCTATGATAGAAACAGCTCTCTTTTCTTTATCGCGAATGAATCAGAAGCGATCGGATTGTACAAATCTAGAGAGAAGAGCACCTTCTCTCTGCAAAATGAAGAACATCCGACCCTTTGCATCACTCCATTCTTCTCCAACCACGTTTTGCTTCCTTCCTTTTTCTTTTCTTTCTTTTCCTTTTATTTTTTCTCATTTCTCTTATATGCTAACCATTTTCTCGCTTTCTCCCCATTTTCTCCTTCTCTTTGGATTTCTCTCACTCTTTTAGAGCGTGTCGTATGAAGACAAAGGAGGAAGTTTCTCTACTTTCAACCCATCAAACCAAATGAGTGGCTACCCATTTTAAATTCGTTTTCTTTGTATTTATAATTCTTTTATGGCAATCATCAACTTACGTAAATTTGAATATGAGCCATGGAATCATTCACTTATATGGTAGTGTGAGCCACTCCTTTAATGCCAAGTGTCGCCCTTTTGAGGTTATGGCATCCCACAACCTGCCCGTGTGTCGTCGACATCCGCCTCAGCATTGAAATCGACCATAGGAATTCAACGAAATTGACGTGGTTGCAAATTCCGCGAGGCGATTTGTGGAGGTCAGTTTAAATAAGTAGAGATCTAGAAAATTTCGGGATTTTACCGAAATTACAATTTTACCATTTTTGAGAAAATTGGATTTTCGAGGTTTCACAGGTGTTGGAATTGGCATCGCCATTATGCCCAGGCACCACTAGAATATTAGGAGTGAGTGCATGACATGAAATGAAACAAAAACGAAAAAAGTTTGTGAAAGGAATTTCAATGGATGATGCTTCGTTCTTAATCGTATGCTGAATTTTATTCCCAAGCGTAGGAATTAAGGTTGTCTAGCATTGTAATGCGCCCAGGAGGCCCGCAGGTCATCTCCACAGGGAGTGGTCTAATTGTTGATCCTTAGAAGCTATTCTCCAAAAGGTGTGTAATTGAAAAAGGAAATTATGGGGTTGAGGTTGGTTGATTTAAGGATTTATTAAATTGATTATTTTAAAATAGAAAGATGATTGTTGGGATTCTTAGGTTTCCACTCACCATTACTCACGTAATTCCAGCCTCTTAGTTTATAGTCTCATCTAGAGCCATTGATGAATGACAACCCCGATGGAAGATTTTACTAAACACTCTTTTAGAATGAAAAACGATAGAGGAATGTTAAACACTTGTTCAACAATTAAATTCAGACCCCTTCTCTTGCATTTGTAATCCAAGTACAGCATTGTATCGAGGATCTCTCATTCTGAGTTGTCAGAGGATGCCCAACTAAGGTTTTATAAAGTTTCTCACACAGTGATTAACATCACACAATCCGTTGGAGTATAAAAGAGGAATTGGGGATATTACCTCGATCGAGGTGAGTTTCCAGTAGAGACCCGGCATAAAAGTTTAAACGCCATGGAAATTATAAAGCAAATCATAATTGAAGAGAATTTATTCATAAAAGGAACTTTGAGAAAATCAAAAATTCAATTGCAAAACCCGGGAATAATACAAAAATACGCAAGAGAAAGCGAGATGTGTGAATTTCGCGAAAGGTTACATAAGCAGAAATCCGAAATCTCAGAAAAATGAAGTCTTCAACCCTAATCTATAAACCCTAGCCAAAACTATGGAAAAGAACACCTTCTGAAAAACCAACCTAAGAGAGAATCAAACCGCCTTCTCCCCCCTTTCCTTTGCTTTTATACCCTTTTCCATTGTGATCTCGAGTTGATGGCTAAGGGCGATCATACCCTTGCATTAGAATCATGTCACAACCATTCGCAAATCTTACATGGGTATGCCAAGTACAAGGTTAGTGGTGTACCCTGATGCAATTCTTTCTACTGCCACTTTTTGCATGAATTGTGCGAGTGCAGGTTAAAGGTGTAGAGTGCGGAGTTCAATATGATGCTTTTACGCATGGAACAATAAATTGGGTTGGAGGTGTGCAGTGCGAGGTTAACCTCTGATTTACGGCTTGGGTGTACCGGTGCGAGTGAGAGCTATGCGATCGGGTTCTCTGCACTTGTTTCCCAGCTTGTTTTGCACTTCGAGAGCTTCACCCAGCTGTTTCCATCATCAATGATCTATCTTAAACTTTCTGACTTGAACCCTTGTAACAATTATGCATGAAACATGAAAAACGTAAAATTAAAACAGAAACAATTAAAAGTACTATTCCATGCAAAATGTGAGCAAAGTATGACTTAAAGGTGCTAATTCCGATATAATTATTGCTCTTTTATGTATTCAACAGATGATTTCGGTGTGTTTGGGAGATGGTCGAGCAATTTCCACGTCGGGAGGAACAGCGATTGTTGGAGAAGGTTCTCCCAACACATTCGCCTCGAGAGGGTAGTCAATACTTTTACGAAATTATGTAGTGAGTTTTCAAGAACAAACAGCTTTGTTTTGAAAAGCTGTGATTTCTCATGTTGGCCAGGCATATGTAGAAATTCGGTGAGGACTCGAGGCATGGGTTGTTCATGTAGACATTGGTAGGTTCATAAATTGCTTGAATGGTTGTTTGCCATCATGTGCATAGGTGGGGAGTAACCCATGTAGAAGTATATCTATTGGGCTGCTCACCACAGTCAGTCACCATTTGGTACGAGGAGCGATAGAGGCGGCACTCATTAGGTCGTTTGAGAAGCGAACTTTGTGGCACGATGTTGTCATGTAACATGTATTATTTAAAATTCTAAGAGTTTAATATATGTTGAATTAGAAGAAATGTAAAAACTCTTGAACCATGTATATTTAGTTAGGACATATTTTGTGAGTATTGATCTGGGGCCCAGTGGCCAGTGCTTTCGCGTATAGACCTGTGTGGTCATTGTTGATTATTGGGCGGTTACACCTTAGAGTGAGCTCCGTACAAAGGAGACTCTTGCTGATTTTTAAATGAGTAGTGTCGAGGTTACGAAATTCACGGTATTATGCGGGTTTGAAGGGTTGTCGGACATCCCGGTTAGGCGTCTAATCGGACCTACATAACTCGAGTTATGTGGTCCGTTTCGGAATTGCCCTAAACTTCATGTTTTGGCTGAACTCCCATCTAGATTTTTGGGACTGATTTTCGGTTGAGAAAAAGTGAGATTTTGGATTAGTATCCTTCAAAGAACTTGTAGATCTATCTGAGAACTTGATTTTAGGATTTTGAATCACCCAAATCGAACCTTTATAAATCAAGTTATGGTCCGTTTTTCGGGACTGCTACAACTTAGGCTGTTTAATGATTTGTGTCCAAATTTTTGCCACAATTGGTATATGATTATAGTATATCATTGCTTGAATTGAGTGATATACTTGGTTGAAATTGTGTGGAAGTCAAATTGTGTGTTCTAATGGTTTGCCTTGTGATGTGCTTGTATGAATAAGGCTATTACATGGCTTATTGTAGGCTAGTTGTGGACATGTCTTGTCACAATTCGACCTAGAGGTTGATGGATGTATCACCTAAGTAGTAGTGACTTGTGATGTCAATGTATACGTGTATTGATATGATGACATGAATTGTATGATATATTTGGAATTTGTATGCTTTTTGATATTGTGACGCCGTATTTTTCGAGGGTCTCATTGACCACTGTCAACCTGCGGAAACCTATGTCTCATATCATGAGACCCATACATGAGTAAAAATGGTCATGTCGGCCTATACATCCACTTCTCTCACCAAATGTATATTTATAAAATAAGTTAATTTACAATTTGTTTTGATTCAATTATCAGCCCAGGTCTTTTAACGGAATTTTAAAAATACATAGGCCACATATGGCCATTTTCTAATCTCTCTAAGCCCTCAGTCCGTCCCATCCCTAGGTGAACCTTCAGTACCTGAAATAAATTTTTTTCCCTTGACTGGGTGAGCAATGCCTAGTAATGGAATTATCCTACATGGGTTACTCCCCACTAGGGTGTCATGCAGTATTAAACCAACATTCAAACCAAAAGCATATGTTTCCAACTCAAATGTCTACATTAAATGGATGAGAATGCAGCTCACCCTTTTCCCTTCTGAGCCTCACTTTTGACTCCTCAATTATGCCTAAGCCAAGTGTTGAGAAAAGCATTGTTTTTTCAAAACAAAAGGTTTGTTCTTGAAAACATATCAGGGGATTCGGTAAATCTATTAGACAACCCTCAGGGTGAATTCTTTGGATAGCTCTAAAAACTTGATCATGAGTCTTCTTGAGATGAAGCTGTTGGATGACTCTTCAAGGCAATTCTTCGGAAAATCTTCCTTTAATCCCATTTAGCAACCGTTTCTCATATCATACACTCACCTATTATTCTAGGTTATCCAGTGCATATAAAATCGATATACCATTCATAATTCATATTAATATATTAAGCGGGCATATAGAGAATTTATCAGTCATCATATTTATTCATTTCCTTACACCTTAATAACATAAATCAGCACGCTGGGCTAATATAAAGTTCGGCATTCCGTCTTGAAGTTTACTTATAAGCGTCACCTGAATAACATATTCACTTTCAGGCCACACCTGAAGCGGTCCACGGTCGGTTCGGGCGCGAAACCCCTACAGGGATTTCTTGCCGGTCAAATCTTTTGGAACCGAAAACCTGGTATCAGACCCCTCAGATATCCCTATCCATTAAAATGGCTCTTAGCGAGGAATAAAACAAGTAGGAAAACCCCTTTGCCTCTCGGGTTATTTGAAACTCCTGGCTAGTACCACGCGTAGCCCTTGTAGCGTAGACCAACTTTGCCTCTTGCCTCGCCGGAGTTTGCCGGACCAATCACCGGGAAAACTAGAGAGAAGTGAGAGCTTCTCTCTCTAAAATCCCTCTATTTTCTCTCTCCTTTTCCTTTTCTCTCTCTTTCTCGGTTTTATCTTTTCTCTCTCTTCCTTTCATTCCCAAACCCGGTTTGGGTATAGGTTGGTGAGAGAAAAGTCATCTCCTACCAAGTGTCCAATTCTCATTAGCTACCTTGGATTACACTCATCCATTATCCATTTACTATGGTTCCTTCAATAGCATGATGACATGTGTCTCTCATAGGTCCATAAATATATTTGAATCATTACATGCATGACATGTGGCACCTTCCGAGCCACTTAAAATGTGCCAAGTGTCCCTTTTACTCCTGAAGTTGCCTCGAAAAGCGTGAAGTGCGAATGTCTGATTCGATGAAATTCGGCTTGTGTGACTACTGGCCCCCGGCGAGGCGATTCAATGGTGAAGTCCGTTTCGTCATCCGAGATCTAGAAAAATACCGGATTTTAACCGAAATTACTATTTTACCATTTTTCAGAAAATTAGAATTTTCTCGAGTTTTACATTCTCCCCCCCCTTAAAAAAATTTCGTCCCGAAATTCCACGCAATCACATCAACTTACATGCATATGCAACGTGCACTATGTCATGCATGTAAACTAGTCATTTAAGCATTAAACGACTAAACCACGTACCTTCATCCCTAAACAAGAAGGGATAGGTGGCCCGCATCGTGTCCTCGTGCTCCCACGTTACCTCCTCCACTCCAGATGTTGCCACAGTACTTTCACTAGCCTCACGGTCTTAATACTGAAGCACGTTGGCTATCCATAATGCGCCTTTGGTCCTCCTCGAAGTTATCTGTGCCTCAATCTCTCCCCAATCCACTACATGAGTTGGATCTGGAGTGTACCTCCGGAGCATGGAGACGTGGAATACCTCATGGACACTTGACATGCTAGGTGGAAAAGTTAACCGGTACGCTACAGTGTCTACCCTCTCGAGTATCTCGAAGGGCCCAATGAACCTCGCGACGACTTCCTCGACTAGAGACACGACCACTCCTCTCTTGGGCTTCACCTTCAAGAAGACGTGATCGCCAACCTCAAACTCTAGGGGTCGACGTCGTATGTCAGCGTAACTCTTTTATCGACTCTGAGCCATGAGAAGATGCTGTTGTATCAAACTCACCTTCTCGAAGGTGTCTCTAATCAGATTAGGACCAATGATGGATCTCTCTCCCACCTCGGTCCAACATATCGGTGATCTGCATGGCTTCCCATATAATGCCTCATAGGGTACCATCTGTATACTCGCTTGATAACTGTTGTTGTATGCGAATTTCACTAAGGGAAAATGCTCTTCCAAGCTACCCTTATGATCCTGGATGCATGCTCACAATATGTCCTTTAACACTGTATGGGTCCTCATTTACGACCATCACATGCAGTAGGTGGAAGGCTGTAATCATGGTCAACCGTGTCCCCATAGGAAGCTCTTCCAAAAGTGTGTCATAAACCTCGGTCTCGTTCATACTATGGATATGCCCACCCACGTAGCCTGACCATCTCTCTCGATGTACAACCTGTAATTCCTCAAGTGTGAAGGTCATCCGCACGCATCAGAAAATGTGCTAACTGCGGAGCTGGTTCCTATCACCCATACCGCATATCATGCTCGCTGGCCTGGAAAGTGGGTCACAAAGTTCATCGTGGATCGTGCCCCATCTCCACTCGCCTACTTCAATGGTCGGAGAAATTCCTCGCCGGCTTCTCGATGCTCACCTTAATCTAACATCGACACACGTGAGACACATTCGAACAAGGTCCCTATGTGTCTCTTCTCATCCCGCCTCCGCAGTACCGGGCGACCATGATCTCGGTACATCTTCGTTCCACCTGGATGCACCGCAAATCGGGAGCAATGAAACTCCCTGAGGATCTCCTCTCTCAACTATGTAAACTAGGGAACCACTACCCGTCCTTTATATCAAAGACTACCATCTGTGTGGATGGTCTAGCCCTCGTCAGCACACCTGACTGTACCCGATCCCTGATGGTCACTAACTTTGCGGCCTGCCCTTAGGACTCAATCACTCTGCCCAATAGAGACGACATAGCTACCAAATTCCTCAATGTGCCCTGAGCCTGCTCGTTGTACTATCCAAACTCCGCCCTACGCCTCAAGCATCCGCCACTCCCGAGCTATACAACCAATGCCCCCGCGGACTTCTCGACACTAAGTGCATAAGCCACCACATTTGCCTTACCAGGGTGGTAATGCAAAGTGAAGTCAAAGTCCTCTATGAACTTCATCCATTTGTGTTGCCTCATATTGAGGTCCCTCTACGTGAAGATATACTTCAGACTTTTATGGTCTAAGTACACCTTGAACTGCTCTGCATATAAGTAGTGGTGCCCACCAACTCCATGTCGTGTGTGGGGTAATTCGTCATGATTCTCTGCCGGGCGGAGCCGGTAAGCTATTACCCCCTCCCGACGATCAAACACATCCCCGTCCGGCCTTCGAGGTGTCATAATACATTATGTACCCCTGTCCCATGTCCGGAACTATCAAAATAGGAGTTGTAGTGAGCCTCCTTCTAAGCTCCTGGAATTCTTTCTCGCATCGGTTATCCCAATCAAACTTGACCTCCTTCCGGGTCAATCTCATCATAGATGCCGCCAATGGAGAGAAATCCTCAATGAATCGTCTGTAGTACCCAGCCAATCCTAAGAAACTACGTATCTCGAAGACTGACTTAGGTCTCTCCCAACTCATCACTGCCTCAACCTTCTCGAGGTCCACTGACACGCCGGAAGCTGACACCACATGTCCCAAAAATCTCACCTCAGTAAGTTAAAACTCGCACTTACTGAACTTGGCGTACAATTGATGGTCTCTCAACAGCTGCAAAACAACCCTCAAATGATACTCATGCTCCATCTCAGACTGGGAGCAGATAAAAATGTCATCCACAAAGACTACGACAAACTGATCTAGATAGGGGTGGAATATCCTATGCTTGAGATCCATGAATGCTTATGGCGCATTCGTCAGTCCAAAGGGCATCACTGTAAACTCAAAGTGCCCATAATGCGTCTTGAACGTTGTCTTAAGGATATCTGTCTCCCTAACCCTCACCGATGGTGTAAACCGCTGGGCGAAGGTCTATCTTGGAGTAGACTCGCGCTCCTCTCAGCTAATCAAACAAATCGTCAATCCTCGGCAATGGGTACCGATTCTTGATGTAACCCTGTTCAACTGTATTTAATCAATGCACAGTCGAAGGGTCTTGTCCTTCTTCTTCGCAAACAGGACCAGAGTGCCCCATGGTGAAGTGCTCGGTCTAATGAACCCCTTGTCTAGTAACTCCTATAGCTGAACCTTGAGCTCCTGTAACTCAACTGGTGCCATTCTATGTGGAGTCATAGAGATGAGCGAAGTACCAGGGTGTAACTCGATACAGAAGTCTACAACCTCCGCGAGGCAACCCTGAGCTCATCCTCCAAAAAAAAAACATCCTCACCACATACTACTCAGGTAGACTTAAGTTCGGTCTCACTCGTCCCTCGTGCAAGGCTTGCTAGCCAACCCCGCCTCAACCTGTCCGATGCTGGACTAGTACACAACTGGGAAAACACCATGCCTGGTCTCCTCGAAATGTAACACGAAAGTACTACCGGGCCCCATGTAGCGGTAACTCTCCTATGCTCACAATCGATGAAAACTCTGTATGCCGCCAACCAGTCCATTCCAAGGATGACGTTTAACTCTGACATGTCCATGACCCTCAAGTCCATTGTGAGCATAATCCCAGAAATTTCTAGCTCGCAACCTCGACATATCAGATCTATGCTCGTCCTGGCCCCTAGGGGAGAACTCACATACATGGGTGATTCGTGCCACGGTAGGGTGATCGAAATCAACGATATTTTGTTTCCTATGTTCCTCCTGCACTGTCAGAGTAAAGCAACAAGCAAAGATAGCGGTCTGGCGTATCTAACACTCCGGATGGGTTTTCATCCCACCGACGATTCGCGATCGTTGTCGAAAATGCACTTTTTGCTCGATTTTTAGATTTGGTTAAAAACAGTGGAGGTTGTTTGTTCACTGGTTAACTGTAATAGCTTAAATGAAAGTATGAAATGGTAACCTTGAAGGCTTGGGTCACTAGCTTGATAACATGGGGCTATTAAAGTGTTCTCGGGTCATTTCCTCGCATTAGTGGGCAAATGACATATAAGTCAAAGCCAAAACCCATCTTTGTTTAATATATTAATCCCAACCCTAGAACCACTCCTATTTGAGTCAAACCAAATACTAAGCATTCAAAGTCCCATTCAGCTTGAAAAACCCTAGCATTTAACCTCATTTCAATGGCTCTCGTAGTGCCATCTAGAAGAATACGTTGCATCTACCATTAAGAATGCACCGAACCCTAAAGCATGGGCGTATTGACCAAAATGAAAGACATTAAATGGCATTAAACCCTAGTCTGAAAGCTTGGAACCATATAAATGCAAGCATTCGGGATTACTTAAAGCATGAGGATAACTTGCGAGTCTCAAAAACCAAACTAGCAACCCTCCTCTCTCTTTCATAAGAGTGAGGCTTAGCCAAGCATCTCTTGAGTTGTCATCCTCAAGGGGTGTGTTTGGCAGCCAAGAAAATGAGAGAAAGAGGAGAGAGAAGAGAGCAAAGTAAACCTAAAATGAAAAGCTGCGGGAAAACTTACATAAATGAAAAGTTACTTAGGGTTACAAAGTTGTAGGGGCTTATATAGCCAAACCTAAAGTGTGAAAATACAAAAATGCCTAAAATATGAAATTACATAAGGGACAAAATGGTAATATATCAAAACGTGGTCTTTTGGAATCAAAATACTAAAACACAGTCAAGCAATTTTGTTAAAGAAATTTCGCTTAGCATAGCTTAAAATTTCTCTATACTAGCGAAATTCATGTAAGATAGCGAATTAAGAATTTTCTCTAGGAACAGTAAATTTCGTTAGATAGCCTAAATTTCGCTGATCGCGTACTCGCTTATGATCGCGAAATCCTCGATATGATTACGACCTTGCACCCCGCGAAATCTTTCGTAATCATAGCGAAAATCCCTGTTTTGCTCCTGCATCTCTGTTTTGCTACTACATCCTCCTTTCTTCAAATCCACTTCACATTTCTTCATTTTTGATGGTTGAAAACATTGTGAATCCTCAGCATTCAGTACATATCTTGACATCAAACTTGAACTAATTGGTTGAGGCACGCAAAACCTCGCAAATTACCAAAACAAACCTCGAAATTGAATCAAGTGGTACCAAGTGACCTCGCACACATCAATTGGTTTAATCGATATGATTAGTGCGCAAAAAGCACTCAAAAACCTATCTTTAAATGTGGTTCAAAAATAGCATCTTTCGGGGCACTAATCACACCCTCTGTAACCGACACACATTGCTAGTCCCTTAGCAATGCTAAAATAATAAGGGTATTGATTCGTGCCACGGTAGGGTGATCGAAATCAACGATATTTTGTTTCCTATGTTCCTCCTACTACCGTAGTCAAGCTACTACAGTATAGCGGTCTAGGGTCGAACACGGGGATGGGTTTTCATCCCACGAATGATTCGCATCAGTGTTGGAAAATGGTGAGACTTTTTGTTTGGATTTGTGGATTTGGTTAAAAACAGTGGAGGTTGTTTGTTCACTAACTAACTGTAATGGCATAAAGTGAAGTGTGAAATGGTAACCTTGAAGGCTTGGGTCAATAGCTTGATAACACGGGCTGGCTGTCCCTGGTCATATCCTCGCATTAAAGGGAAAATGACATATAGTCAAAGCCAAAACCGGATCTTTGTTTAGCTATAAAATCTAACCCTAGAACCACTCCTATTTGAGTCAAACCAAATAATACTAAGCATTCAAAGTCCCATTCCGCTTGAAACCCTAGCATTTAACCTCATTTCAATGGCTCGTAAATGCCATCTAAAGAATATCAGTTCATCTACCATTAAGCATGCACTGAACCCTAAAGCATGGCAAGTATTGACCAAAGGAAAGATATTAAATGGCATTAAACCCTAGTTTGGAAAGTATGGGACCAAATGCACAATTCTAACATTTAAAGCATGAGGATAACCTGTGAAGTACCCCAAAACCAAAGCTAGCAAACCCCTCCTCTTCAAGGCTATGAGGCTTAGCCAAGCATCCCTTGAGTTGTCATCCTCAAGGGGGGTGTTTGGCAGCCGAGAAAATGAGAGAAAGAGGAGAGAGAAGAGAGCAAAGTAAACCTAAAATGAAAGCTGCGGGAAAACTTTATATAAATGAAAAGTTACTTAGGGTTACAAAGATGTAGGGGTTTATATAGTCAAACCCAAAGTGTGAAAATACAAAAATGCCTAAAATATGAAATTACATAAGGTACAAAATGGTAATATATCAAAAACGTGTCGTTGGGACTCAAGAATACCAAAATCACAGTCAGTGATTTCGCTATGTAAAGAAATTCCTCGCTAGCATAGTGAAAATTTCGCTTATGTGCTAGTGCTTTAAAATTTCGCTAGCTAGCGAAATTCTTGTGAGATAGCGAAATTGGAAAATTTCGGCTAGAATAAAGGGAAGAATTTCCGCTAGCCTAGCGAAATTTTCTCACATACAGCGAAAATTTTGCTAGGATTTGCTAAATTTTCGCTATGATTGCGAATACTAAGTATGATTGCGAAATTTTCGCGAATCCCAAATGTGGGGAAGTCTCGCAATCATAGCAAAATCCCCCTGCTTTATACTGCATCCCTCCTTTCTTCTTCAAAATCCACTTCACATTTCTTCATTTTTGATGGTTGAAAACATTGTAAATCCTCAGCATTCAACACATATCTTGACATCAAACTTGAACTAAATGGCTGAGGCACGCAAAAACCTGCAAAATTACCAAAAACAAACTCGAAATGGGCCTGGCATTATGGATCCTGGGCCACAATATCAATCGGGTTTAATTGATATGATTAGTACGCAAAAAGCACTCAAAACCTATCTTGAATAGGGCTCAAAATAGCACTTTTTGAGCACTAATCACACCCCCCAACCGACACGTTGCTAGTCCCTTAGCAATGCTAAAACAATAAGGATATGCATGCAGTGCTTTCACAAAAAGTGTATATGGTTCAAAATGTATGTACAGATAGGCTTTACCTTTAAAATGAACAATTTACACCCTGATCGAAAACCGACATGAGAGAACAAAAACCATATAAGAACAAGTTTTAGGTCAACATTGGATCTAAGGAAATCAACCTGAATTTCCACCAAAATCTAATTGTTCCTAATGTAACCAGATTGAGCCAATAAATTGCAAAGCTATTCCCTCCCCCCAACCTAGCTACTGCCATGGCCTTAAATTGTTGGCCAACCTAAATAGAATTAGTCACACACTTATTTCTTCCATATTTGCTATGTAGGGTGCAATGCTAAAAACTCGACTTTACCAAAGTCCGTGTAACGGGGGTTCACCGATGACTCCCAACCAATTAAGGTTTAGGGCATCAAGCCAAAAGGATCAACTGACCACAAACTCTCTCGTGTAGCTTCACCCCTGACCAATGACTTCGAATTAAGCACCTACAACACGCTTATACTCCACCCATTCACCCGTGTAGCGAACACTAAGTCGATGACTCCCCAACCACTAAGGTTTAGCACGTTTAAAGGCTTTCGCCATATACCCCTCGAACCATGTTCGGGTTTCAAGGCAAAGCGTCACGGCTTTAATTTTTCTTTTTTTTTTTTCTTTTTCTTTTCCTTTCTGGAAGACTACATTGGTCTTCATATATGGGTAACACAAACCTATTATGGGTTATCAACAGATCTAAGACCGGCTTTGCAAAGTGAAAAGAGGTATATAATTTCACAACCTATTGGTACAATCCGTGTGCAAGCAGGTGAATTAGCTTAAAGGGGGAATGTTCAAGGTTGAATATGCTGAAACTTCAATTGACCAAAAACTAAATCATGCATGGAATTGTCCTATCATTAAGGTAACATACAGGGTTTCAATTTTCCAAATAAAGGCAAGAGAAGATACACAAAACAAAGACATAAAAAGCAATTTGAAAATTAAAGAAAAACAAATTTGGCCACTTCAGGACATGTATAACCAGTAAAACTAAATTCCAAAAATATGAAAATTACCTCTAACTGGTTTGGCAAGAGAATGCAAAAACTAAAGGATGGAACTGTACCTCCTCAAATATGGTGTCTGGAAGAGGGTCATTTCCATTTGTTAGTGTTACTGCAGTTGTCAACACAAAGTGAAATCAAATGCCAAACTCTAATTGCTACCAAAATGTTAAACAAAAAGAAATTTAATCAAAACTAAACAATAAGATCAAATACTCGGGACTACAGAGCCAATTCCTTAAACGTGGACTGTGATTCGTGAGGGTCCGTATGAGAATTTCCTCCCCGATTTCGGGCCTGGCCGCACAACACATGTATTCGTTCCTCTGGTCCATTGACTTTGATCACCCCGTTATCATCGGGCTAAGTAGTCCACCAACCATCGGGGTATGCCCGCGAACAATGAATGGACCCATCCGTCATGACTTGAGCTTCAGTCTCTAAATAGATGGAGTTTGGAGTCACACAGAGGACTTGGTCCTCGTTGAAATTCTTCCCGCTATCATTTGATCATGCCATTTTTTTTTATCTTCCTTTCCAATCTTCGACCAAGTAGACATCATTTCGTATTTCTTCCAACTCCATCGAGATCAAGGAACCTCTTGACTCGACCCTACTTTAGATCCATGTTCAAATTCTCTTGATCGCCCACCAAGCCTTATATCTGACTTCCACCGGAAGGTGACATGCCTTACCATAGACCAACCGACAAGGACATTCCCAGGCTGTCTCAGCCGTCTGCAGCCCGCCGAACAAGGCGCCTTTGATGGACCAGTCTTTTCTCTCATGTCGCTTACCACCTTCATTAAAATGGTCTTGATCTCCCTGTTAGCAAGTTCTACTTGACCACTTGTTTGAGGATGGTAAGGGGTCGCCACTCTATGTTTCACACCGTACTTAGCCATGAGATTTTCAAAAGGTTTGTTACAGAAATGTGAACCTCCATTACTAATAATGGCTTTTGGGACCCCGAACCTAGAGAAGATGTTTGCTTTCAAGAATTTAAGCACCACCCTATGGTCATTAGTTTTGCAGGGGATTGCTTCAACCCATTTGGACACATAGTCCACTCCCACCAATATGTACGTGTGACCATAGGATGTGGGGAAAGGTCCCATAAAATTGATGCCCTAAACATCAAAAACTCAACCACTAAAATTGGGTTCAAGGGCATCATATGACGGTGAGACAATTTCCCGAGTCTTTGGCATCTATCACACACACGACACATTTGGTGTGCTTCCTTAAACAAGGAAGGCCAGTAGAAACCGTGATCAGCAGCACTCCTTCATCATTTGTCTTCGAAGCAAATGACCACCATTGTGCACTCTCACGGCAAAGTGGCTCAAAATTCCCTAATTGGCTCCTCCTCGTGCACACACTTCCTGATTATTTGATCTACACAGTATTTGAACAAGAAGGGCTCTTCCCAATAATAGGAATGATCTTAAAGAAAGAAATACTTCCTATCCAGCTTCTTTCCACTTTCACCGATTTCTCCTCAGGGCAAGTGAAATTGGCAATGTGAGCATACCAGTGGAGCTTTTCCAAATTCTCCTGATTAGGTATTCTTCTGAAATTCATCATTGATGGTGGCTATGAAGTGTCATGCCATCGTTAACCTTTGAAAGATGATCTCGCCACTACATTCTCTACCCCCTTCTTGTCTTTAATTTGCAAGTTAAACTCTCAAGTGTAATAACCCATCTGATAAGCCTTGTTTTTGGCATTTTGCTTGGTTAGAGATATTTCAAAGCGGAATGGTCCGTAAAATGACTATATCGCACCACTCAAGTATGCTCGAAACTTGTCTAATGCATAGACCACTGCCAACAATTCCTTCTCTGTAGTGGTATAGTTCCTTTGTGCTTCATTCAAGGTTTTGCTTGCATAGTAGACTACATGAGGTTTTCCATCATCTCTTATGCCGAGTACTGCTCCGATAGCAAGATCACTTGCATCACACATCACTTCAAAAGGCAACTGCCAATTAGGTGCTCATCATCGGCGTTGGTCAAATGGGACTCACTTTCTTCAAAGCCTCTCGGCATTCTTTTTCCCAAACAAATTTGGCATCTTTCTCAGAGTCGTAGGGAGTGTGGGTTTAGCAATCTTCGAGAAGTCTTTTAATGAATTCCTCTGGTAGAAGCCCGCATGACCAAGGAATCGCTTCTAACTGCTTAAGATCACTGGGATGGCAAATGGGAAATAAGTTCACTTTTTTGCCTTGTCAACTTCTATTCCCCCGCTCGGGAGATAATGTGCCCCAATACAATTCCTCGTTGACCATAAATGGCATTCTCCCACTGAAAGCACTAGGTTCTTCTCTATGCACCTCTGCAGGATGGCCTCCAGATTAGTCAGACATTCTTTAAAAATACCCTCCATATACAGTGATGTCATCTATGTATACTTCCATTATGCGCTCCACCATATCGCTGAACATACTAAGCATACATCTCTGAAAGTGGTCAGGGCGCAAAGACCAAAAGGCATCCTCCTATAAGACATATGTGCCAAATGGACAAGGAAAGCGGTCTTTTCCCGATCCTCCGTGCACTCTATCTCAGAAATACCCTAAATACCCATCCAAAAGCAAGAGAATGAAAATCCGTAGTTCCTCAAGGAGCTGATCGATGAATGGCAATGGGAAGTGGTCTTTTCTTGTTACCTCATTGAGCCTCCGTGTCCAAGCACACTCTCCAATCCCAGAGGTGCCCGTAGACAATTCTTCACCCTTTTCATTTTTTACAGTTGTCACTCCTGACTTCTTGGGCACCACCTAGGTTGGGCTTACCCAAGTGCTATCAGAAATGGGGTAAATGATACCGGCCTGGAGCAATTTCAGGACTTTAATGTAACTACTCGGAAGGATTCTAACTCTCCGCTGTATCGCCTCGACAAATTTGACTCTTTCTTCAGTAAATGTGATGAGTGTATCAAGGTTTATGCCTTTAGATCAGAAATTTTCCACCCTAATGCTTGCTTGTTCCTTTTAGAGGCGCTGTTGTGTCATGCTCTTGTGAAGTGGTCAACAAAGTGATGAAATAACAACTGACACTCGCTCATTTTCTTCCGTGAATGCATACTTTAACTCAACTCGAGGCTCAGCTCTTAGGCCGCTGAGGTTCCTTTCGTCTGTCACCAAATAATAGAGGTAGGGATTTCTATTTTTCTTCCAAAGCACTTTGCATCTGCTCATGCCTTGAGGTTCTTGTTGCTCCCTGCCAGCACTCGCATAACCTTTCCTCGGGTTAATAAATCTTGCACTTCCCGCTCATTAGCTTGTTCTTCCGTAATTGCATCTATTATACGTAATTTCTTCACAGCCTATCTTTCCTCCGAGTGATATGCCTTTACTCAAATGACAAATATTGAGTTCTAAGGTCATATTCCCAAATGTGAGTTGCATAACCCCATTCTGGCAGTTTATTATGGCATTCGAAGTAGCCAAGAATGGCCTTCCCAATATGATGGGCACATGATCAGCTCCCACCGCACCCGCCTGGTGTCAAGTGACGACAAAGTCCACTTTGTAATGTAATCGGCCCTAATTTGTGTATTAAAACATCCTCAATGGTCCCCTTTGGTATTTTAATAGACCTACTCGCTAGTGACAAGCAGGATGCAAGTGGTTTCAGCCTCTCCCAAACCTAGCTAAGCCAGACATGGAATACGACAAAAGGTTCACACTAGCCCCAAGTCTAATAGTGCTTTCTCTCCACACTAATGCCTCCAATATTAACCAAGATTATGTGACATCCCTGTCTTTATATTTCACCTGAGCCTCGCACTCAATGATATCTCACTTGCCTCTACTAAAAGGCCTTTTGCTTACATTGAGACCTCTTTACCGTGCATAAGTCCTTCAAGAACTTTTTATGAGGTGGGACTTGTTTGATCATGTCAAGGAGAGGAATATTAATCTTTCACTTGCCGCAAAACTTCTAGCATTTTCGTTTGGTTAACGGAACTTTTCTTTTTTCTAGAGAGCCTCGTGGAAATGGGAGGGGGGCATACTCAATCTTCACCTTCTTTCCCTACTTGCCGACCGGGGTTTTCCAGGGTGGATCAGCTACTGTGGAGCCGATCAATTAGAGCCGGACCGGGCTCGGTCTCGCCTACCACTTCTAAAGTCACCACCGCCTTAACTTCATCAATTTACATTCGATCATCGGGTCAAAGCCTCTATTTCACGCACTCTTCATACGTTGACTGGAAGCGGAAACTTCCTTTTCTCTCGAACCCGCAGTCGGGGCCGGGTTGGATAACCTTGAAATCTCAGAGTGCATATTGTCCAGTTTCCTGTTGAGTGAACTCTCTACTGCTTTAATTTTATGGTTAGTCTGAACATTCAATACCTTTTGTTCTTCCACAAACGTGCCTACCACTTTTCTTAAATTCAGGATTGCTTGCTCAACAGGAGAAGCATGACAGATCTCGACCCGATACTCCTTCCAGGTACCCCGGTGGTCCCCGCCTGAGTCCTACTGTACAATCCCTAGGGAATGCATTAAGGGGCCCCACCTAAAAGAGAAGTAAATACCTGCAGCACTACAATACCTCAAATATATAGAAAAATCCACGACCGACCTATCCAAATGTAGGTCATAACCACAACATACATAATAAGGACTCATATGAGTTTAATACTAATGTCAGAGCATTCTAAGAGTATTTGCGAAATTAGGGTTACAAAATAGAATAAATAGGTCCAACAACTCAAAGACAAATGGATGGGATAAAGTACTGCAGCTGTCGCAGAAAGAGCAGTGCTGAATCTGGCGCGAGGTAGGCCCTACGAACTGCCCGGACCTAGGGAACAGATTTTAAACAATAAACGTGAGAAATAAATCTCAGTGAGTGGCATAATTTATAATGAAAATAATATTTTGTTTTCGAATTTTCTCTCTCAAGACCTCACTTCCACTCTTTTGTAAAGTTCCCCGTTTTAGAAACATTTCACAAAACCCAACTTTACCCCAAGTCCAACATATACAATTCATGCTCAACAATTTAGCCGACACAAAGTTACGAAAACTATACTATGAACTATACACAACATAAAGCCAAGCATAAAGCATGAAGGATCCCGACCCGGATTAACCTCATGAACCCGAGGGGACCTCCCGGCACTCCAACAGATATAGAAACTTTTCCTTAAAACCATAAATTAAAACTGTGAGCGAACCCTTTACAATTCTTCACATATCTTTTAAAAATAATGCTGCGAAGTGCTAAAAAAAATTTTCTCTTTTTCTTTTCTTTTCCAACACTTAGATTTTTTCAGAAAATTCCAGCCGTAGTTTCCTCTGCTTTTCTGACTTTCCAAATTTATTACAAAACCTGATGAAACAATTAAAAACACTTAAACTTCAATTCATCAATCTCCATATTGTATTCCTCCACAACCCAATCAAACACAATATACATATATATACATTTATTTCTTTCAAATCATCAAAACATTTAAACCTTCTTTAATTCCATGCATAATTTTATCAAAACATGACAAAATATTCACATATACAATATGCAAATTATTTTCACGCAGTCACATGCGCTGCCTCCTCGAGTAGCCTCGACTCACGCACAGAGGATACTCTACCCGGGCCACTGGCTCCTTAACCCCGAAAATGTTTTTGAAACATACTAAAAGAATGAGCTAAACGAGCTCGTTGAGTGTACATTTTCATTTATATAACATTTTCAAGACATATCAAAATAATACATACTTATACAATTAAAATCCATTTATACTAATAAACATTTTTGCCTTAAACTTTCTTTCCATAAATACCGATACTCATTAAAATCACTTATGCTTTAAACCTTATACCTTTAAACTTTCTTTCAATAAATACTTATGCATTTAAAATCCATTTATGCTTTAAGAATTTATGCCTTTAAACTTCTTTCTTTATTTCTTTCTTTCATTCTTTTCGATGGAACCTGTGGGAATAAAACACACCGAACGCTTCCGGCACGACGGTGAGGGATGGGCTGAGCTCCAATATAACTAATTACGCCATGGAGAAACTCACGCTTGCATAGTGGTTCCAATTTCATAAGACTTTATCACGTGTAAGGATATTACTCTAGACACCTATTTCCCTCGCTAGTAACCTATAACTTTATCACCCTCTAAATCCTTACACGCTTAAAGCATTTCTCACGATATCACTATAACAAATATAGGGGTTTAGGGTACCATCGCGAAACATTTCTTCAAATACATTTGTAAACACATTTAAATCCTTTACTTGATCATTAAAACACATATGCATTCTTTACACATCTTAAAACTTATAATACTTTTTAACATATGCATACATATTTCATATACATGTATAAATTACATTTATATCCTTTCCTTTATCATTAAAACACATATGCATTCTTCACACATTTTAAAACTTTCATAACACTTTTTTTATCATATGCATACATATAAATATATAGTATTGGATGCAAGATAAAACATTTCCATATGCCTTAACATGTACATAAACATTTCCATTAAACTTTCAGCTTAACATTAAAAACCATTCACTTTAAAACTCATTTTTCAAAATATCATTTTCACTCACGCTCACCGCTCAATCCCGCTTGGTCTCCTGAGTTCCTGCCCCATCCGAGCAGTCCTTTTCACCTTTCCAAGAAAATCACAATTACACATTAACCATAATTTCCATTTAATCCACCATAAACACTCATTCCTATATTCTTATTCCTCTAGGAATCTATTTTACTTAGAATTGGAATCAATCCAATCGATCATCCAAACTAAAGTTATGGCATTTTCATGCCAACTAGTCATTTTACCGATTTTTCTAGTGACAGTTTGTATTACTCATTTTTCCGAGGTCTTGACTTCATATTTTGACACTATGTCCTTATACTCATTTAAAGCTAAGGTGCTAAGGGTTCTATTCCAATTGGAATCACCCAATTTGGAGCACCGAAATCCACTCTTTACGTCCAAATAACCGGCTAATCTATGTTCAAAAACTGAACCAGAATTTGGCTTTACATGGTCCTACTTTGGAGGAATATTTAGGCCACTAGGATCAGAATTTGGCGATACCTTCTTCTTAAGTTTTGTTCTCCTTTAAGTCTATTTTACGTAGCCACTTAAATCACTCAAATCGATCAAAATTGAGCAAGTTATGGCCAAAATACCAAACTGGTCAAAACAGAAAATGTGACATTTCCTGTACTGAGACTGCCCAAAATCGACCAAAATGTGTTTCTCTTTCCATTTTTCTTTCACTCTAAACACTTAAATCTGATGCATTATACCCATTTCAACATAACACACACAATTCACTATCAAACCCTAACCCTTACTCACTTGATTTTGTCAAAACCCTAATCTAAACCATGGCTTTCAATTGATATTAAATTCAGCACCATTAAACCTTAAATACCATAAATTTAACATCCATACCAGAATTTAAGACATTAAACATGGAAAACATCAAACCCTAACTTTCCCACCATGAAAACTTACTTGTTTCTTGAGTTTCTTTGGCTCCTCTCCTTGATTACCACTTGAAGATCACTTGAAAGCTTGAAAAACAAAGAAAACTCACCTCCCAACTCGATTTCTCCTTTCTCTTCCTCTTTCTCCTTTCTTCCCTTTCTTTTCTCTCTCTTTCTCCCTTTCTTTCCTCTCCTATACGATCCTCTCTTTGAGCACTTAAATCCCCAAATTTTAGACTTTAAAATATTATTCAAAAGTGCCCCTTAAGTAACAAAATATCATTGGTTGGTTTAAAGTGAATTACTCTTTATCCAAGCTTCTCATTGGTCCATTCCCATGTGAGACCAAGTCATTTACCCATTATTTAAATCATAACTTAGCCATTAAGAAAGACTTACTGGCTAAGTACAATTAAATATTCCATTATAGCAGAGATTTTATCTCAAGCCACTAAGCATCGCTTTTATATCGATTATATATCAAAATATTCTATGGTCAGTTCTTTATATTTAAATTTGAACATAAAATATTTTTAATTCAATCCTTCACAAGAATTTCAGGCTCAAATCCTCCGAAATCGATTTAAAATCATTAAAATCTGTGAATCCTGACACAGCGTATGCTATTAATTCAATTACGCTCGAATCAATTCGAAACTATCCAAACTGACCTCGCTTTCACTTTATTTCATTGCTAGTCTTTATGATTTATCTCAGACCTTTTCGTATTTTCGGCTCAATTTCCGAAAAATTTCAGCGCAGGCTCCAAATTTCAGTCCGGAAATCACTATTCACTTAAATCTCCTCCCATTATCTTATAACATCGCCAAAGTCATAGGAACTGAATCTTCTTAAAAATCCCTTTGCAACCCCTCCATCCCGATAAAATAAGAAAAATCACTATTCATTAGGGCACCCGGGTTACACTTTTCAAAATTTTCACTTCACGCCAAATGAAGTCCGCAGCGTTTCTAAATTTAATCTACTCTCGCTTCTATCATTAGACCTCAAATCAATTCAATAACCACTATTATAACATCTCCAATAAGGTTGGGGTTTTACAATCACTCCTTCCTTATAAAATTTCGCCTCGAAATTTAAAATAACATACTTGAAAACTCGATCTTCACGTTCTCATGTTGCTTCCTCTCTACCGTGATTCATCCACAACACTTTACTAAAGGAATCACTT
Organism: Tetrastigma voinierianum; assembly: GCA_016808115.1. NCBI lineage: Eukaryota > Viridiplantae > Streptophyta > Magnoliopsida > Vitales > Vitaceae > Tetrastigma > Tetrastigma voinierianum. The sequence goes on along the minus strand of JAEQBH010007141.1, from coordinate 7,200 downwards.
TGTTTCAAAGAACCTAATCATTTCGATCAACAATTTGAACCGGTCTTTCCTCATACGCTTAATTTTTTTTCTAATTCAACCGCTTGATCTCTTAACACATAAGAATCTGCCATATACTTCGGGCTTATTAGAAATGTAAATATGCTCTCATGTATTCCGCCCCACCCGTGGCAACCTCAACCAAGACGCTACCTCTCCAATTTTATAATTTCATAAAGTCCCATATAGATAGGACTTAACTTCCCTTTCTTTCTCCGAATATCAACACCCCTTTCCCAGGTGATATCCCCTACAACACCCCGATCCCCCACCCAAAATCACCTCCTCGGGCTATCAACATAACTTTTCTCACAATCTTGAGCTATCTTTAATCTATCACTCCGATAACTTTAACATTCAGCCCTCGAACAATTTATGAACCTAAAAATTTTCTCCTCTCCTCATCCCAACATAATGGAGTCCTACTACTTCTTCCATATAAGGCTTCATAAGGCTTATTTCAATGCTTGCATGATAACTATTCAGGAAAACTCCATTAATGGTAAATGTCTTTCCTAACTTCCTTTAAACTCTAACACACAAGCCTTGAGCATAACTTCCAACGCCCTGTATGGCTCTTTCCGCATTGGTCATCCGCGGAAGTCGTACAACTTTTATATACAACTCAGCCCAACTTCTCAACTAAGTCACTATTTTTCCAGGTAGAAATCGACTGGATCATCAATCTATCCACACAATCACCTATATCACTCATAACCACTCGCAAAGTGGAAGTAAAAAAAAATCCATCATGATTCTCTCCCATTTCCACCGAGGATCGAAAGAGATCAGAAGAACTCCTCGCAAATCTTTGACGCCTCAACCTTAACTTTTGAAAAATGAGCATTTGGAAATAAATTCCCCGCAACATCTTTCTTTATACCCGTCCACCTTTTTAGTATTCCCTTAGGGTATGATACATTTTAGTGTTTCCATGCACGTATACGCAAAAGCGAGCCTCTTCCATAATTTATTTCTTTAATCTTCCCACATCTAGTACACATAACCCGTGACCTACTCCATCACTATACCATCCGCCCGCACTAAAAACTTTAATCGCCTGCACTCCGCCTTCCCTTTCAATTTAATCATGATTGTATCTTGAGTCTATACCTCCCTTATCTTTGGTTTATTAAGACAGACTAACATGAAATGTACTGCGAAGGCTCCAATATCCGTCAACTCTAGTCTCGCACCTAAAGACCCTCAATTCCATAAATCTAAAGGAGGTACACAACCTTTAGGTGAGATATGGAACCGTAGGCTTCCTACTAAGAGCACGCAACACATTAATACCCGATGGTACCCACAAGGCACTCATAATCCTTAATGAGTTCAACTCCATCTCCTCTGTCTCATTTAACTTTCTTTTCTATGTGAATAAATATTACATGTTCTTGTGATCTCTGTGAAAATTTTACATGCAACTCCATATCAAGCAATGCCTCCATATACGAGAGCAAAGACTACAACAACCAACTCTAGGTTATGTCCTCGTACACTTCGCTTCATGCTTTTCAATCGCTTTAAATCATATGCTATCACATTTTCATGTTGCATTAACACACCCTAAGCTCGTCTAGAAGCATCACAATATAATCGTATATGCTTCTCGCCTTCGATCACTGAATTAAAGAACTATGGCTAAGGTCAAATCTCTTTTAGTTCATCGAATCTTTTCGACATGTCTCTTCCCATACAAACTTTCATCTTTTTCTGTCAATTTAGCTGATCCGCTAACTTTGAAAATCCCTTTAACAACCCTCCAATAATACCCTGCTAAACCTACAAAACTTTATATCTCTCATTACATTCGTGAGGTGGTTTTCAATACAATTTTCTCTCTAATCTTTGAGGATCAACAACCCTTCAACAAATCACATGCCTTAGAAAGGCAACACCGTCTAACCGTAACTAGAATTCATTAAGTTTGGCATACTAAGTAAATAGAATTTACTTAGATGCTTCCTCATGATTCATTACCGCTAACATTAAAATGTCATCAATGAATACTATAACAAATCGATTCTGGGGCCAAGGCCGAAGATCCTCATTCATAAGATCCATAAAAGCTACTGGATATGTTAGTCCAACTAGTATGATTCAAGAAACTCATAATGCCTATACCGTGTTTTGAAAGTTGTCCCAGGAACATCCCCTCCCACCTAATCTTTAATTAAGATAGTAACTCGAGCTTAGATCCATTTTCAAAAATACCCTCATTCCCTGTGAATTGATCAAAAAGATCATCAATCCGTGTAAATGGGTGTTGATTATGATTTTCACCTTTATTCAACTCTCTCAGAATCATTATACAATCTTAAACCATCATCATTTTTTATAAATGTAACTGCACTCCCTAAGGCTAAGTACTTACTTAACAAAACCCTTACTCACAAGCTCACCATTTATACTTTCAATTCTTTTCAATTCTTCAACTTTTAAGGAGCCATCATATAAGGTGCCTTAGCAATTGGTTCGTCCTAGGGTCATTTCAATCTAAAAAATTAATATATATATATATATATATATATATATATATATATATATATATATATATATAATTTTTTTTTATATATACCTAGAAGATCCTCCTGAAATACATCCCGAAATTATTTCGACTCATCGACCATCTTCCATTCGACTACCATTATCCCACACCAATAGCATAAGCTAGAATTTTCTTTATATAACTTTTCGAAGTATTTTACTAGCCCATAATCAAGCCATATTATTGGTAGGTGTATTTTCCTTTTCAGAATCACATAAAAACAACCTCCTTCGTCTTCCTCGCTTATAGAACCTAACCTCTTTCCTAGCAACAACTTTCATAAGATGATGTCTGGGGATAGTAAATCCATGCCTAATATAACATCAAAGTCATGGATATCTAATAACACAAGTCCGGCCAAAAACCCTTAGCTCCAAATAATCACTCGTTGTAACAATCAACTTTTCCATACTTTCCTAGGGTGGCAAAATCCCACTTGTTACATTCATCATTATGTCTTCAATTTCTTCCACATTTTCTTTCAACAATTACTATTAACAATTTACTTAATGTCATTGATTCACTTAAACTAAATTAAACCCATGTACTTTCTAAATTAACCATCTCATTACCCTCTATCCACTAATTTCATGCCTTCTTCCAGATCTCCTATACCACATAATTTCTGCCTCTAATTTCCTTTATCCTCTCAATGGACACCGTCTACCACTAATACTAAATGTTTGGCTAACATCCGAGCCATCCGTCTAAAGGTGTCTCGTCCCTCCTACGACCTTAGGAGGCGGTGGCGGCCCTACTGCAGATTTAGTGAGGAACATACGTGCACTCATCAACATGCCCTCGTGGTGGTACTACCGCCGCAGCCTCCCGCGGGCGGCTCGCCGACGACGCATTTTCTCGTGAATTTAAAAATCAATATGTCATGTAATGCATATATGATTTTAAATCACATAAATTTCTTTTCAAATCTTATAACATTTTCAAAACCTCATTCCGATACTAAGGCAAGAAGGATCCCCAAATCGATTAACTCATGAACCCGAGGGACCTCCTAAGACTCCAACAGATATAGAAACTTTTCCCTTAAACCATAAATTAAAATCCGTGAGCGAACCCCCTTTACAATTCTTCACATATCTTTTAAAATAATGCGGAAGCGGCGCTAAAAAAATCTCTTTTTCTTTTCTTTCCAATACTAGATTTTTTTCAGAAAATCGCCGTAGTTTCCTCTGCTTTTTCTGACTTTCCCAAATTTACAAACCTGATGAAAACAATTAAAACACTTCTAAACTTCAATTCATCAACTTCATTAGGACTCCTCGTCCACAACCCAATCAAACACAATATACATATATATACATTTATTTCTTTCAAATCATCAAAACATTTTAAACCTTCTTTAATTCCATGCATAATTTTATCAAATGATGACAAAAATATCTCACATATACAATATGCAAATTATTTTCAATGCAACATGCGTCGGTCTCTCGATAGCTCGACCTGCATCGCGACAGAGGATACTCTACCCGCCTCAATTGCCTCTAACCCCGAAATGTTTTTGAAACATACGGGAAAAGAATGAGCTAAACGAGCCTGCTGAGTACATTTTCATTTATATAACATTTTCAAGACATATCAAAATAATACATACTTACATGAATTAAAATCCATTTATACATTAAACATTTTGCCTTAAACTTTCTCCATAAATACCGAAGTACCATTAAAATCAGTTTATGCTTTAAGAATTTATGCCTTAAACTTTCTTTCCATAAATACTTATGCATTTAAAATCCATTTATGCTTTAAGAATTTATGCCTTAAACTTTCGTACCGTAAACTTTCTTTCTTTATTTCTTTCTTTCATTCTTTCTGATGGAACCCAGGGGAATAAACACACCGAATCAGCCTGCAATCGACTCTGGAGGGACAAATACATTCGCTCATAACCACTACGCTCAAGGAGAAACTCACGCTGTGCTAGGGTTCCACCATAGCACTTTATCACGTGCAAGGATATTACTCTAGACACCTATTTCCCTCCCCGCTAGTAACCTATAACTTTACTCCCCCAAATCCTTACACGCTAAAGTACTTCTACTGATACGCTGACATAACAATTATAGGGGTTTAGGGTAACCATCAGTAAAACATTTCCTCTTCAAATACATTTGTAAACAGACATTTAAATCCTTTACTTGATCATTAAAACACATATGCATTCTTACATCTAAAACTTTCTATAATACTTTAACATATGCATACATATTTCATATATACATGTATAAATACATTTATATCCTTTCCTTTTATCATTAAAACATATGCAATTCTTCACATATCTTTTAAAACTTTCATAACACTTTATCATATGCATACATATAAATATATATATTGATGCAAGATAAAACATTTCCATATGCCTTTAACATGCATACAAACATTTCCATTAAACTTTCAAATTTTAACATTAAAACCATTCACTTTAAAACTCACTTTTTTCAAAATATCATTTTCACTCACGCCCACCGCTCAACTCGCTTTGCTTCCCCGTTGAGTTCCCCTGCCTCGTCCTCATAGTCCTTTTCACCTTTTCCAAGAAAATCTACAATTACACATTAACCATAATTTCCATTTAATCCAATTACAACACTCATTCTATATTCTTATTCCTCTAGGAATCTATTTTACTTAGGAATTGGAATCAATCCAATCGATCATCCAAACTATGTTATGGCATTTTCATGCCAACTAGTCATTTTACCGATTTTTCTAGTGACAGCTTGTATTACTTCATTTTTCCGAGGTCTTGACTGGCATTTTGACACTATGTCCTTATACTCATTTAAAGCCAAGGTGCTATGTTCTATTCTCAATTGGAATCACCCAATTTGAGCAATCAAACTCACTTACGCCCAAAATAACTGGGCTAATCTATGTTCTAAAAACTGAACCAGAAATTTGGCTTGCACATGTCCCACTTTGAGTGAATATTTAGGCCAATTTAGATCAGAATTTGGCGATACTCTTCTTAAGTTTTGTTCTCCTTAAGTCTATTTTACGTAGCCACTTAAATCATCAAATTCGACTGCACCTGGAGCAAGTTATGGGCCAAAATACTGAAAACTATTAAAACAGAAACAGGACATTTCAAAATGAGAAACCAAGGTCTAAATCAATTAAAACGTGTTTCTCTTCCATTTTTCTTTCACTCTAAACACTAACTACTTTACTATACTCCCATTTCAACATAACACACACAATTCACTACACAAAAAATCCCTAACCTCTACTCACTTGATTTTGTCAAACCCTCTAATCTAAACCATGGTTTTCTCTAATTGATGGCTACAAATTCAGCACCATTAAACCTCAAATACCATAAATTTTAACATCCATACCAGAATTTATGAGACAAACATGGAAAACATCAAACCCTAACTTTCCCACCATAGAAACTTTAATGGTTTCTTGAGTTTCTTTGGCCCTCTCCTTGATTACCACTTGAAGATCACTTGGAAAGCTTGAAAAACAAAGAAAAACTCACCTCCCCAACTTGGATTTCCTCCTTTCTCTCCTTTCTCCTTTCTTCCCTTTCTTTCTTTTTCTCCTTTCTTTCCTCTCCACGTGATCCCCTTTTTTGAGCACTTAAATCCCCAAATTTTAGACTTTAAAATATTATTCCAAAGTGCTCCTTAAGTAACAAAATATCATTGGTTAGCTTTAAAGTGAATTACTCTTAGAGTCCATAAGCTTCCTATTGGTCCATTCCCATGAGACCAAGTCATTTACTCCATTATTTAAACTATAAATTCTAGCCTATTAAGAAAGATTCTACTTCGGCTAGTACAATTAAATATCTCCATTATAGCAGCATTTTATTCCCGTCTTTCGCCATCATGATATTTATTATATGTCGCAAGATTTTCATGGTCGCTCTATATTTAAATTTGAACATAAAATATTTTAACTAAATCCTTCATGTTGAATTCTCGTGCTCCTAAATCACCGAAATCGATTTAAAATCATTAAAATCTGTAATCCTGACAATAGCGTATTATTACCCTACCACGCTCGAATCACCTGAAACTATCCAAACCCGGACCCGCTTTCAATTTTATTTCGCTGCATTTTTATGATTTATTCCTGCATCTTTTCGTATTTTCTACCACTCGAAAAATTTCGTTATTGTGAGCTCAAATTTCAATCCGGGAAATCACTATTCACTTAAATCTCCCATTATCTTATAAATATCGAGTTCAAAGTCATAAGGCTGAAATTTTCTTAAAAATCCCTTTGCAACCCCTCCATCCAGGATAAAATAAGAAAAAATCACCTATTCATTAGGGCTGGTTACAATTTTAAAATTTTCACTTCATGCCCAAATGAAGTCAGGCGTTAATTCTAATCTGCCTTTCTAAACCCCATCATTAGACCTCAAATCAATTCAATAACCACTATTATAACATTCAATAAGGTTGGGGTTTTACAAAGCATGTATAGTCATCATGTAATAAAATAACCATGAAATGCACCATAACCACGAGTATCAAATAGTTATACCATATTCAGAAAGATAAATCAATAACGTCCATACCACATACCCATCATAAACCATACCATATATATACCTATCATATACCATA
>JAEQBH010007140.1:0-200504 GCA_016808115.1 Tetrastigma voinierianum | reverse complement strand
AGTGTTCATCGTGCATCAACATTGTTATTAGAGTTCGAACTAACTATTTTCCTAAATTTAATAGGGTGCAAGAGACTCAAGAGTCTTCCAAGGAATCTTCATAAGTTTAAAAGCCTTCAAACTCTCTCTTGTACTAACTGTTTGGAGATAAAGAGTTTCCCAGAGATCACGGAAAATATGGGAAGGTTAAGAGTGCTTGATTTTAGTGGAACAGGTATTGAAGAAGTACTCCTCATATCAATTAGGCATCTACATGGGCTTGAAGACTTCACAGCATCCTGCTTGTTACAAACCTTGAGTCTTCCGATGCATTTGGTCGCTTGAGTTCCTTTAAAACTTTTCTAGTGAAAAAAAATCGGTCCAAATTTTTAAATGTGGAGCTAGAGCTTTTTTCAAGATCCTTAAATCTGAGTTGTCGCATTCTAAAGTCAGGAGTGATATGTAGAAAAATAACTCCGCTTCACTAAAAACATTAAACTACTTGCAGATCAAAGGAAAGAAGATATGTCTCTATCATCATCAGCAACTATTTATAACAAACTCTGCTTCTAGAGGATTCCAAAATGATAGCTTCAACCCATACTCATTGAAAATATCATGTCCAAGTAATTACCACATAATGGAAGGAAGAATCCCCAGTGATATGTTCCACCAATCTTCATTGGTTAATTTATCTCTCTGTAACTTCAATTTTAAGGAAGCAGGAATCCCCCTTGATAATTGGTGCCTACCTTCACTGCTACGTTTATCTTTACAGTACTGCAATCTAATGGAAGGAGAGGTCCTCAATCATATCTGCCACTTATCATCATTGACAGAATTAGATCTGAAAGGGAGCCATTTTAGTAGCATACCTGCTGGCATCAGTCAACTATCCAATCTAAGAGTCCTTAACTTGAGTCACTGTGAGAACCTTCAACAAATTCCAGAGCTTCCATTAAATCTGCGAATTTTAGATGCACGCGGTTCAAATCGTATTTCATTAAGCCTCGCCCTTCGCCATTCTTGATCGACAGTCTAAATCAAGCGTTAAATTATGATCTTCATGGCACATAAATACCTTTTTCTTTTGTACCCGTTGGTTTTACATGGTGTTTTTTTGCAGAACTCCTGGATTAATTTTTGTCTGTTATCCCTATGGTGTTTTCCGAAACCCTAGAATTAGAATTGCTATTCCCAAAAGTTGTGGAATTTTAGAGGGGATAAGTGATCAGAGTAGAGGAAATTGTTTAGAACTCCCTCCGAATTGGTATGAAAATAAAGACTTGTTGGGATTTGCTATATTCTGTGCTTATGTTGAATCTGAATTTGTGGGGTGCAGTTGTTATTTAACAATCAAAGGAAATGGTAAGCAGGAGAACTTGGGTTCTTTCTCATTGTTATCAAAACTCTGGTTGGGTTCTGATATATCAGACTTAGCGTGTATAATGTGTTATACCAAGGCAGCTATTGAGGGAAAGTATCGCTCCAATCAATGGACACACTTAATGGCTTCATTTGATAGTGACGCAAGAGTGGAAGGCTATAGTTTCCATCTTATATATGCCAAAGATTATGTACAGATTCATCCATCAATGGTACAAGCCAGTTCTTCTCATGGGAATTCATCCATCAATGGTACAAGGCAGTTCTTTTCTCGTGGGAATTCATCCATCAATGGTACAAGAAAAAGTTTTTTCAGGGGAATTTAGAGATCATGGATCACCAATAGAAGATGATTACAGCAATGCTGATAATAAAAGGAGTCCCATAGAACATAGCCCTGTAGATGAGTCACACCATAAACGATTCAGAAGAACCCAAGACTGATCTCAAGTTTTAGGCTCTTACCACATGTGCATCATCAAGGCTCTCTTTACCGGTAATCCATATTCTTTTCACTTAACTATAGATCAGAATTTTTTATCTGTTTATTTATTTTAATTTATGTTTATATCACCTATGGGCGCAAACTTCAATTGTACACTTCCCAAAGTTTGTTTTTCTCTCTCCAACCGTCTCTCCTTAGATTTTTCTGTATTTTCTTAAACCTCTTATTTCCACATGAAATCCAATTACATTGGAGCATTTCCAATCTCAGATTCACTGCTTGAATCATTTCTGTATTTTTTTTTCAGAAGTTTGTAATGTTATTTATCATTTCTAGGGTTTCTTTTAATTTTCTCGGTAGTTTGTAATGTTATTTTTGACTTGATGTATGGGGGGGATGTTTTGAGAGATTTAGTCATTTTTTTAGAGGAATCGTTTAAATGCAAATGAAGGGACCATAATTAAGAAAATAGAAACTTGTTTTTCATATAAGTCAAAGTGTGGGAGAAAGGCATAAAAATAAGGCAAACATGCGTGAAACAATAAACCCACTTTTAAGCCAAAATGCTCCTTATGGACTCATGTTCTCTCTTTCTTTCTCCTCCCACCTCAACCCTCATTGGAGCAGCACTAATGTAACACCCTTAAAAAACACTAATATAACACCTTTTAAAGCACTAATGCAACACCCTACATGGATGTAACAACCTAGAAGCATTAATAAGACCATGCAAAAATGTAACACCTTTAAAATTATTTAAATAGATTATTCGTTATTTTAAACTTTTATTTTAATTTTTTAAATCTACTAAATGAAAAATCAAAATTTATTTCTTAATTTTTTAAAAATAAATTTAGATATTTTATATAACTTATTATAAATATATTTATTTATAAGAATTTTAAATGGTGTTAATGCTAGTCCTTAAGTATTACATTAGTGTTGTAGCTTAAATGGGGGTTGGGGTGGGGATGAGAGAGAGAGGAGAGGAGAGAGGGGGTGATCCAAGAGAGAGAAGAGGGGAGAGAAAAGAGATTAGAAGAGATGAACATGTGGGCTCCATATGAGGGCATTTTTGGTTTACAAGTAGTTTACTGCTGCACCGCATGTTTGTCTTATTTTATGCCTTTATTGCATGTTTGACTAATATGAGAAATCATGTTTTTATTTTCCTAATTATGAAATGAAATGAAAGTATGGGAAATGAAATGTATTAATTTGTCCTTTGAGAATTGGTTATTTGTTTGTGGTTTGTAGTGGTTACTAAAAAAGCATGGGAAAATAATGTTTTTATCTTGAAGAAGAGTTTTGTTGCACTCTTTAATGCTCAATCTGTTTTGGAATCTCATGACATTGCCTTGTTTTTCTTATTCCTTGTAATTCTTCCATTTGTCTTTCTTGTCAAATATGTTGTACCTCATTTTATGGCTTTCTAAACGTCGACTACAAGCTTGTCTAGTGTAAAGATGAATCAAGTAACTTATGGTAGATTAATTGTTTGAAAAGTGAGTTAACAGTGTTTTAAATTAGGGGCTTGACTTATGTTAGGGCCAAAATTACTAGATAAAACATGAACAATGGTGTTTTTCATATTAATCATCCTTGCCTTGAAAGGAATCCTACGCTTGATAAAATACATCTATCATTCACCTAAAAAAACATGAACAAAAAATAGTTTCTCTCCTCTAAACCACTCATAAGACATGAATTCACTGTCTAAAATGCTATGCAGATTTTTTTTTTTGTTTCTTCCATGAAAAACACTTTTTGTTTTCTTATTAAAATTAAATTGTTGTGATGTTTTTAGTTGGAAACAATTTCTGTCCATTTTATGTGTTGGTTTCCTAAAGGCAGGTTTCACATTCATTGAAATGGAGTAGTGGGATAGCCTGTTGTTAGCATTTTAGTTTCACTAGTTTTAAATAATGCTTGAGGGAAACTCAGCAGGGTTGCAATCCAAAGAACATGGGTCAAATATTTGATCGGCTGCACACTTTTCTTGTTAATGTAACCATATGGGATGCACCACGAGCTTCTTAAGAAGATTGAGTTGTTCTTTTTTGTTTATTCTATTGGTAAGTGAGGTGTTGACCCTATGATAGTAAAATGATACTACCTATATCAAAGATTTGAGTATATGATAGTAATGAGCTCTTGTTCTATGAAACAGTAAAGATTAATCGCAAGCATGTTGTACTTAACTTTCTGCAATTACTGTATGTATTTATGCCTAATTAGCTCAATATATCACAGAAATTTCTAAAAACTAAAACAGAGTGAAAATAATGATGGGACTCCTCTTTAGTTATGTATAAGCAGTGGATGAGGTTTTAAATTATTCACTGAGTTTCCAATATTGCAAATGGAGGAAAAAAATAATAAGTGGATTGACTCAAAAGACAAGGTTCAGAAAGCTGAAATTGCTATAAAAATATTATGATGAAAATGAAATGCCTAAATGAGCTGTGAGTGCTCAATATAAAACCACATATTATATTCAAGAACAAACTATACACACGTTAGCTGAGTTTGAGGAAAAAATTATTCACAAGCAATATGTTGTTCATAATCGCGCTGGAAACATTTACAACTGACGGCTAGGAATATATGGATGGTTATGTGTGGATGTTTTGTTTTCAATTGAGTTTACAACTGACGGCTAGGAATATATGGATGGTATGTGGATGTTTTGTTTTCAATTAAGTGAGTGGTTTCCTTTTAGTGACGTCTAGGAGGCTCTGCAATAAGTTCCATGTAGATATATGATTACTGTGTAAGAATAGCATCAAAACTTGATAATATTGATGCATAACAACTCTTCATTTTCTTTAGTCAAGATTGACAATTCTGACTGTAGGATTATATTTCTTTTAAAGAAAAATATTCAAGGTTGATTGCTTCCTTAAGATTAGTGTCTTCCCTTAGAAATTGATTGTTCATACTGTTAATGTCATTTTTAAATTACTTCATTAAAACACTACATAAATATCATCTGCATGAAACAATAGGAGCATGTAAGTCAAGTGTTTTCTTAGCAAAATAAAAATCGTATCTAAAATTTTAACATGAATTAGTTTTTTTATATAATAAATAATAAAAATCTACTTAGTTGGTACTAATTTTCCTAGTTAGACAACCTTTATGTAAAGCCAAATTATGGTCTTCTTTGTCTCTTTTATGTTTGTTTAATGTTGTCATTAATCCAAACTTTGGGTTTGTTACTTCAACCATTAGGGATCAGTTTCCCTTGATACTGCCCTCTGATCCTGATCATTGATAACTGTTATAAATTACTTTTGAGACTTTGTAGTAGTTCCATGGTAATCAGATTTTGTTGTTTATAAATCTAATTCAGATATGCAATCCATAAAAATATCACTTGATGTTTGAATTTTGATCTATGAAAATTGTAATATTTAAAATTTGTGGATTGAGCCACTAGAAAAGCATTGATGGATGTAATTCTTATTGGCATTGGTAGCAGCTTCTCAGCTATACCCCTTTTTTGTGCATACTGCTCTACAAACAGGATTAGATTCTATAATTAGTCATAGCCTTATAAGTAGTTTAATTCTGTTTTTTCAAAAAAGGAATTTGTTTATCATTATCCATTTCAAATATCTGAGATTGTTTGATATTAAACTCCACCTAATAACTATAGTTTAATCTTGACAACCTGTGGATCAAGAGGCTGTTGAATCTTCAAAAGGAAGTCAACTACTTTTGTAACTAATCTGTTATTATACCACTCTAATACTATCACCCTCCTTATCAAAAACGATCATACAAATGTGTTGATAGAATTACTGCAAGGCATACTCTGAACCACTTTAGGCAAATCATAACCCTTTAGACATATCCTTGGATTTATATTATCTACAACCACTATTTTTGTAGTTTCAGTTCCTAGTTTGTATTTCTATTGATGATTGAAGGTCTGGCCAAGTATTTCAATGTCTAACAAAAATATTGAAATTAATCTTATAACTGGTTTTCTTTCTCTTGAAGAATATATATGGTCGTTGTTTTGGAATTTCAAATTACTTAGCATCACAGAACTCAATACTTGCATTTCTCTTCTGGATTGAGGACCATAATAATTAATAGAGTGTATGGGAATGAATTTTAGAGTAAGACAGGGGATGCATGTTGACGAATGAAAGAGGGATGCGTCTCATCCTAGACTAGAGTTCTTTGAATAATTACTAGATTTTCAAAATCACTTTGGAGCTCTTACATTCTTCTGGATTGTTGAATGATTTATAGAATACATAGATTTTTTATGGTAAATCAAAAACTTCAAGAACTTAAGAGTTCACAATGTCTGACTGTACCTTTCTATCTCTGTGGTCATACACATGATTTGGCTTTTTTCTTTTTTACTTCCAGGACTTCAACGTTAGCAGTTATTGGTGCTGCTTCTGTATTCCAATCTTAGGAATTGCCTCACAGCATGCAGAATTATTATATTGATAGTGTGCTTAGCTATTACTTCCATTTGAGGCCAGTGCGCGCAATTGATTTTGATCATCCAGAAACAAATGGTCAGCACAGATTTTATCAACTAATGCTTCATCACGTAACTTGATCTTCTATTATTATATTGATGAAAACAGATTAACTTAATATCATTTGTACCCTTGAAACCTATCCAGGAAGCGTAAGCAATTGCTGTCGTCTTAGAACATGAGTCTAATAAGGCAGGTGGGGAGGCGCTACGATACATCTATGCGGAGTTGAACCGTAAGCAATTGCTGTCGTCTTAGAACATGAGTCTAATAAGGCAGGTGGGGAGGCGCTACGATACATCTATGCGGAGTTGAACCGATAGCGCGTGCCTTACCGGGTGCAGTTCTTCTGAGATCTCCCTGCAAAATTTCAGTTGCTCGTACATGCAATTTTGTAATCCTGGTACATAATTTGGCTAGTACTAATTAAAATACATCTAAAGCAAAAATTGGTTACGTGAGCTTGCATTTGACAAGTGCTAGAATTTTTGTTCCTTGTTTATCCCTTTACTGAAACAGAGATGGTAGATGATAAATTGGTGGTAATGCTGGTCAATCGGAAAGAATATTGGGACAATTCAAAACTAAAACTCTAATGGAGCTGTCTAGCTAAACTGATTCTGGAAGTGACTTGAGATATAAGGCATAAGGCCAATTCCTTTTTCAGTACTGCCACATTTTAATGCCACAACCATAATAATGGACTTTTAAATAGCGTGATTAGTCATAAGTTTGGTAAGGCTTTTGGGTGTTTTTCTTTTAATCCAGTAGGTAGTGGCTGTGGAAAGGAGTCTGATTTTTTTTCTTTTTTTTATTTCACTCAATAAATATCATGGGATAGAAACAATTTTGCTATCTTTTTTTATATATATATATATATATATATATATATATATATATATATATATATATATATATATATGAGTTAGTTATCACAAATTATTTATTCACTTTTTTGGCAAAAAGATCAATAATTTTCTTAATTTACTTATAATAAATATCAAAATGTTTTGGCAATTTTGTTAATAAGGTTTAATGATCACTGTGTTTACATATGATAAATAGACATTGTACTCCTCTTAATTATCTGTTGATCTAATATAATTGGTTTTGCAAGATGTAATGGCAGGGCCCTTCATATGAGTAGCAAAGCTTTAGAAAACAAAATTTCTTCGATGAACATTAAGAAAAAAATGTCTTGGAGCAAAAGTTAGGAAAAAAGATTCCAATTGATTTTATATTCATTAACATCCTTATATCCTGTATTAAAGTAGTGAATTCAAAATAACATAATGTGCAGTGTATTATTATAAATTAGAGATATACCTGCCTTCAATTATTATAAGAGCTTACCTAGAGATAAACCATGAAAACAATTGATTTTAATCTTCTAAATACAACAATAGGAAAATTTAGGTTCAAATATATCAATGGAACTCCATTGTTTTACATATACAAAGTAATTTTAGTTTTGTTGAGATTTGTGGTAGTTGAATCGACATCCCCTTCTTGTAGTGATTTCAACACAGTGAATTTCTTCTTTTATTTGTGGTATAGTTATTTTGTAGGTTTATTCTAATCTGGTTAACTTATTTAAAATTAGAAAATCAGCAAAAAAAGAAAGGAAAAGATGTGTATTAAACAGGATACACCATTTGTCTTTTTTTTTTTTTTTTTTTTTTGAAAAGAGGATACACCATTTGTTGCGATAAAAATAAGATGTAGAAACTTGAGGTAGCTAGTATCATATCAATTCCTATGGAATAAAAAAGAAAAGAACCAGTAAGGGAAAAAGAAAAAAAATCAAAATGCTAAAAGAAACTGGTGATTGCTTGAGTGAAAAATAGATAATTAATAAAATTGATGAGTGGGAGAAAGAAGGAAAATTAAAATGTAAAAGCAGAGGTCAAAGAAGCTTATGAAGCGCAAGTAATAATACAGGTAGGCCCTAGTTGGCTCCTGCAAACCCAATGTTAGTGTTACTCGATGACAAAGGGATAACGACTACTACCACAAATAATTGGGAGAGAAAAACGAGGGATAATACCCTTAATTACCACCATCGTCAAGGGAAGTCACCTCCAGCATCGAAAAAGACCTCTTTTGTTTTGACAATCCCACCATGGCTTTCTTCTTCTTCATCTTCTAATTCTAAAATGGAGGTACGATGTGCTCTTGAGCCTAGGGCAAAGATACCCGCCACACCTTTACTGATTTTCTCTATGGGCTTTGATCGTGGCAACATCAACGCTTGTGAGACGATGAAAACTTCCCCAAGGGAGAAGAGATTTCCACCTCAGCTCTTAAAAGCTAATGAAGGATCAAGGATCGCTATTATTGTGTTCTCAAAAAACTATGCTGATTCCAAGTCATGTTTGGATGAACTCGTCAAAATCATGGAGTGCGAGGCAGAAAAGGGGCAAAAAGTTTTTCCTATTTTCTATCATGTAGAGCCAACTGAAGTCAGGAACCAGAGTGGGACTTATGGAGAAGCATTTAAGAATCACGAGACAAATGCAGACGATGAGAAGAAGAAGAAGATAGAGGAGTGGAGGGCTGCCTTGAGGAAACAATTGAAAGGATTTCAACTACAGGATGGGTAATCCCTACTTCATTTGCTACATATTTCCAAAATTTCTGCCAGTTTATTTTCATCCATGTTAATAAATAAAATATTTATGATTCCATATACAAATCAAAAATATGTTGTGAATGAAGGGTTTCTACTTTCTTTCAAGTGGTGAATGAAATGACGGAGCATGAACCTTTAGTACTTATATTTAAGATGAGTAAAGGAGCCTTGTACAAACCCTATAAAGAGGCCTCTCTCGCCCTTTGTAGAAGCCTATCGCTTTTCTCTTTTTCTCTCTGCAGCTTGTATTTTATAACATATTTCACAACAAAATACATTTTTATGTACTAGACATTAATATGTTTGATTTCCTAGGAAGAAATAAGATGAGAAAATTTTTTTTTTTTTTTGAAAAGATGATTTTCTTACTTTAATTTATTATTAATTTTTTTGAGAGAGGACTTTAATTTATTATTAAAAATAAAAAATCAAATATAATTAAAATACATTTTAAAAAAAAATCTATAATTGGAATAATATTAGATAATCTATAGTAGATGTTGTGAACTCATTTAAGCTCAACACTTAGTACAATAAGCAAACAAAATCTATATTGTTTTTATATTATATAGTTAGTTAATTTGGTACTTTGGTTATACAATGTTTGTTGCTATTTATTTATTTAAGTTTGTTCATATTATTATATTTGCTTAGCCTCAATCATTTTATATATTAATTATTATTATATATTTATATATTATTTATTTTTATTTCAAGCACGTATGGGACCAAAATTAAATCGTTTTAGCATTTTTAAGTTTTAGCCCACAATCAACATGGCCTAGCTGAGTCTCTGGCCAAAAGTTAACCCAAATGTAAATCGCCATATTAGCCCAACCCGCTGACTCGCGGCTTTAACGGGTCACCTAAATTACCGGGTTGGCCTGGCTTACCAACTCTAGCCACATGTAAAACTTTCATTTACAACGAAATTTATGTAACAATTATTAAGTAACCTAACTATATAAATATACTAAAACATAGAATTTACTTGTTACAAAATAAATATTGCAAGTCCAATAAGATTAGAGGATGACCATAATTAATGTTATAATTTATAAAATCATTGTTATGTTAGGGATCTTTGGTGACAAATGGGTAGACTTGTACTTGCCAAACTAGCATTTGTCTAGATAATAAAATCTCTAATCATAAAGGGTAATGATAGATTAGAAAGTTCGACTTCAATATGGATTTTTTGGAGCAATTGAGATATTTATAGTGTTTTTATTCCATGCTTACTTGACATAATAAAATTCGTTTTGTTTAAACATTTGATCCAAAGCATCTTTCATTTACATTCTATTTAACCTTAATTTTGTTGCATTTAATGAAACTAAACATTATTCTATACTTTCCATTTACTCATCTTTTTTCTTGTAACTTATTCTAATTGACTACATACAGTTTTATTGTAATGGATAGATCTGAGTATAAGTTTATTGAACATATCATTGGTGATTGGAATATTAATTCCTAAGTCTGGGTATAGTGTTGGTGAGAACATAGTCGAATTGATGAAATTTGAAACAAGTGGAAGTTGTTGATAGACGCCCAAATCGTATGAAGTGAGTATGGTCAGATTTATGGGATTGGTGGGATTGGTAAAACGACCATCGCAAAGGTTATCTATACGATATGTTGGATCAATTTAAGCATCATAGCTTGTGAAATGAGAGAGGGATCTAAAGATGATCATGGTTTGCTTCACCATAAGAAAAACTTCTTCGTGATATCCTAATGGACAAAACAATGAAGTTAAGCATAAATGCTGATGAAGGAATCAAAATGATAAAAGTAAGCGTTATTTTGGGAAAAGGTTCTATTGCTCTGATGATGAAGATTGTCCAAGAAAATTAAAATTTTTAGTCGATAGTCCCGAATGGTTTGGTGGAGGAAGCATAATCATCAGAACCACAAGAAATAAGCGTTGCCTAGATGTGGCCAAGGCATATTCATCATATGAGGCTAAGGGATTAGAAAACAAAGCATTGAACTCTTTAGTTTGAATGCCTTTCAACAAAACTATCCAAACAGATAATTACGTGGGATCTGTAATCGTGTACTACATCATGCAAAAGGCCTTCCATTAACTCTTGTACTTTTTGGGTTCTTTTTTCTTTCCAAAGGTGTAAGAAGAATGGGAAAGCACCTGATAGATTAAAACAATCCCTATTGATGACATCCAAAAGGTGCTCCGAATAAGTTATGATGGAGTAGATGACAGATGTAAGAAAGTTTTCCTTGATATTGCATGTTTCTTCAAGGATCGGGAGAAAACACAATGTAATACTAAAGGTTGCATTCCATCCCAAGATTGAACTAAAAGTCCTTGATGAGAGGTGTCTCATTTCTATTTCGGATGGCTTCATAAGGATGCATGACTCCCTACAAGAAATGGGTTGGGCAATTGTTCGTGAAAAGTGTCCTGAAAATCCTGGAGAATGGAGCAGATTGTGGGAATATGAGGATATTAAAAGTGTATTGACAAAAAATATGGTAAGAGAAAAAACAATATAAATATACTTGAGATGGTGAAAGACAAAAATTTCAACAAGATTATTTCTAATATAACTATAGTTTGAGTACCTTATCTATATAATTTTAGTGAACGCTCATGCATCTTATGTTTATCAAGTTAATGTTTGTTTTCAGGATCAAAAACATTGAAGTGGATGATCTTAAATTGACCAAGTAAGACTCATACAACTTCACAAGCTTTCAAAAAGATGAATCAACTTAGATTCCTAGAAGTCAGACCCAATATGGTTGAACTCTCCCAAGACTTTGAATTGCCTTCCCGTGAATTAAGATATCTTGATTGTGATACTTAGCATCTATGCCATCAACTTTCAGTGCATAATCTTATTTGCATCTACCAGGCAAACTACTTAAGACATCTTTGGGAAGGAAACATGGTATTGCTATTATTTAGTGGTATTTTTGCTCTAGACTAGCTTTGAAGTCTTCTGAACTTTACTAATTATTAAAGAAAATTTTCTCCTCACACAAAGATGCCAAAAGTTAAAAATACTTGATCTTAATAGTTCCTACCAACTAGTTGATATTTCAAGCATCTCAAGTGCATCAAATTTGGAGTTTCTAATTCTCGAAGGTTGTACAAGGTTACTTAAGTGTTCACCCATGCATCAACATTGTTATTAGATTTTGTACTTACTATTTGTTTAATATTATAGGGTGCAAAAGACTCGATAGTCTTCCAACGAATCTTCATAAGCTTAAAAGCCTTCAAACTCTTTCTTGTGCTGGCTGTCGGGAGCTAAAGTCTTTCCCAGAGATCAAGGAAAATATGGGAAGGTTAAGGGTGCTTGATTTTAGTAGAAATGTATACCGGGGGAAGAACTCACCACTAGGCACCTACATGGGCTTGAATACTAACTTAAGTTATTGCAAATAAACTGAGTCTTCCGATAGTATTTGTAGTTTGAGCTCTTCTTGAAACTCTTCAACTAAAAGATTGTCCAATATTAACGTAGATTTCCAGATCAGGTATTACGGGAAGGTTAAGACTCCGTTTTTAATTTTAGTAGAACGGGTATAATAGAAGTACACTCATCAATTAGGCATCTACAAGGGCTTAAAAGCTTAGACTTGTTAAGTGTCTGCCTTTCAAGTCTTCCACAAAGATTTGGTAGCTTGAGCTCTTTAGAACTTCGGGGTGGAAAATTGTCCAATAAAGAGTTTTCCAGAGATGGGGGAAAATATGGGAATGTTAAGAAGGCTTAATTTTAGCCAAACGGATATAATAGACGTACCCTCATCAATTAGGCATCTACAAGGGCTTGAATACTTGGACTTAAGTTGTTGCCAAAAACTTTCAAGTCTTCCCGATGGTATTTGTAGTTTGAGCTCTCTTAAAACTCTTCGGCTGGTTGCTGCCTAACAAAGAGTTTTCCAGAGATCGGGGAAAATACGGGAAGTTAAGAGAGCTGACGGAGAGAAACATATGTACAAAAATATCTCTCACTCAATTAGGCATCTACATGGGCTTGAAATAATTTGGACTTACGTGGGTTGCCTAGATCTTCAGTCTTCCGCATAAAGAGAGATTTATAGTTTGAGCACTTTAAAACTCTTCAAAGCTGGAAATTGTCCAAAACTCAAGACACAATGTGGAGCTAGAGGTTCGCTTAAGCTCCTTGCAACATTTAAATCACTTGTCAAATTCTAAAGGTCGTATAATTTGGCAAAATAACTATCGCTTCTTCATTGAAAACATTAAATCCATGGACCGATCAAAGGGATGAAGTGATCCCCCCAATCATATCACTCCTTGTCACACCGTAATTATGCATGACAAACTCTGCTTCTAGAGGAATTCAAAATGATAGTTACAACCCATACTCATTGAAAATGTCATGTCAATGTCACGAACTCGGAATGGAAGGAAGAATCCCTAGTGATATTTTCCACCAATCTTCATTGGAAAATTTATCTCTTCATAACTTCAATTTTAAGGAAGCAGAAATCCCCCTTGATAATTGGTATCTACCTTCTACTACAAAGTTTATCTACGCTATTAAAAATCTAGTGGAAGGAGAGGTCCTCAATCATGTCTGCCACCTATCATCATTGAGACAATTAGATCTGCAAGGGAACCATTTTAGTACCATGCCTGCTGGCATCGATCGATTTTTTAATCTAAGAGTCCTTAACTTGAGTCACTGCAAGAACCTTCAACAAATTCCAAAGCTTCCATCAAGTCTACGAATTTTAGATGCACATGGTCTGATCGTGATTTCATCAAGCTCCTCAATTCTTCATCACTTCTCTAATATCCGATCGATCGCTTCAAATCAGCGTAACCGTGCATGATTCTCATGGCACCTACCTTTTTCTTTTTGTATCCATTGGTTTTACATGGTGTTTTTTGCAGACTCACGATTGATGTTGGTGTGATTATTCATTGATAAACTGAATCGCATTGTTTTCCCCAAAAGTAGTGGAATTCTAGAGGGGATAGCAAGTGGAATTCTCAATGGTGGTGAAGTAATGATAGAATACCCTCCGAATTGGCATGAAAATAATGACTTATCGATTTGTTCTTATTAACTGTCAGGGTTTCCACCTAGATTTGCTTCCTGTATCAACAAATTTTATTTAGAAGCCCAAGTATCTCAGCAAAGACACTGGGGTTCTTTCTCATTTGACTCTTCCTGTTGGGATTGTGATGGATTAGAAACAGCGTGGATAATATGTTATCCCAAGGCAGCTATTAAGGAATATTATTCTTCCGGGCCAATGGACATACTTTATAGTCATTTGCTCGTGAAGCAAGAGTGCAAAGGTATGTATCCATCTTATATATGCCAAAGATTATGAACAGATGCATGATCCATCGATGCCAGCAAGGCAATTCTTCTCATGGGAATTCGAGATCATGGATCACCAACGTAAGATGACACAAGAAAGCCTACAATAAAAGGAGCCCTACGTAAAAGAGCCCTCAGAGATGAGTCACACCACATAAAAGATTCGTAGGAACCCACAGTGATCGCAAGTTTAGGGCTCTACCACACTTTACTCATCAAAGCTCTCTTTATCGTAATTCATTCCTTTCCGGGCCGAATTCAAAGATCATAATTTTTTTATATGTTTCTCCTTTTATTTTAATTTGTGTTTCTTTATCACCCATGGGCGCAAACTTCTATCAGACTCCTTCCCAAGTTTGCTTTTTCTCTCTCCAACCGTCTCTACTTAGATTTTTTTGCATTTTCTTAAACTCGTATTTCCATATGAAACCCAATTACATTCGAGCATTTCAATCTTTGTAGCTACTGTTTGAATCATTTCTAGGGTTTCTTTTTTCTGGAAGTTTGTACGTTATTTGGTGACTTGATGTTCGGGGGGTGTTTTGAGAGGTTTATTTTATTTATTTTTATCAGGAGGATTCATGGAACTAAAGTTTATAGCAGGAAAATGGAATGCGTGAGATGTCGGTTATTTGCTCGTGCCCTCGTTTGGTCACAACAGAAAGAGTTTGAAGGAGGATGGAGAATCAAATAATTTTTCTGTCTAATAAATGAGAAACTAGATTTAGGTGTTTTGGGAATTATTATTTGCTATTATAATGCTTGGTTTCCTAAGAAATCATGGGAAAGCATGGAAAATAAAGAATTTTTTAATTCAATAAATGAAATGAAATGTGTATAATTTGGGGAATTGGAGTTATTTGCCTACGATCTCTTGTGGTCCAGCAAGTATGGGAAAAAAAATAGAAAACAAAGGATTTTATTTTTAAAAATTTATTTACTAGGAAATGGAATTTATTTATTTGTCCTTTTGGGGAATTGGAGTAATTTGCTTGTGGTTTTGTGGTTACTCGAAAGCATAAAGATAATAAGCTTTTGATCTTCAAGATGAGTTTTGTTGTGGCTTTTAATGCTCAACTGCTTTTGAATCTTCCGACATTGCCTTTCCATTTATTGTTTGTCAAATATATTGTATGTTATTCCGCAGCTTATCACCCCCGCGATTTTAGATGCAAGCGGTTCTATTGTATTAATCAAGCCCTTATTTCTTCGCCATTCTCCGATCAATTGGTCTTAAATAAGAGTTAAATTAGGTATGATTCTCATGGCACATAAGACCTTTTCTTTTAGTAAATTTCCACCGGTTTTACATGGTGTCGCGTGACGCTGGATTTATGTTGATACTGTCTATATACAACCTTGGAATTATTATTGCCTTCCTAGAAGCAAAAGAACTTCTAGGAGGAGATAAGGATCAAATGTACAAGAAGAAGAAGCAATGTAGGGAAGTGACGATAGAACCCTCCGAATTGGTATAAAAATAATGGCTTGTTGGGATTTGCTTTATTCTATGTTTATGGTAAATCAAAGGATCTTACGTCGGGGTTGTTTAACAATCAAAGGAAATGATGGGGCAAAAATCCTGATTCTTCTTCTTAGGCCTTCCACTTGGATCCCGAAAATCAAACACAACGAGGATAATGTGTTATCCCAAGGTAGCCACGCAAACGCGTATCGCCTCCAACTCAAGACACATTAGGGCTACCTTTATGTCAGAGGAATGGTGGAAGTGGCATGTATCCATCTTATATATGCTAAAGATAATGAACATGCAACCATCAATGGTACACTGTGATTTCTTCTCAAGTTCAGGAAACATGGAACAGAGCCCGCAACGAGCCACTACAGAAGATCCTCCATAAGGAACCCAAGGCTGATCTCAAGTTTTAGGCTCTACCACTTTCATCCTCAAGAGACTTTCCTATTGGTAAATTCATATTCTCGCCTTTCTTACCAAAGATCAGAATTTTCTATCATTTTTCCTCTTTTATTTTTTAATCTATGTTTCTATAACCCATTGAAACAACTAAGAAGAAGAAACAATACATTACTAAATAAAATAAAATGAACCTTTATTGAAAAGCAAATAAATTTTCGAATATACCACGAAGAGTGCTAACTCTTTTCATCCGCAAGAAACTAACAAGAACCAAACCTTAGAAGGAATATAAACTCATCCTAAGATCCTAAAAAGAATCCAATGAGAAGCATAATTCTAAAAGGAATCCAATTAGGAATACTAAATAAACCTAAAATAATAAATCAAGTTACACCCATTACAAACTTCAATTGTATCTCTCTCTCCAACAGTCTGCTTGGATTTTTCTGCATTTTCTAAAACCTCCTCTATTACTATTTGAAATCCAATTACATTCAAGCATTTTAATCTCTGTAGCTACTGTTTGAATCATTTCTAGGGTTTCTTTTTTGTGGAAGTTTGTAATGTTGATTTATGACTTGATGTTTGGGGATGTTTTGAATGGTTTATTCACTTTTTTATGGTGGTGATTTATGGAACCAAAGTGGAGTTATTTGATCAAGCTCTTGGTTGTTGAGAAAGAGTTGGAAGGAGTATGAGAATTAAATAATTTTCTTAACTTATCACGAGAAATTAGATTTATGTTTTTTGGGAAATGCAGTTCTTAGCTTTTATACAGCTCGGTTTCCAGGAAACTCCGGGGAAAGCATGGAAAATAAAGAACTTTTTAATTAAATAAAGGAAAATGAAATGGTTATATTATGGGGAATTTCAGTTAGTTGCCTGCACTCTTTTTGTTACCCAGCAAGTGTGGGAAAAGAAAGAAAGAAAACAAATTATTTATTTTTTAAAAAATTTATTTACCAGGAAATGAAATGTAGTTATTTGCCTTTGGGGAATTAGAGTTATTTGCTTCAGCTTTTGTGGTTTCTAAGAAAGCATGGGAAACGAGAATAAGCTTTTTGAGCTTGAAGAGTCTATATGTATTAACAATGAGTTTTCATTAAATGATCCTGCTTTGAAAGGAATCCTACACTAATTTAAATGTAGCTACCATCTCACCTTGGAAAGTAATAAAAATAGTTCATCTCTCCTTAAACCATTCATATAAATGAATTCCTAATGTGTATAAAATGCTACAGCTGAGGCTTGTGGATCTTTATTGCAGATTTTTTGCTTCCTATGAATAAACACTTTTCTCTTGTTTTTCTTATTAAAATTAAGTTGTTGTGATGCCTGAGTTGGAAATGAATTCTTCTGCCATTTTTACCTATATTTGTTTTTGCCTGTAAGAGGTTCCTCATTTATTCAATCTAGAATAGTGATATTCATACCATTGAAATTTAACAATGCTCGAGGGAAACTCAGTTCCAGGGTTGCAATCAGCAGAACATGCCTAAAGAACATGTGGGTCAATTATTTAATCACCTGCACGCTTTTTCTAGATAATATAACCATGTGGATGCACCTAAAGAGCAATCCTGAAATACTGCTGCTCTTGTTTATTCTATTGGTAAGTATGCTGAATTTTATGATAAAGTAAAAATGATACTACCTATATGAATGGTTTTGGGCATTTGATTGCATGAGGTCTTGCTCTGTGATATCATGTCATTTTCAATTAAGATTTACATGGTTGTAAATCACTTGACTTCTTCATGTTGAAACAGTGAAGACTAAATTGAAGCACGTTGTAAATACTTATTAATAGACTTTATTTATACCTAATTAACTCCACACATGTCACAGAAACTTAAAATCCAATAACATAGTCAAAAATGGAGATGGGACCATTTTTCTTACTGTATAAGAGGTGGATGAGATTTTCAATTATTGATTTAGTTTCAATATTTGCAATTTATGAGGAAGTGACTTTGACTCCAAAGATGATTCAGAAGGCTGAAATTTCTTACGATGAAAATGAAAAAGTTGAATGAGCTAAGTAGTTCAATTTCTAAGCCACTGGCACATTCACCAAGAATCACACACGTTAGCAGAATTGAGGAAAACATATCAAGAAGGTATTATTATAAATTCATGCATGGAAACATTTACAACTGATGGCTAGGAATATATGAATGATATATATGTTGATATTTATATTTGATTTGAGTGGTCCTTCTGATGACATGTATGAGGATATTTATTCATGTTAGTTTTATTTCTTCATTGATTCACTTGCTATAAGTTCCATGTTGGAGCCTCCCTAGAAAGCATTGATGGATGTAATTCCTGTTGGCATTGTGGCAGCTTAGCTATAACCTCTTTGTTGTGCATACTGCTCTACAAACAGTGGATTAGATTCATAATTTAGTCAGCAAACTACTACAAGAAACACATGCTTTAACAGCATATTTTTTAGTAGGGTCATTTTAAATTCATAACTAAAAATACATAGCCGCTGCTTATTGAATCCATGTGGCAGATGGAAGTTCTTCCTAACCTTTGGTCCCGGAAATTAATTGGGTCTTACTATATAAACTCTTATAGTTGCATAGAACATAAAACTGCTGCTATATAATGGTCTGTTCTTTCCCCTCCGCACGCCCTCTCCCGGTCTACCCTAACTCCCCTGGTCACTCTCTCTTCAATGAGCACCGGACTCCCTACCACTGAAACACTCTGGCTCGATTCAGTGCTTATCTGGCTTCGATGTTCAAAGTTTTCCGAATGTAGCTTATGTCTCTCATATTTACTATAGAAATCGCTCTATTCACCCTCTCCACAGTCCCTAATCCTCCGTTTTTCTTCAATTTTAGTGTTCTGGCTGACTAGAGAGCTCCAGAACGCTCTGGTTTCCATACAGTTCCTATTAGCTCAGAATTCCTGATTCATTCATGTCCGACTGTGTTCCAGGTCCTTTCTCCATTCTTACTCCCTGCCTCAACTTCTTTCCTTTCTTTGGTTAACTTTCTTTCGTTTGGTTCCTGGAGAAACAAAAAATAGAAATTGAAATCGGATTTGTAAATAATGGAACTCTTTGATTGAGTTGTTTTTCTTTTCTTTCTCCTACCTAAGCTCTTTGAACAATACAAATCTCACGATTCTAAATTGAAGGCTCTGGTATAATGTTAAACTTGAATTGAAACTTATTTTCAAGGTTTCTTCTGAATCTGGTTGCAATGGAGACGCTAACTGGGTCCACTCGACCAGAGCTGTGCTGAGATCATTGTGGTACTATGGCTAAAACTGCTTGGAATGCGGATAGCAATTCAGGTATGGAAATGCATATTTTTCCTATGAAATCTAGTTGGTCTATGCTCTGATTGATAGCTTTTCCACAATTTTAAATTTTAAGTCTGTGATCAGTTGAAATCGGTGAATGGTAGCCCTATTAATTCCACTGCATTGCCCTAGTTTCTGTTGAATGTTTATTCTTTAAGTTTTCTAGAGTAGTGATTGATGTAGGCTTCATTTCTAATTGAAAATCTTATGAGATTAACATATTATCATCTCATGGTTTCGTATAGTTGTATGTTTTATGAAAAGGTTTTTGCCTTGTCTCATGACCAACTTCATTGTTATGTCTTTTAACAGGGACACCTGGATGTTGAATTAAATGAAGTTGGGACAACAAGAAGAAGGTAGTAAATTTTGACTTTCATTTTACATATCAATATGCCTCTTGCCTTTCAAATTCCTCAATTATTTCCTGAGAATTTCTCATATTTGATTCTCTCTGTATATTTTATACTGTTTCATAAATCTATGAGGGAGCAAGTTGAAGAACAGTTTACTTTGGTGCCTAAGTGGTTTGTGTATGAATTTTATAGAACTGTAACTGCTGAAAAACATTATTGTCATTATTTTAATGAACATGAAGTGTTTCTAATGATTGTTACCAAACAAGCCCTTGATTTTCTACTTAATACTTTGCTGCAGAGAGACTAAGGAAGCTTGCTCTCTAGAACTGAAAAAGTTAGCCATGACCATCTTAAGTTAGATGGCTAAAGCTTT
Organism: Tetrastigma voinierianum; assembly: GCA_016808115.1. Lineage (NCBI taxonomy): Eukaryota > Viridiplantae > Streptophyta > Magnoliopsida > Vitales > Vitaceae > Tetrastigma > Tetrastigma voinierianum. The sequence goes on along the minus strand of JAEQBH010007140.1, from coordinate 180,286 downwards.
AAAGGTGGAGGCTGAGGGGATAAGACTTAAGAGACATGTTTAGTGACGGGTTCAGTCAATTAGAATGAACTACTACCCCCCATGCCCTGAACCAGATGTGACCATTGGATTCACTCACTCATACCCTCCATGCTCCTCAAGGTTTTGTGAAAAGTCCATTTGTGCACGTACAGTGCAGAGGCAGCCTTGGTGAGTCTCACCAGGTTGTTATTTGTTGTTTTTTTTACTGTTGTTGCCCAGGTGCAGAAATGTCCATCATAGTTGTTGTACTTTATATTTATCTGACAGGAAAACTTGATGCTGAAGGAACAAGTAGAAGCTTTGGCTCCAGGAGAACATAATTCTCAAGCGGGCTGGGTATTCAGCATGAGCGTCAGAAAGAGAGTGAAGAGAGGAACCAGTAATTGCAGGCACTGAAGCGGATGTTACTCCAGTACCAGAAGCAGTTGAGAACACTTGAGGTAGAAGCTCAAACCTGAAATCTTCTGACCTACATGTTACTTAATTTTAGGTGGGGAAAAGTTTCATCCATTTCACTAGTTGCATGGTTGCCTTTTCTGAAATATGCTTTCACCACTTCCCTGAGCTTTATTCAAACACATTTCTGGCAGCCTGATCATCATCACTTTGTATTATTACGTGAGTTATGCCTGGAGCCATTTTTCTGGCTCATTTTCTACTCGAAGGAGGTGTTGCATATTAGCCTTGGAAGCTTTGATCTCTTGTTTCTTATCTTCTGCATAATGATATGACTAGCTATAGGATCATGCAAAACTATAGCAACTGTTTGAAGCAGCAATGTCGAAATGTATGTGTTCTCCATTGCTCATTCTGAAGGAATCCTCCAGAATGAGTTCATGATGATATACTGATGTTAAGATCTAAGAATGAAACAGGTACCTTGTACTGTTCAGTTGGCAAGATTTCTGTGACTGGCTGAGTTGATTCCGATTCGAATTAGACTCACAAGAGTAAGAGTTGAGGGAATGCCAACATGAGAGTTTGTTGCAGGTCTGCTGACAAGGCTCCTCTTGTTGTTCAAAGGATTGAGAGGTTCTTTTTTCTTTTTTATCAGAAACTGAAAATATATTAAAACAATAGAAGAAAGTATAAGAGATGAAAAGATTTTCTCACAGTACAAAAACTTACAAATTAAAGATAAACTAGAGTACAAACTCGCACCAATTAAGAAGAAAACAGAAAGAGGAACCCTACCAAAGGTTTTGGTACAAACAGTGCCCACAAGATGAGTAAAAGTAAAATATATCCTACACTTCCTCTTCGATCTCTTTGTTTTCAAAATTCATGCATTTAGGGATTGAGAGGTTCGTACAGGAAGAATTTCAGAACATGCTGAAAGGCATGATATTCATATTAAACCCGAATCCAAAGCTTGAGCTTTTTAGAAGAGTAGTCATTTAAATACTTTATCGGAGTTGGTCGCTTTAAATATGTCAGAGTTGGTCGTTTAACTGATTTTGCCATTGCATAGATTTAGTTTTGGGTTTTTGGCAAGACCTCTACATTACATGGAATTTGTTAAATAGTGGATGCTAAGAGCATACTATAGTTAAGTATTTTTCTTTTATTGATATGAGGGTACACGGTTTGTCATCTCATTCTTTAATTGTGAATCACAGGGAAAAGGTCCACTGGGATGTTTAGTGAATAGGCAAATGAAAGAGAAGCAGAAGGAGAAGGAGAAAGAGAAAGACTCCAAGCCACAGGTTCAGAGACAGCAATGAACTATCTCAACCTTTTGTTCTATCATGTGTTGTGTGTAAATGTAAAGAACCAGTATTATCTAGAGGTTGTAATATGCCTAAAGGGTTTAAAATATTTATTCTTTTATGCATTTTAGTTTTCTCAGAATCTAAAAGCAGTTCATACATGTCTGCTTGTCCTGACCTAAAGGGAGATCTTCATTTTCCTTTCCAAATTTCAGTTGTTCTCTTATCCTGTTAGCAGAAAATTGATCAAGCCAAGGAACCATACATGAATAGTGAATAATGTGGAAGATTAGAGATAAATAATCTTCTAGATTCATTTAATCTTTGATACTGATAAATTTATTGTGCAGAATGACAATGATATCATATAAATTTATTGAATTGGGTGTAGCTGAGACCAAAGAAGCTAGAGAGATGCATTAGGCAGCAAGGCCTGACTGGGAACTCCTACAAATTGTTGCATGGAGATTTTAGAGAGATGTCCAAAATGACTAAGGAAGCAAATGCAAGACCCGTCAACTTCTCTCATGATATTGTGTAGCGAGTTCAACCATTTCATGATCATTCCATCAAGAAATATGGTATGAAAATGAACTACCCTTTACCATTTCTCCAAGGATTGTTGGTTTTCTGGTCTTCTTTCAAGTTATCTTCATGTCTTTTTTTTTTTTTTCTTCTCAAAATAAGCCAGGCCTAATGGAATCCTTCAATGGTACATCACTCTCATTCATAAGAAACGTAATTTTTCGGGAAAGGTTTATTTTATTAGAATGTGATAATTAAAAAGAATCGATCTAGAACTAATGTTTGAGTTGAGTTTGTGCTTTCCTTTAGCTCTTCAAAGATTCCTCGATTATAAGTTACAAAAGAAGCTTCAATGGATTTGTAATAAGTCTCACTTAAACAGACAAAAATTGTCTAGTATGTGCACCACTGCATCCTGCCTCCAAATCTCGTTTTGGAACGCTTTTATTTGTTTTAAAATTATAAGATTGAAAATGTTTGCATAAGGATGGTGGTGTCCATTTTTCCTAGTAAGCTTCTTCAACTTACAACAAGAATTCTGGACTTGACTGGTACTATTCTATTGATGGCCACACTTGACTAGCTGGCTAATGGGTTGCATGATGGTATGTGTGACCCCCTTGGGGACCTAAGCTGGGGATCGACACAAGGAGGGCCTCATGGACCGAGCTCAAGGGAGCATGGGCTCGCATCCGTTGGGATGAGAAGCACTTGTTCAAGAGGAACATGATGCTTGTGAAGAGAGACACATATTCAAGAGAAACATGATACTTGTGAAGGGAGACACCTATTTGGGAAATGATGTAACTATTGCAAAGGGATGCCTAGATCCCTATATAAAGCCTCTCCTCCTCTCATTGTAAACACACGTGTTAGAGAACACAAGAGGTGTTAGAGAACATGGAAAGTGTGAGAGTGTAAGGAAGAGTGTTGTGTATGTTTTATTTTGTGGGTTCTCTTTGTAATGACCAAGTGTTGAGACACTTGCTGAATTTTGTATCTTGTTAGTGCGGAAATACAAGTTGGGAAGAGTTTTTCCCCAGAAATGATGTTTTGTCACGCTTTAGTTTTTGCTTTTGGAGAAACGGAAGAGTGCTGCTGGCTGTCTTGAACTTAGCGCCGCACACTTCTAGCAAAAACTAGTGGTCGGTTTTTGGGGGTGTGGCAAGATGTTTGGTGGGTGTGTTTGCCTCCTGATCGTATGTGTCTTGTGATAACAAAGATTCAAGGAATGGAAGTACGTTGTAGATGGAATGTAATTCACTGGCTTTGGTTTCTCTCGTGTCTTTCCTTCTTCTATACCATACCAGATTTCATATGTTCAGGACCTTGGTAGGACTGGGCTTTCTCCAAGGAGATGTTTTAGGTGTCCAAACTTCTTTATTGGGCTCTATAATGTGATCAACTTTTTTCAATATATAAGTTTCTCTCGCAAACTTTTCTTTGCAAATGCACTATAGGAAACTCGCTTTAGGAATTTTAGCACACATTGAATCCTATCTTCATCCTTCTCCATTTTTTCTTTGCTGGTCTTCCCTTTTCTAATAAATATACAAAAGCAACATTGGATATTTGGAATTCTTTTAAGTGCCCCACCACAGGATGCTTCTAGGTAGAATAAAGATGAGGGAAGAAACTTTGCTCTCCATGGGTCCTAGCAATAGTTACAGGGGGGGCGGTTTGGGTTTGATGTGAGATATTGCTGGTCTGAATTTATTTCACATGCACATGCACATGCTACCATTGCATTTATTATTATAAACGATGCTATAAATTAGAACCGTGACTATGAAGAGCCCTATAACCATGGTTACTATTGATCATGGCCATAAATAGCCGACAGCCAAGGACCAAGGTCGCTCTAACCGCGACTATAGCATACAGACACCCACAATTAGACTTTCTTGCGTCTAAAACGTTTGTCCACGGTATCTATGGCCACGCCACGCAATTCACTTTCTTGCAACTATAAACTATAGCCATATTATTTAAGCAACCTTAGCTGTGCCAAGGATCATGGCCATAGGCTCCGCTTTTATAGTGAGCCTTATAAAGTAGTTTAATTCTGCTTTTTTCAAAAGTGGAATTTGTTTATCATTTTCCTTTTCAAATTTCTTAGATTGTTTGATATTAAAGTCTCCACCTAATAACTATAGTTTAATCTTGACAACCGGTGGATCAAGAGGCTATTAAATCTTCAAAAGGAAGTCAACTACCAGAATTCAATCTATTAGTTTGATATTATCAACCTCCTGCATAAACGATCTTGCAAATGTTGGATCCTATTATCAAGTGATAGAATTACTAAAAGGCAGATCAATCATCAGAGGCAAAATGATAACCCTTTAATCATCATTGAATTTTATTATCTTTACAACCACTATTTTTGTGGTTTCAAATTCTAGTTTGTATTTCTATTGTGGAGGATTGAAGGCCTAGCGCTATGCTTTCAATGTCCCACAAACTAAGCAAGAAACTATATTCTTGTTTTCTTTCTCAAGAATATATATGGTTGTGTCTGAATTTCAAAATTACTTAGCATCATTAACTCAAAACTTGGTATTTGTATCAGGACCATAATAATTCATTAGAGAGCCAGATTTAGAACGAATTTTAGAGTAAGACAGGGATGCATTTTGATCGATGAAGGAGGGATGTGGCTCATCCTAGACTTTCAATACCAGCAGGATTTGAAAATAACTTTGGACTTCTTACATTTTTCTGGATTGTTGAATTATTTATGGAATATATATATATATATATTGGCAAATCAAAAACTTCAAGAACTTACAGAGTTGGTAATGTCTTGATTGTATTCTTCTCTATCTCTGTGGTCATACACACATGATTTGGCTTTGTTTTTCTCTTCTTTCTTTCTTTATTTCTTTTAGTTTTTGCAGTGCATTCAACATTAGTAAAAGAGAGGGTGGGCTTCAGTCAGATTTAATCTTACAAGATGTTCCTTTCTTTTGCGTATAGATCATGTCAACTGCAAAAATTTATTTGTGGTTCAACATTTTGTTTACTATCTTTTTATAATGCTTGATATTTTTATCATACAAAGAAAGTTCCTAGAGAAGTTTGGTCGAGCCTTTGTATGCCACAGTGTGTTCCATGGCCTCGCTTGCATTCCATTCTTAGAAGTGTACTAGCTACTCTATTTGAGACCAAAGCAATTGATTTGATCATCCAAACAAATGGTCACATGCATCTTTAACTAATAATTCATCCGTGAATTTGATCTCGCTATTATTGTATCGAGGAAAATAAATAAACTAATATCATTTGTACCCTTTGAAACCGGTCTAGGACGCAAAGTTTCAATCTCTCTTACATGCAATTTTGTGAACTCAAAATATAACTTTGGCAATTACTATCTAAATTACTGATATCTTAAAGCAAAATTTTGTGATATGCACTTGCATTTAACAAGTTGAGAGAATGTCCTTCTTTCATCCTTTTACGAACCATCTTTGTCCATGAAGATAAATTGTTGGAAGTGTTCATGGAGTTCCACTGGTGGAACAAGCAAAACAAATGCTACCGCTGGAAATGTAGAGGGCGTGATGATAAATTGGTGGTAATGATGATCAATCAAAAGAATCTGGACAACAAAGAAGGAAGAGGAGCCAACCAGAAGCTGCAGGAATTGAGAATGGTAGAAGAACATCCAGGTTGAACGAGCAATGTCTGCTTGATAGCGCAGCAAAGTTAAGGAACCGCTTTGAAAGGCCAATTCCATTTCTAAGATCGCTACATTTTCATGCCACAACCATAATAGTGGATTTTTAAATAGTGATTATCATAAGTTTGGTAAGGCTCTGCGTTTTTCTTTCAATCTAGTAGGTAGTGGCAAAGGGAAAGATTCATTTTTATTTCACAATAAATATCGTGGATACAATTTGCATCTACACTATGTTTGTGTTTGGTTATATATATATATATATGAATCAGTTAGTTATCACAAATTATTCATGTAATTGGCTTTCTTGGAAAAAAGATTGACAATTGACAATTACCTATTGGAATTGGTCAACTTTAGCTATACCCTTTTTGTGCATAATCGTTTCTACAAACATGATTAGATTCATTATTTAGTCAAGTTCTTATAAAGTAGTTTGATTCTCAGTTTTGAAATGGAGAATTTGTTTATTAATGTCCACTAAATGTCCGAGTTTGTTTGATATTAAACTCCATCGATATCTATAGTTGATCTTGACAACTATGGATCAAGAGGCTCTTAAATCTTCAAAAGGATGTCACTTACCTTGTAAGTAATCAAGAAGTTATATTACTTAATAGTATCACCATTTTTCCTTACCAAAACGATCTTGCAAATATTGATCTTGTTAATGCTATAGAATTACTACAGGCGTGACTCTAAACTACTTTAAAGCGCATCATAACCTCCTTTTAATCATATCATTGAATTTTATATTTTCATCTTCACAACCACTATTTTGTGGTTTCACTCTCCTAGTTGGTATTTCTATTGTGATAATCGGTCCGGGTGCTTTCAATGTCTCACAAAATAGTTGAAACTAGAAACATCACTAGTATGTTAAATGCTTGTGGATAATGAATGTTTCATTTGTGGTTAGTACTATAACACCGCAGATTATTTCTTTGAAGAATATATCTATGTATGGTTGTTGTTTTGGAATTTCGTAATTACTTAGCATCACGTAACTTCCAAAACTCGTGGATTTGGATTGAGACCATAATTTCGCCCGAGAGTGTATGAGAATGAATTTTAGAGTAAGACGGGATGCATGTCGACGGATGAAAGAAGGATGGGTCTCATCCTGTAGTTCTTTGAATAATTACCGGATTTTGAAAATAACTTTGATTTCTTACATTGTTCTCGATTGTCAATAATTATAGAATATATAGATTATTTTTGGTAAATCAAAAACTTCAAGAACTTAAGAGAGTTAATAATGTCTTAACTATATTCTTCTCTATCTCTGTGGTCATACACATGATTTGGCTTTTTGCTTTTTTTTTTTTTTCCAAGCCTTCAACATTAGCAAAGCATATGGTGGTTGGCAGTACTTTATGTCAATTCCAAGTAATTATGTGTGTTCTAATGATGCTTGTTTACTATCTTTTTTATAATGCTGAGACTTCTAATATAAGTTCCTCGTGTCACTCTCATATGCAAGGGCATGTTGTTTGCATTACAATTTTAAAAGTGCCTTCTCAAATTGAAAAATTATTTAGGTTGACATGGAGGGTAACTTGATCTTCTATTGTTTTATTGAGGAAAACAAGTTAATCAAATATAATTGCGACTTTGAAACTGTCCGACTCCGAAATTTCAATTATTCTTACATGCAATATTTTAACCCTGGTACATAACTTGGCTACTACTATTTAAAATACATCTAAAGCAAAATTTGGTTACTTGCATTTAACAAGTTTGAGATTTTTTTTTCCTTCTTCATCCTTTTACCTAACCATCTTGTCCATCCAGATAGCTTGTTGGAAGTGTCCATGGAGTTTGAATTATTCCATGATGATCAGAAACTTCTAGTATCTCTCATGCTATATCACCGTTAAAGCTTCATGAGTTCAGGCCCTCATATACCTTGAATTGTAATATTAAATGAGTCGAAGTGTTGTATTTACTTGGCGCTTTTTTTCATCCCAGCTGTATTTAAAGCAATACTTGAATAAAATACAGAGAACAGTTCCTGTGACTATCGACGGCTAGAAATGTGCCACTTACATTTTTGTTTTTTTTTTCATGGGTATAAGATAGAATATTATTGAAGCCAAAACAACAGAGCCCGCCAACTACCGAAAGGTATACAAGGGGTATACAACCAGTAGCTAACAGGGAAAACAAAGAAAATGAAAGGAAAAAGGCAAAGAAACACCCACAACTATCCCCACCAACCCTCGTTTACAGCCCATCCATATCAGGAAATCCATCACGGACTCAAATTTTTCTGTAATATGGACTTTGGATCAGGACTGCAAACTAAAAATAAAAGAGGTCTTCAATCTATGAACCGAGCAACGCCCATCATCAAAATCAATTTTGTTTATCTCATGCCAATGGATCGCAATACAGAGGGGGATCGAATCGCCTTCATGAAACCATTTCTGATGTTTGGAACCATGGAACATCAATATTGATGAGTTCCGTAAAGAACATCCACGTAAATATAAGGAGGAGGTTGAGGAGGGACGGACACTCTCGGCTCTGGCAATGGTAGCTCCATGCCAACAGTCTCTACTTTGGAACAAGAAAAACAAATGTACCTGCTGAAACACAGAGGGCGGTTGATAAATTGGTGGAGATGGCAGTGCGATTGAAGTGACTTATATGGTATGCATTAACTAGCAAAGAAGGAATCTGAGAAAGACAAAATAAACATCCATGTTAAAGGAACAAATGTCTCATTTGTAGGAAAAGGCCAAATATTTTATACTTTATACTTACTTCTAATAAATATCAAAAATGCTTTGGTAATTTTGTTATTCTTGTCTAATGATTATTAGGGCTCACATATGATAACTGTGATTATGCTCCTTATTAATTAACTTCATATAACTCGGTTTTGGTTTTGCAACATTTAATGTTGCGCCTTTCATATGAAAGATCTTTGTAAAAGATAATATTTTTTTTTCCAAGTTTTTATTCGATTTCTTTTAAGCATTGGTAGAGAGCTTGAATAATAAAGCAACATTTGAAGGTGAAATACAACTTACGTAGAAATTTAATATGTTTTTATTCCTCCACTGTGATATTGAAATAATAATTTAAATTATTCACTAAAAACTTCCAAAGTGTAATAATTCGTGGGTGGCCTGAGTAGCAAAGCTTTAGAAATAACAAATTTTATCCAATGAACATTAAAAAAAAAAAAAAGAAGTCTTAGGACAAAAGTTAGTAAAAAGATTTTCATTGGTTTAATATACATTAACATCCTTATATCTTGTACTAATTATAGCAGTGAAAGCCAAATAATATAACGTGCAGTGTATCATAAACCAAGGAAACTGTTACACTTACAATTTGAGCCTCATAAACCAAGTAGACTGCCCTCCCGGTTCTTGAAAACTTTCGGTTTGGTTAGTAGTCAAAGATTGATGTGTTACAATTGTCTTTGAAGAGCTTACCTGGAGATAGACCATAAAAAACAAATTTTAATCTTCTAAAGATAACATAAGGAAACTGTTATAAAGCTTTCACGTGAGATACATAGAATGCGAACATATTTACCCACATATATCATCATCTAAAGCAATTTTAATTGGCTAATGCCTTTCCCTCCAAGGTTTTGAGTTTCTTACTCTTTCTTCGTGGACCTATGACACTAGAAAATATGTAACAACATATTAAATAGGACATAAACTAGTATAGGCAAGACAATAATTTGAATTAGAAATTAAAGCCCTTTGGGGTCCTAAAAATACTAGGAAAAGAAAAAAATACTTACAAAAATAATTTTCTTAAATTTGGTTTCAATTTAAAAAATATAAAATAAAATAAAATATAATTCAAAATGTTTCAAATTTTCTTAATCCTTATATATTAAAGAGAAACAAATAAATGAGTTTGAATAAACATATATAATTAATTTATTAAGTTTAAATAAATAAATTTTTTATTTTTCACAAAATTTCTTTTACTCCCACTTTCCTCTTTATTTTCCTATCTATTTTCTTTGCCTTTGCTCTTTTCAGTTCCAAAATGGAGCCTAATGGACAAATTAACTAGCATGATGAAATGTGTTGAAAACTTAATTAACTCGGTCTATGATATTAAAGGAGAAATGAAGGTGATGTACCACTAAATAATGATAATGAAAACTACAAATGTGAGAGCTTGAGATCAATGTTGGATTGCTCTAAATCTATATGGTGGGAGTCATCTGATAGGCCGTCTTGTTCATAATCATGCCTCTCTTGAAAACATTCTTATCTTGCCTCTCTTGATAACAGTCTTATCTTGTATTGATGATCCTTGGTTATATATGAAATGCACTCCACATTTTTTCACCTTGACTGACCTATCATAAATATAACCATGAAATGAAACACTCAAGTCCTCCGCTTAACCGAGCAGATTCTTCGCTAATAACACCTGGGACAATACATCACCCATAATCGACCGATAACCTATCATCGCCAGAAGATGCACACTGTTTTTAATGAAATCTCACCTCGTCGCCCAGAACTCGAAAGTCGACGTGATATTTGAAAGTACAAGAATATCCATCCCCATTCCAATTCTCTATCCTCGATTCATTATCGTGTGGAGAATAAGCAGAAAGCATAAAGCAACCAAGAAGTTATTTTTTATACCAATCCTGTGGAAGTTCTTTTGTTACTGAGATCCCGGATGCAATGTCCCCTCCGGGATTCCAATGCTTTCAGGAATTACAATATTCACTCCATGATAGGCAAATCCTGGTAGAAATAGACCGTGACGAACTCATCGCCAGATTCCAACTCCGCACAAAAGTACTATGAATCTTTGATCGCATAAAAGATGTTTAAGTGAAATCAAAATCATACCTGAATTTCAGATTTTAAGCATTTGAATAGAGAAGACAAGAGTATACTTTTTTGACTTGATAAACTTTCAAGCCGAATGCATCCATGGGCATTCAAAACTTGTAACTTATTGAAGCTCGAATCACAAGCCTCTCACAAAGTACAAAGTCGAAGGATTTCCAGATTTAGAGAGCTGACCGATCCCGTAAGGTATACTAAAATAGCTCCCTTTCGTATATAGTGCTTTAGTGGATGATAGGTAGTAAATGTCACCGAGATTCCTCCTTCAAATTTAGATTGCAAGAAGCTTAGATCCACTTCTTTCAATGAGTACACGTGAAAATACCACTTCGAATTGCAACATGCACCAAATTTGATCGACCAGACTTCAAAGCAAGGCAAATCACAACTCATTGAATCTAAATGTGTTAAAAGAAAAAGAAATTGTAGACGTAAGGCCCCACAAGTTCTCGTATTTGTCGAAGCCATCAATTGATAATGAGAGTTCCGAGAACTAAGTTACAAATGCTATCCGAATAGTTCAAGAAATTTTTACAGCTTCCATCTAAATGTCGCCTTCGCACGCTGAATTGAAGATTGTAATTCTTTAGAAGCAGATCCATCCAAAAAAAGCTCTCTTAAATTTTTCATATCTTCCATCATTTCCGAAAACTTTGCGCTTTGAATGTACCTAAGAGTAAGAAAGAGTTCTAAGTGATTTCCAACTTATAAATACTTAGCATCATCCCCTCAAGCTTCCTAGTACTTCGCGAAACATAAGATCTGATTTCAAAAAGGCACCTAATACTGGTAGTTCATTGATAGCAAATTCCTCCAAAACATAGCTTCCCTTGAAGCTCCTCATTTCTTGGCACTTTTGATGTGTATATATAATTTCTCTAATCGATCCAAGCTCCTCCTTTGTTCATATAAGTGTGACCAATTTATGACTTTAAAGGATCCAAAGTAATAAAGCCAACAAAGAAAGTCAGAACCGCCTACACTTATTAGATCGATATTTCTCCTGAATAGCAATCTGAGGATAGGTGGTCACCCACACTTGCTCCATTGATTCACCAATAGAATAGCATTTACAAACAGAATAAAAGGAAATATAATCCCCAAACTAGATTGATCACCATACAAACTCAAATGACATCCTATCCATAAGACACCGTAAGTGCAATCCGGTGTGTGTTCATAACATAAACCACAAGATAAAGCAAATCCTAAAAGTCATTATCCTCGTATCTAAATTCATAGGAAGTTCAATTGCATTTCATCCCCTACATTTTGATACCTTATCCAATGTATATCTCAGGAACTACAAAATCAATCTCTCAAAGTTTGATCAACAAATTTCATGTCATGCCAAATCTTTATTTCCATCCACAAAAATTATGGCTGTAAATCACAACTATAAAAGGTCTATTGCCACAATATCAACTGCGTTAATTTCGATTTATAAAGAATTGAGTAGGAAACCCCATGGCCACCTCGCTTATGATGGTGATATGAAGCACCAGGGCATCTAAAACCGCACACTCGGCTGAAGTCGATTTCGCCGCTGCGTTGACTCAAACCCAAGGAATTTCAACTAGAAAGATGGTCGATGGTAGCGTGCATGCTATGGATATTAGTTTCACCGAGATCTAATGTTTGCAATGATGATATATAGATGATAAATATCGCTGTAATTTCTCTCCTCGCTTGTAGATAGCGCTACTTTAGATTCTAATTCTTTAGTGCCCTAAGATGAAAATATGATCCAGACTCCCGCTTCCACATTGCAATTACTTGTGCCAGCTGCTCTAGTAAGGACAAGCCGCTTATCACTACGGATTACTCTTGAGTTATGAATGGTTTACTAGATGTGTAATATCACAACCCCGTAAAATCCAAGATTTTCGACAGGCTGCAAAAATGTAATTCTCAGTGGGAAACCGAAATTTTCTAGATCTCGGATGACTAAACTGGACTTTTCCGCTGAAATCGCCTCGTGAATTCTAGCTACCACGACCTCGCTAGATTCCGAGGTGGCCGGATTTCACTGCCGAGGCTGCGCCCATGACACATGGCAAGATAAGAAGATGCCACATGGTACCCTCAAAAGGTGACACTTTGGTGGCTGGGGTAAAGGAATGGTCACTACTTGAGCTTAAAACATAGGCATGATTTTATGGTCTATTAAGCCATGCAAGGGATGACATGTTATAATTAAGAAATAAAAGAAATGGAGGAAAAAGAAGGCTACACAATCGTTCGAGGAAAAGAGGAGGAAATTGCTCTTCATCTAATGACGATTTCCTCCGGGGTAAGTATGAGAAAAGGACCAAAGGAGAAGAGAAATGGGAGAGAAAATGAGAGAAAATGAAGAGAAACAGGAAGAGAAAAGAGAAAAGGAAAAGAAAAGCAAAAAGAAAAAGAAATATGGGAAACGTGGAGATAAGAAAGAGATGGGATGCATAGCTTTGTTCTTCATTTTTAGAGAGAGAATGCCTTCCTCTCTAGATTTGTAAAGCATCCAACCGTCATGATTCTTCGAGACAAGAAGGAAGTGTTCTACACGGAGAGGACAACGCGCGGACTCCAAGTGAGCTTCTTCAACTTCCATGAGGAAATTTTCCTACTTGGTTTATTTTTAGCCTAAAGGCTTTATAAATGGGGGCTGCTTATGGGAGGCCATGAGAGGCCATGAATTAGTTCCAAGCCTCGGGACTAAGGGGTATGGATCATGACCGGCTGTGGCTGACCTGTGAGTACTTACTTAGAAACTGAAAGTTTTTAGATGTCAGGATTTGTCAATGAGATGACAACGATCGAACCAATATGGTTCATGTTTTGTGAAGGGGCCGTGAGGTACTCATGACTGTCCCAAGTTGAGACTCACAGTGTTATGGCTTGCCTGAATAACATGCTAAGTGTGGAATTGTGATATTGATGCATGCTTTTGATGTATTAATATGTTTTGTATGGAGGTAGATTATATGTATCACCTAATTATCCATTGGGCAGAATGTTTCAATGTGAAGGTTCATTCATGCATGTAACATGAGGAAAATGCATTGGCATCATGCATTTCATATGCACGGTCACATCGCGTCAGGTCGGGTGTGAGTGCAGGGTAAGGTTTATTCATCAGTGTTGGTGAGTGGGTCGTGAACTCGGGAAAAAATGGGACAAAGTCCAAGGTAGAGATTCACGAGTATGTAAATGATCAAAATGATAAATTATGTTTCATGGAGCAAGTTAGTAGATCCTCAGTAGTGAAAGTCCCACATTTTATCTAATGGTTAGACATGAATCCCGACGACGTGAAGTTCGTGAAAATGTTGAAAAAGGCGCTGCCGCGTCCCACGTAAACCCTAACCGTGCGCCACAAATAAAGGAAAATAATCAAAACTGGGCTTTTGATAAATAAATTGGAGGGTTTTCCAATGGTTTAGTCAGGTGTGTGACTAGTTTTATTTCACATTTGGCATTCCGTGTGAGGGAGCTCTAGTTGGGGACTCAGGGCGGCACGAGGGGTCGCATCTCATGCATGTTATAGACATTTCATATGGAGAATAATTGTATGGAATGTGATTGATTGTTTATATATGCCATTGCATATGCATTTTAGGTGGGGAGTAACCCTCAGAGGAGAATTTTCTACTGGCTTTGCTCACCCCGCCGTGGACCCTTTCAGTACTGTGGACTATCCAGTGGAGACTCAGACTAAGAGGGATAGTTTTCGAGAAGCAAAAGTCGAAATGTGCCAGAAAATTTCAGGTACTTATGTATAAATCTTTTGTAAACAAAGTATGTAAACTAATGTAATATAGTTGATTATTATTTTGAGTATCGCTTATGGGGCCCAAGAGGCCATTGTTACTGTAGTATGCCTCGTGGATACGAGATGTATGGGATTTCCGCAGTCGACGGGGTGGTCAACCCGACACCCCTACCGGGGCGTCACAAATATTCTTAAGGAGGATAAACCTGACAAAGTAGGCAATTCACAATTAAGCCAACCTAAATAGAGCTCTTCCAAGCATTGCAGGCTCTTTAGGTTCTCCATCAACTTTAGGAGTTTTGAACATGCGTTGACATTAAGAAACTTAAGGTATCTTAAATTACAAATACTCTCAGGGATAATCTCAAGGTTTTTGCAATGTGCTAGATTCAAATATTCAAGCCCTTCCAAATGTTCAATTGAAGATGGTAGCGTCTGTAATGTTGTTCCATATAAATCGAGCTTTTTGAGATTTTTCATTGTGTACTTGATCTCTGGAAAATACTCTAGTTTTGAACAATCATGGAAAGAGAGATAGTCCAAGATGTCAGTAGCCTTATCAATGTCTCGTTGGAAGACCTGGCTGCGCTTATGCACCCTACCCAATTCAAGGAGGAAAAAAAAAAAGATCGAACTAGTTAATAAGTAGCTAACTATGACTTTATACTTGTTTAATAAATCTTAAGCAAACATATAACCTTCAAGGGTAAGTATCTCCAAGTTTGGCATCATTGCGAAGCTTGGGAACTCCACGAGATGTTTTGAATGATTAAGATTGATGACCTTAACTTTAAGAAGTCGAAAAAGAATATCTTATTCATAAATAAATTTCTATCAAATTTGAAAGTAATCCAGAGAAAAAAACATGATTAAACCATTAACAATACCTTATGTCCTTCCCAAAGTTGTTCTATGTTGCTACAATGCATGTTGAGTTCAATGAGATTCATTGGACACAAATTTGGAGGCAAGTGTTTTAAAGAATATTCATCCCAATGGAGATACCTTAAATCAAAAGAAGGCAATTTAAGGTCTCGAAGCTTAACAGAGGAAATGCACATCTTGATCAATTTCCATAATAGATCATATTTAGCATCTTGATGAACTTCTGAGCAATCTAAGTTTATTCATCTTAGCAAAAGTTTCGCTTGTAAATTGAAATTTCCTTTAGTACATGTTGATGAATAATCCTTCCACTGCTCTCGTCCCCCTAAAAATAAGAGCCAAGAATAAGCAAATAATAAACTTCATCAAACTTTACCAAAACTATGTAATAGTTTCATAGAAAAAAGGTCATATATGTAATAATAATGTTCAAGCATATAGCTCTACCTCAAGATTTCCAGCCTAGTGCCACCTGAAACTTCATCAAGATCCCATAATCATTTCCCTGCTTCCAAGGTTTGTTTCCTACACTTTTCACGAACAATCTCCCAACCCATTTGTCAGACATCATGCATATGTATCTTGTTGTCAACAACACTTATGAGACATCTTTCACACAAATTACTTATTTCACCTTAAAGACCATCCAATATTCTCAAACAAAATCTCTTATCTTTTCCTTTAAAGAAACATGTGATGTCGAAGGAATATTTCTCCTTCTGGCACGACTTAATCCATCAAAACTTATTCTAAGAACATGATACCTATGTTAGGTTCTTTTTCCAATTTACGTAATTCATTTTCCCATTCATGTATTCCTCTTGCTAGATAAGGTAGAAACCCAAACTGCAAGTGCTAGTGGGAAGGCTCGGGGCATATTTTTTTATTGCATTATCACAAAGATTTTTATAATTTTTGAACAATTTGTTTAAAAGCATACAACCGAATAATTTGATGGCGTCTTCATCATTTAGCTTCTAGGCTCAGTAAGGATTGATTTGCTCCATCCAAAGCTACCGTATTTTTATGCCTAGTTGTTATTATAATGATCCTAATTTCCCGAACTAAACCATTCAGACTCACCTAAGTAGTCTAATTGCCTTTTGCTCGTTTCACTTCATGAATATTACTTTTCTTCTATACGCCCGCTAAGGTATCATCAAGAAGTTGGATTTCACAGAATCGAAAGTAGACCAAAGATTATCTTTAGATCGTCTAACATCCGCAAGAAAGCTACTACCCTCAAATTTCATAAGAAATTTCATTGTAAAATGGCTTTAGCAATGGTAGTTCTGCCAATTCCACCAATTCCATAAATTCTAACTCATACAAACATCATTTAACTCAATATTTATCACGTTTCCTGAGTTGTTCCAAATGATAATCCATTGCAACAATGTTCTTGCCAACATATAAATGTGTAGGTCCTAATTTTCGAAGGATTTCCTCAATGATTTGTCCAATAACCTTTGACTCATACCTGTCAATTATAATGTATAATAAAACTCATTATCCCAAAACTAGATAGTTATATTCACTAAAATTTTAATCTTAATTATAGGAAAACTAGCATTCCTCCAAAAGAAAAATGAATGAATATATATATATATATATATATATATATATATAGAGAGAGAGAGAGAGAGAGAGAGAGAGAGAGAGAGAGAGAGAGAGAGAGAGAGAGATACCCTTTCAAATAGTTGAAGTTTATGGCTACCAAACCTCAACAAGACAAATTTCTTGCTACTAGAAATACTTTCAAAATCACTTTCAAACGTAATCTTATATTTAACAGGGTAAAATTTTAAGTGATTTTAGCAAGATCAAAATATTTCATGTGAAAAGGCAAATACTTGTTTTCACCCAAAAACAAGGAATAGAATTTCAACATGAAAGAGAAGGAAAGTATAGTTACCGGGCCTCACACATCCGTGATAGATGGGCCGCTTTTCTCACAAGGCAATCCTCCACTTTTGCACCATCTCCTCTTCTTTTGATTAGCATCTTTTTCATGGAAGGTGAACGTGACTACTCGAAACATCCCAATTGATTTCGTACATCCGATGGAGTGCACATGATAGAAAATTGGTACAACCATTGATTCTTTTCGGGGAGTCAACGATCTTGAAGTTCATTCAACACCAAGTGGAGTAGGCATAATTCTTTGAGAAAATAACAATGAAAACCTTGATCTCTTCTATAGCTCTTGAGATCAGCCACGATATCTCCCCCTTTCTCAAGTTCTTCATCATCTCTAAATGTATGAATTCCATGCGTAACCAAAGTGGTATAGAGATGATCAGTGAAATTCTTACGAGTGTCAACCCCTCTAAAACTCAAGAACACATCATAACTAAGAGGATTAGAAGAAGTATAAGAGGCTGCATGGGTGCTTGGTTTAATCCATTTTGGTGTGCTTTACCAATGCTACTAAAGATTTGAGGGAAAAAGGAAGCATCTTCTCGATGCTCACGGCTACTAGTTCCCAATTTCTTCATCATGGACAAGTCGGGGGAAGCTGGCATCTGAAAAGCCTATCTGCAAACATTTGAAAATATAAATAAGGTTTCTTCGATAAATCATGTCCTGTGCGTGAAATCACAGGAAATGACAAATCCATGAGAAACTCAAGCACACATATTCTTTACCTTTTTGGGAGATAAGCAGCTCTGCTTGTTGAAGATGATGAGGGGGCTCAGGGTGGCTGTCGATGAACTGCTAAGGGAGGAAATAAGCAAACAATTAGCAGTAGATCTGGGTGAGTGGGTGGTGGGAAGGAGGGACAGGCTGGATGGTGGAAGCTATATGGAAGGTTCAAGACAGGGTAGCAGCGTTATTTCTCTCACCAATCAACCACGAAGCTGAGCTCCACGACTGCTGCACTCTGTGGGTCCCAAACGTTTTCACCTTTGTCCTTACTTTTTCCTTTTCAGGTTTCTTTTTTCCCTCAAAAGACAGAGAGTCAAATCTAAATTACACTCGGAGATCTCATGGGTGAGCCATATAGTCAGTAACTATTGTCCCAAAGATGAAGAATGGGCATGATAAGGTGAGACCCAGATGAAACAAAAGCATTCCAAGCATAATAATTCTCTCCCGCATTTCATCAAACAGCTAGTGTGATCTCTTCTCCTCTTCTGAATTTATCCTCTGCATCCAAATTGACCTGTAAAACTCAAATTATATTACAGCAAGGAGCTGACGAATCGGGTCTCCGGTGCTTGAAGAATCCATTTTCTGGGTAAAAACAACAAGATAGATGACGATTGAGTTGGGCGGCTGCTCATATTTCTCCATTTGCTTCTTTCCTCTGCTGCTATTATGCTTTACATTTTCTATCAAATTTGAAAACCGCACCCACTTCCACCTGTCTAAGCGTTTACTTATGTAGCCCAATTAAATCCTTGCCATCATAAAACCGTTAAGATGACCGTTAAATGGAACACATGATAGTTAAAGGGGACCCTCCCCCTTCTCTCCCAACCCAGCTGCACCCACCATACCCCAGCTGCACCCCCACGGTGGTTCTCCAATTTTTGCTTGATTTTTTTATGACACTTGATTTTAAAAAATTTAATATATTATTAATCTCTAATATAAAAATATATTTATCTATAATAATTAATAGTCTAATAAAATAAAATAAAATAAATTAAAATTGATTATAAAACTTTATAAATTTAATTTTCTTTTAAATAGCTCTTATCCATTAATTTTGTATCAACTTAATACATTAAAATATATAATTTATTTTCTTTTATATTTATAATATTTTTCTATTTATAAAAATCATATCTTGGATCTAGTTTCTTATATTTTTTAAAATTTTATAATATTACCTTCAAAATTTTGTTTATAGAATATTAAACATAATTTTTGAAAAAAATATAATTTAAAAAAAAAATAAAAATGCAGGAACTATTCAAAATAAATTTTAATCATGATTTTTATTTTTTAAATAAATTAGGTTGTGTTTGGAAGTTGTTAGCTTATTCACCCTCAATCCATTTTTATAGGCTGATTGGTAAAAACTCTTAATTGATAGTTGATTATGTGTAAACAACTCTTTATGGAAAAATGCTACAAATAGTAGCTTTTTCTAATCCGCTCTTATTAAAATAACAAAATTTCATTTTTATTTATCATTCTCTCCATATTTACATCATTTTAGGATTTTTATAAATTTTATAATTTATAAATTATATCAAAGAATATGAATTTTTTATGAAATAATATGAATTTTTATGGTTATAAATTTATTTTATATTAGATTAATAAAAAAATATGAAATTATAAAACTTATAACAATAAATAATGTTTTTTGTTTTTTATGAAATAATATATTAAATTTATTCATAAATTATAAATAATATGAAATATTATAAATTTTTATATGGTTATAAATTTATAAAATTTATTTATGGTTATATGAAATAATATGAAAATTTTTATCACCATAAAAATAATATATGAAATGAATAATATTTTTTATGGTTATAAATTGATTTTATATTAGATTCATAAGAAAAAAATGAAATTATAAAATTTATAACCATAAATAATTTTTTTGTTTCTACAAAATAATATTATTTTATGGTTAGCTCTTTATAATTTCATATTATTTTTTATTTTATGAAATAAAATTATAAATTTATTCATAAATTATAAATATGAAATATTATAAATTTTTATATGGTTATAAATTTATAAAATTTATTTATGGTTATATGAAATAAGATGAAAAAGTTATCACCATAAAAAATATATATGAAATAAATAATTTTTTTATGGTTATAAATAATATTATTTTTTATTCATGATTATAACTATATAAATAATTTTTTATTTATGAAATTATAAATAACTATAATATGAAATTTTTTCACAATTTTATAAATAATATTATAAAAATAATCCATAAAATTTCATAAATTATTAATCATAAATTTATTTACTTGTGAAATAAGATTATTTATGGTTAAATAAAAAATTTAATTTATATTTTTCATCTCTCTTTTCATATATAGAATGCATTGTTTTTTATTTTTATTTCTCTATCATGTCTGTTTTTAATTTCTCTATCTTGTTTTTTACCAAACAATAATTTATACTTAGCTACTAGTTATCAACTACCCACACCAGCTATCAATTGTCAATTGAACCAAATGGACCCTTAATCTTGATGCATCTATAATCAAAATTAATGAAAAGAAACAATAAAAGTAACGAATGGGAGGGAAGTCACACCAAATAATTATGGTTAACCAAACCATGGTTTTTGTATTTTGTAAACCAAAACTCGAGATTTGTATAAAACAAAAACTAAAATCGAACTAATCGGTACAATTAACCTATTCTTTGATTCAATCTCGATCTGATTTCTCAATCGATTTGGTTTTTTTGCTCACCACTATATATTATTGCCTTAGCTATAGGGCTGTACCATTTTGGCATCATTTCCTCCATTATTCTCTTTAACCTCTCCATCATTTTTATTGTTATTCACTGATCTTTTTTAATTTTATTATTTTGGTAAATGGTGCCCAAATATTCTAAAAAATCAATAAGAATGACATCAAAGGTTCCGTTGATAGCTGGTATCTGGTATTGGTAGTTGATAATTGATATTTATAGCTCATTATAAATTACTACTTTGTAAAGTAGTTGATTATAATTGGCTGATTAAAAGTTAATTTAAGACATGATATAGATATATAAAAACAATGCACATATACATAGAAAAAAAGACCAAAAATAAATAAAATAAAATTAGAAAATTTTATAACCATTAATAAAAAAAACAACGATAAGACATCAAAATATTAATTCAAAAAAATTGTTTAATGAACATCAAAACTTGTGATTTTTTTAAATAATTTTCTAATTTGAAAACATATTTTACAAAGCTAATATTGTTTCTAAAGTAAACTAATTTTTAAAAACTAATTTCAAATATTTATATTTCTATATTAAAATGTGTTTCAAGCAATAATTCAAAGTATCTAAAACACTAATAAACTTTTGCATATTTTTATAAAGTATTCGTACATAAAATATTTTTTGTATTTAAATTTCCAATGAAACTTTTGTTCCTTAAATAATTCATACTATTTTCGGTAATTCATAAAAGAATTGAATGCAATGACTCATTTACCTGTTATATTTCTTATAGAAAGAAAATATATAGAAAAGAAAAAGAAAAGAAAAGAAAAGTAAATGTGTAATACCATTATTGCACAATCAACTCCTTTAAACCAGGAGACTTCCAAAAACTGAAAGAAAAATGACATTAAACTATTAATGTTAAAATCAAAAGAAGATTAAACAAAAGGAAAGTCATATTAAAAAAATTAATGACAGCCGCCACTGATGACTTCATTGGGTATCATAGGAAGATGGATGAAAGTTTCTCTCGAAAACATCCTAGAAAATTCTTTGAAAATTTAGAAGTATCCAATGACTGCCTCTCGACTTCATTATCCGATACCTGGCCTGCTCCATTTCAGACGCGACGAAGATTAGTTCCTCGGTATGCTCTTGTTGATCTTTGTTGGGCTTGCAGATCATATAATATCGATCACCCAAATTCTTAAGCCAAAGAGATGAAGGAAGAATGCAATTTAAAACAAGGACTTATCGCATGTTCTTGTTTATCATGTGATCAGCATCACTCCTCTTGACTTACGCTTAATGGCTTAGGGTTTTTACATATATATATATGTTATATTTTGGTTTTATAGTGGCATGTAGATTTGTAGAGGTCGAGAACATTATAATTCTTCTTCTCTCCTTCCCTTCTCTTTTTTCTTATACCATATTTGATATAGTGGATTTATGGCTCATCAACCCATGTAAATGTTGTTGTTCTATCTCTTTTGTCCTTTTTTTGATCCACCATTATTTTTCTAACATATCATTATCCCTTTGTAAATCCCTACTGTTGAATGTCAAAGGCATGAGAGTTAAGAATCACAACGATTTCCTATTATCTTGATTGGGCATTTTCTTGAGAACTTTCAAGCTTCCATGTTTCCTATCTGCCCACATACAAAGACTAAAGTTGCTTCTAAAGCTATTTTACTTCCCACAACTTTTTACTAAGAAACAACATATATACTAAAGTTTGTAGAAAAATGCATTAAAGTTTAGTAGTTTAGTTAGTTTTAATTTGTAAAGTTATACAAATAAAAAAATAAGGATAATTTTCAAGTAAAAATTAATTTCATTTGAAAATAAATGATGTTTTTTTTGTTATAACTTGTAAATTCATTATAATTTTATTTTAACTAGAAAAGAAATATAAATTTATTTGTTAGGTTAATTTTTCATTTGGAAATTCATCTATTCAAAACAATAATTTTCTCGGGTTAAAACAAAATTTATTTGATCTCTTGTGAAGATTTCCAAAGAAGAGCTTGAAGAAATGCTAAATATAAATGCTAAATTTAAAAAACCACCCAAGCAAATGAACAATAACGGAAGAATATTTGGTCGACGAACAAACGATCAACTATATTTTGGTAAATATAGTTGTCAACTGTTCATCAGCAAAATGGTGGAAAAACCTCTTCTACCCTCATAATATAACCGTTGGAGAACAAAAAAAAAAATTTGATTTTCCAGTTTCAGAGATTCCTCTACAAAATCGGTGAGATATCACCGAAATTTTTGGAGAAATATTGTTGAAAATGGAGGAAAAAAAGAAAAGAAAAATGGCGGAACCTAGAGGCTGGGACCTAAAGCGCCGCAGAAATCCAAATCCAAAGGCTGGCTTTTGAACGATTGTGCTAGGGGTGAAAAAAGGGAGCCAGTGTCGGGAAGAAGCCGGAAAAAGGAGGGAAACTGAAGCCATAATGTGGGGAAAGATAACGGGGGAGTTTGGAGAAGAAATAAATTAATGTATTTTGCTTTGCATAAACAATCCTGTCATTTGTGGCCTACTACCGCCACGTGAATCCACTAACTCCTCCCCCTTAAAAATTATTTAAAAATTAGATGAATGAAGATGAATGAATATTTTAAAAATTACAAATAATTTAAAAATTATTTATTTGGATATGGAACATAGTTTTTAACTATAATTTAATAAATATTTTACAAAGGTTTTGTTGACATGTGACAAACGAATCTGGGTGATAATGGCCGTGAATTATTGAAATAAAAAAGCCGTAAAATTAATGATTTATGATGTATAAAATTCCTAGATGCTCACTGTTCGAAATGTTCTAGTTAAAATTTTAGTTAAATCTCAAAACGACTTTGGTGAAAGAAAATATAAATTTTTGTGTATTGTAATTTATGACTGGAGATGCTCTTAACTCACTTTTTTTACTTCCATGGGATGAATTGATCTTTTAATTAAAAGTAGTTTTAATTTCGAGATATATATATATATATATATATATATATATATATATATATATATATAGTATATATATATATATATATATATATATATATATATTATCTCCTAATCTTAAATTTTATTTTCAAGATTGTAAACGAAGATAATCTTGTGACGCCCCAAAACCGGGGTCCTCGCTGACCAATTCACAACTCGCTTAATACAAGTGGAGGCTCAAGTTACCCGACGCTACTTTAGAAAATCTGCATTTTGTAATTTAGGAGCTCTACTCCAAAAACAAGACTCGCATATACCGTCTCCAAATATCTAATATATGCAATATATAACCAATATGGCCACCACTAAATTCATAATAAGCATTTCAATACGATATCCAAACTATATCCACAACAAGAGTTAATAAACTACTCTTATACAATACATATATTAAACTTAAGGAGTTCTAATACATAAACATCAACAAAGCCACATTTCGGTTCTTCAAATGGGCCACCCTAGACGAGCCTCGCCCCCGCACGCCCCGTACCGAAAAAAGCGATCCCACGACGCCAACAGCCTCGCAGAGACCGCCCTAAGTGGGCTACCACCACCTATGCAAAGGTAATGTTCCAAATTAAACACACATTCAAGAAATGTACGATCCTACTTGAATGTCTACATGACCAACTCAGATCCCAAGTCCTCACCGACTTCCTCACCCGCCTAAGCCTTGTATGCTGAGAATTATATTTTATTAGTGGACAACTCCTCCGATGAATATATCAATCTCAATAGTCCGACATTGATATATATTATTTGTCTGTGGACTACTCCTCCGCGAATAAATATCAACTCACATTCCGACATTGGATATATATTATTTGATTTGGACTACTCCTCCGATAATTTACATTTTAGACTACCCTCCTAACCTTGTTTCTCTAGACTCATCTCTACGCACTAACTCCTATATTCAGATGTTCCAGCAGCATATGGAATGCATGTATGCCAGCCTAATTCACTTAATCATATGCAAATATATAAACATGAATATATTCGCATAAAAATAATCACAACATGTTGGTGTAATTACTATTTCACGATCAAAATTAGCCTCTCGCATGCTCAAACACAAGCACCGATTCAATTATTTAACCAAACACATAATTTTTACGAAAATATATTCTTGACATCGTTTCTGAATAGTGAACCCCTGCTACTATTCCCGAAAAGATCACAAATCAACGGTTCACTTAGTGAACTCCTCAAATTCACGGCTATTCCGCCCAAATTCAATCAAAGCATGATTTACAATCTGAAACAACCCTTTTACACCATTTTGGCCATGGAGTAAATACTGGCCAGCTCCATTTGGTTTCAAAATTTTACCTTAATTCGGTCCCAATGTTTGGGACTGATCAAACGGCCCCTAATGGCCCCAACCGACACAAACATTCGAAAAGTACTAAAAATGGGAATAAAACCTGCTAGGAGAAAATCCTACCTCGAGGAGTCTGAAGAAACTCCCGATCCTGAGTCCACGCGTAGTTTGTCCCGCGTAACATTCCTCCTTCTTGCCTCCTCAAGACCACTCATCTGATCGGTACAGATTTCTCTAGAGATAGCACTCTTCCTCTAAATCCCTCTCAATCTGCTCCTCCTCTCAAGCCCCGTTCTCGCCCGTTTGCTCACTTCTTAATATTTGAGAAGAAGACCACTGCTCTCACTTTGCTTTATTATCATTTAATTCCCAAATTAAAAATAATTAATTCCCTTTCTCCAGTTTTACATTCTAAGACTATCTCTGGCATCCATTTCCATCATTTCTGGTCATACCACTTATGGTACATGAGTACATGCTATTTGTGCCTTCGTCAGACGGGTAACTGATTTACTTCAAGACCAAACGCGATGCCTCAAAACGTGGCCGACTAATCGCCTCAAAGAATTGGGCACCACGCATAAGTAGATTTGGCGGACTATCAGATCAACTGGTCATCCGAGATCTGGAGACTAACACTTTTAACCGAATTGCATTTCGTAATCAACACGATTTATCTATCTGTAATTGAATCGCACATCTATATCATTCTTTAAAAAGAATTTCAACCAACCAGGACTATCATAATCGCGCACATGCATAAGTGCAACGCGATCACTTCATGCATGTAAACTAATCATTTAAACCTTAAACGACTAAATTACGTGACTTCATCCCTTAAACAAGAAGGGATAGGTAGCCCAGATCGCGTCCCTCCGCTCCCACGTTGACTCCTCCACCCACGTTGTCGCCATAGTACTCACTAGCCTCACGGTTCTGCGCCCCAAACCCGAATACGCTACAACACGCACCCCGTCCCTCCTCAGCGTCCCATCATGTCAATTCAATCATTCTCAATCCACCATGTCGGATCCGAATATATTCTGGCATGAGACGGAAATACCTCATGGACACCTCGATCATGCTGGGCAAAGATAGCCAACCGGCACGCATTAAAAGCCCATCCTCTCGAGTCCCCCGAAAGTGCCCACACTCCTACGGCAGCCTTCTCGCGTCACGAACCTCGACCACTCCCCTCTTAGGAATCACCTTCAAGGAAACGTGGATCACCAACCTCCTCGAACTCCAAGAGTCGACATTGCATTATCAAGATAGGCCTTCCCCGCTTTGAGCCGCTAGAAGATGCTATCACATCAAGCTCACCTTCCTCACAGTGGGCGTCTCTAATCGAGATCAAGACCAAGATGAAGCTCTTCCACCTCCATTCCATCCTAACGCGACCTACACGGCCTCCCATACAATGCCTCATACGCACACATTCGGGTCCACTCCGCCTGATAACTATTGTCAGAGCGTAATTCCACTCACAGCAATTAATCCTCTACCCTTATGATCCAGGACGTATGCTCGCAGCGTGTCCTCTAACACCCGTATGTAATCCATACACACGTAACCTTACACAACCCTTGCTTGGTGTGTAAACGTTAACCTCTCCAAGGTCACAATCGCTGACAATCCAATGGGATTTCCAAAGGGTTATCCAAATCTCGAGTCACTCCCGACTCCTATCACTTAACTCTAAGTCTGCGTGATAACCATGTCCCTGTGTTTTCATCTCCAGCCACATAACTTCTCGCTTACACTTCAGCCTCCCATTTCCCGATTCAACTATGAGTCTTCATTAGATCGAACCTAAAGACAACTCAACCCGCACTCACCATAGAGTGGTGAATGACCATACCACACCATTGACCCGACTCGACACGATGATACCGTGCACACGAACGCAATAATCTTACTGTGACACCCACTCCCGGGTCCACCATGAGCAGAATTTCAGAGATCTCGCACTCATAATCCCGACCTATCAGGTCAACTCTCACCCTACACCCTAGGGAAGAATATCTATACTTGGCTTCTCTAAAGACCTTACTCTCTAAGTCTGAACCAACGCTGTCGAAGTATGACAACCCGGCTAGGGTCTCACCTCGTCGACAACCCGATGGTCGGCCAACCCATCCATGTCAACCTCGATATCAACAACTAATGTCTACCAATCTCTAAGGTCCACTACGTCCTGGGTCGGCAACCCCGATCCGTCTCCCGACACCCACACTCCGCCCTCCGACTCCATTCGTGTTGTTGGAAGTGCTTGTATAGCACCCCGAAACTAAAACTAGTTCTCCGACCCGCACTTAAAGGGAGGAATGAACCGTATACTCTCCCGTCCCACAACGAACCCGGGATCGCACGGTCTCAAAGGTCTGGGATCCCCCGTCTCTGGGAAATCCCATCACCATGCCTCACCCCGCCCTAGTCCCGGGAACTAGCGTGAAGCGTGTCTTCCGCCTCATCCCCGAACTAGAGAAACTGATCCTCCTTCTTGTTACCAACACCCGTGACACGAGTGCTCCTGGGTATCCTCAATCTCTCTATGGTCGGCCGCCCCAACCATTAGGCCCATATCCCGTAGCGAACTTCATATCTCTCCCCTCGACGGTAATCGTTGTCCATTCTCGCAGATCTCCGTAATACCCAAACAATCCCAAGAAACTACCTATCTCGAAGATCGACATTCGATCTCTCCAAACTCATCTCTCGTCTCAACCTTCTCTGTGTCGATTGGATTAATTCCCGGGTGCTGACACCACGTGTCCCAAAAATCTCTCCTCAGTAAGCTAAAACTCACACTCACTGAACTTAGCGTACAACTGATGGTCTCTTAACAGCTGTAAAACAATCCTCAAGTGATTCTCATGCTCCCACTCTGACTGGGAGTAGATCAAGATGCCATCCACGAAGACTAATATTAAACTCGATCTGTATAAAGTCGGGAACACCCTATGCATGAGGTCCATGAATCACGCGCACTACTAATCCGGCGCATCACCGTAAACTCAAAGTGCCCATAACGCGCCCTAAACGCCGTCTTAGGGATATTCACGTATCCCTAACTCTCACCGATGGTAACCAAGCATGAAGGTCTATCTGAGTAGACTCGCGCTTCCTTCCTAACCGATCAAACAAATCAAGCCGATCTCTGTGAATGGGTACCCGATTCTTGATCGTAACCCTGCTCAACCTGTCAGACTAATGCACGCGAAGGGTTCGCCTTCTTCTTCGCAATGTAATCCCGAGCACCCCATGGTGAAGTGCTCTAGCCTAATAAACCCTCATTCAATAGCTCCCGTATCGACTCTGAAGTTCCCGAATCTCCAACCGATGCCATCCCCATGCGGAGTCAAGGTAGACAGGGTGAAATACCGGTGGTGCAACTCAACAATCGAAGTCTACATCCCTATGCTGAGGTAGTCCGTAGCCTTATCCGGAAAACATCCACAAACTCGCAAACTACCTCGAGGTAGATCTAAGTCTGGTCTCACCTCGTCCTCTAAGGTAAGGCTCGCTAGCCAACCCGCCAACTATCCCTGACACTTGGACTCGTATACCGTCTGGGGCAAAATATCATGCTTGTCCCCCTGAAATACCACATGAGTACCGTCCTGCGTGTGGGCGGTAGCTCTTCTTCAAGGCCACAATCGAGCAAACCCTCAGAAGTCGTCACCAATACATTCTCGGGATGACCCTAACTCGACATGTCCATAATCCTCAGTCCATTATGAGAGAACTCAGGATCCCCAACCTCGCAATCTCGACATATCATCCCTATTCTCGCCCAAATCCCTAGGAGAGAGCTCACGCATCACGGCCTCCAAGGGTCCTAGGAGGTCCCTGGCCGTCATCATCATATTTGGGCCTCATTCTAGCTGGCCAGGAACGCAGCCTAGTCTTAATCCGGTCACGCTCATAGGTAATCCATAGCCTCTAACACTTTCTCGTTTCCCCGCATGAACCAATGGTCTACCACCATCGGATCTCTACCCCCCGTGGAATGCTCTGAGGATGATCCTAAACCTCCGGAGGTTACCAGATCTCCCTGCCCCACCCCGCTATACCGCCGTACTATAGCATTCGTCGTAATACCTACGCCCTCGGCAAAAGTCCGATCAAACACCGGTGGTGCCCGACCGCACCCTGACGCCCCTCACGCCCTCACTCTACTAGCCATCTACTTATGTCAAATGGCAACAAGACTTATGAAATTTTCTATTTCAATTAACTAGCAATGCACATGCTAATTCATTAGTAGATTGACAAACTATGAACCGACTATTTCATTTTCTATGGCTTCTAACTTCCTAAACCACTCAATTCATTTATTCCGAAGGAAATTCTAATCTTCCATGTTCATTTCATTATCCAAACTTTAAGGTCGTAATCCATAACCTTAGTATTCACCATTTTTCCTATACGCATTCCACCATTCATATAATTTTCTACGCAACTACTGCGCAATCATAATTTCAAACGGTAGTTAAATCCAATACAGATTCTAAGCAAAGCAACCATTGTACTCGAGACACTAATCATACACTTAACTCAGTGTATACGTAATCAATTTCGCGTTTAAAATATTGTTTTCGACGAAATTTTATTTTCAAAAATTTTATTTTTGAAAATTTTATTTTTTAGAAAATTTTATCAAATTTATTTGATTTATTTGATTTTAATTAATTTTTTTTTTTCTAAAATTTCGAGATGAACAAGCACTATGAACCGGGTTCAATAACAATGTCCAAAATCTAACTCAAGAAAATACCGAGTCGAAACGAGCTGTAACAGCTATGCACCGAGTGCACAGCCCCTTGTTAGCCAGCCCAGCGCTCAGCTCGCGCCCCAGCCGCCCCCCAGCCGCACGCCTCACGCGCCGTCGCTGCCGCCAAGGCGCTTGGGCGCTTCTTCGCCAAGGCGCTTAAGGCTGCTGCCGCCGAAGGCGCTTACGCCGCATGGTTCGCTGCTGCGCGATGTCGCGCGGCTCGTAGCTGTGTTCGCGCCGCTGGCATACGCGAAGCCGCTTACGCCAGCTGGGCTGCCGTGACGCTAGCTGCCAGAAGGCTACCAAGGCTAATTTACGACACGCTCGCCTTACGCTGTGTTCGTTACGCTACAGCGGCGGCTTTCGGGGCCGCTTATCGCCAAGGCTGTGAAATATCACATACAATGGGATAATACAAAGATCGTCACTTCACTACACATACAATCCATTGTATTGCGATACAAATTTTCCTCACTAGCCTTATGTACCAGAATACAATACACTGGGATTAGTAAACACAAATTTTCTCCAACAACCCTCTTGCACATAATCTAGCCTTCCAAATTCCTTCCATTGCAATACAAAAATTCTCACACACAAATTTCAAAGGTGAGCTCCACTGGGGTGCACCCTCGCTTAAAAAAACGTTTTTTCATTATAATGATTTTTTTTTCATTTAGAGCCTTTAAATTGGAAAAATCACTAAAATCACTAAAAATCATTTTTTTATTTTATTTTATTTTTCCATACTTTAATACTCAAATAAATATAAAATTTATTCTTTCATTTTCTTCGGTTTTACTCCATATAAACCCTAGAAAATTATTTTTCACTTCATAACCAAATAAATTTATAAAATTTATTTTATTTTTCCCAGCTTTTCATCAAATTTTTTTTTCCACCTAAATAAATTTATAAAAATTTATTTCCTTCCATTTTCTTCATTCTCATCAAATAAATTTAGTAAAATTTATTTTCTTGGCTTTAAATTTTCTTCTCACTTTCCAACAACCCAAATTAAATTTAGAAAATTTTATTTTATTTACTTTCGCGCCTTACACCTGTGAAAAACCCTTAAAAATTAAATTTTCTTCTCTATCTCTAAACCAAATAAATTATGAATTTATTTTGTTTATTTCCTTGGTTCAAGTTTACACACTGTAAACACCCAAAATATTTTCTAAAATATTTCCTTAACTCATCTATGTGCTAATCACCAAGCACACAACACTATAACACATTGCAAATCATGTTATACACACAATCACCAAATGATTCACAAAATCACACAAAACATATCAACACACGTGCACGTAGTGTCCTAGTTTTGTCCTTGGTGGATTTTCCTAGGTAATCCCATACCACTCGACATCGAACCACACCTAAGCAGGATAGATACCCAAACCCAGCTCCCTAGGAATCTTCGTATACCTAAGCTCGATACCAAGCCTGACGCCCAAAACCCGGGGTCCGCTGACCACCACAACTCGCTAATAACAGCTGAAGTGGAGGTCGGGTTACCCGGACGCCACTTTAGAAAATCGGCGCAGTCTCCCTTGTACTGGGAGCCACCTAGCTACAAGACTCGCATACCGTCCCAACAAATTCAATATATGCAATATATAACCAATACGGCCACTGGGCCTGGCTAGTACTCTCACATGTATATCCAAACTATATCCAATAGTTTCAATATTAATAAATCCACTTTATACAATACATATATTAAACTTAAGGAGTTCTAATACATGTAAACATCAACAAAGCCATTATTTCGGCTTTCTAACACAAATTTCAGACGAGCTTCGCCTCTCGCACGCTCCCGCACCGAAAAAGCGATCCACGTACCATAGCTAAGCTCAAGAGGAGAATCGCCCCATGGGCTACTCACCACCTAAGTGCAAGCAGTAAATGTTCCAAATTAAACACACATTCAAGCAAATGAGCTGATCCACTTGAATGTCTACATGACCAACTCCGGGGATCCCGAGTCTCATCGACTCTCTCACACTCGCCTAAGCCTCGTATGAGAATTATAGTTTTATTAGTGGACAACTCCTTCCGATGAATATATATATCAATCGGGCCGCCCGACGATTGATATATATTATTTGTTTGCACTACTCCTCCGGGCGAATAAATATCAACCGGGCCGCTCCGACGGTTGATATATTATTCGACGACTAACTGATATTTACATTTTAGACTACCCTCCGAACCTTGTTTCTATAGGATCATCTCATGCACTAACTCCTATATTCCTAGGATGTTCCAAGCATATGGAATGCATGTATGCCAGCCTAATTCAAATTTAATCATATGCAAATATATAAACATGAATATATTCGCATAAAAATTAAATCACATAAACATGTTATGTAATTATCATTTCACGCATCAAAATTAGCCTCTCACTAATGTTCAAACACAAGCAATTGGACATTCAATTACTTAATCCAAACACATAATTTTACGAAAATATATTCTTGAATATTGTTTCTGAATAGTGAAACCCTACATTATTCCCGAAGATCACAAATCAACTGGGCTCACTTAGTGAACTCCACTCACGCCATTCTCGCCCAAATTCAATCAAAGCATGATTTACACCCAAAACAAAACCCTTTTACACTATTTTCAACATGGAGCGGCCACGGGCTACTCCATTTGGTTTCAAAATTTTACCTTAATTCGGTCCCAATGTTTGGGACCGATCAAACGGCCCCTAATGGCCCCAACCGACTCAAACATTCGAAAAGTACTAAAAATGGGAATAAAACCCAAGTAGGGAGAAAATCCCACCGAGGAGTCGGAAACTCCCGATCCCGAGTCCACGCCGTAGTTTGTCCCGTAGAACATTTCCTCCTTCTTGCCTCAAAGACCGCCGACGGTCTGATCGCATGTATTTCTAGAGAGAAGCACTCTCTCCCAAATTTCTCTCAATCTACTCCTCTCGCCAAGCCCCACTCGCCCTGCTTTTGCTCACTTTTAATATTTGGAGAAGAAGACCACTGTTCCCACTTTGCTTTATTATCATTTAATTCCAATTAAAACAATTAATTCCCTTCTTTCTCCAGTTTTGACATTCGGCACTATCTCGGCCGTCCATTTCCATCATTTCTCTACTCATACCACTTATGGTACATGAGCATGCTATATTTGAGTTCTCGTCAGACTTAAAATCGATTTACAGACTAAACGCGATGCTCGAAAACGTGTCGACCAATCGTCTCAAGAAATTGCGAAATTTTACGTATTAGCTAGATTTCTCATGAGACGATTCCAACGGTGCAACTGCTTCGGGCCATCTGAGATCTAGAGAATTACCACGGACTTTTAACCGGTAATTAGTAATTTTTTGTAATCAAATTACGATTTTGCCCTTATTCCGTAAATTTGAATTTGCTCATAAATCTAGCCTTTAAAAAACAAATAATTCCACTTTTATTTTTTAAACTTTGATTATATTTATAATATTTCGTTCTTATATACTTTTGCTTCCGATCGTTTAGTTTCTCATTTATCATCGCTTCTTTTCCTCCTAATTTTTTAGAATGTTGTTGGTCGGGTTGTTGAATTAAAAAGAAAAGTAAAAAGAAAAAGAAAAAAGAAAAAGGGTTTTGGTAAGACTTTGAGAGTCTTTCTACCCTAAAATTGAATAAAGGTTTTGCACTTGATTCTTCTACCCATCAACATATATCAAGCTTCAATGCCAACATTTCTTCAAAGACCCCCACTGCTCACCCTTCTCAAAGACCCCTATGTTCTTTTTCTTCCAAACTCGTTTTGTAATTTTGTTACAATCCAACATGGCTTCCCCCGTATTCTGCAGTTCCGGAGATCCTCTTCTTCTTCTTATAATTTAATTTAAATGGAGGTACGATGTGTTCTTTGAGTTTTCCGAGGGGAAGATACCCGCAAGAACTTTAATTTTAACCCACCTCTATTCACTTGATCGTGGGCAACATCACACTTTCAGAGACAATACCTATGAGAGAAGAGATTTCACCCCACCCTAAAATCTATTGAAGGATCCAGATCGCCATTATCAGTTTTCTCAAAACTCTTTTTGCTGATTCTGCGTGGTGCTTTGATGAATCGCCAAGATCATGGAGTGCGAAAAGCAGTGCGGGCAAATAGTTTTTCCTATTTTCTATATGAGCCGTCTCAAGTCGAACCGCACTGGGAGTTATGGAAAGCATTCAAGAATCATCGACAAATGCGCATTTAGGAGAAGAAGAAGAAGATTGAGGAGGAAGGTCGTATTAAGGAAAAGCCGGTAAATCTTGAGTGGATTTCTGCTGCACGTGCATCCCACTCCACTTTTTCCATCAATTTTCGCGCTTTATTTTCATCCTGTTAATAGATAAAAATTAATGATTTCCATATACAAATCAAACACATTTTTATCTAGTAGACATTAATATGTTTGATTTCCTAACAAATGTCTATAATCGGGAATAATATGAGATATTCGGTAGACTTGTAGTAGATGTTGTGAACTCATTTAAGGCTAGCAAGTAGTACATTGATATATATATTGGAAAGGATTTAACTTCCTGCTGAATTTGTATTTCTCTTAATTGCCACACCAAGCACACTGCCAAAGTGTTCGATGTGGTTGTTTTCTCCGGTTACAAGCATGTCAATTTATACTTACTCATAAAAGGCACGGCCTCCTACAATTGGTTCAAAAGTCCTCAATGGTGATAGATGCGTCGTGGGAATGTGGTGCATAGTGGGGATTGCTATGTGAGTTCGCGATACCCATGTATCCCCATGTTCTTATCCGATTAATTCTACTTCAAGATCGTTGACAACCCAATCGGGCTAGATCGATGCCCTGATGTGAGGGATGGCGTGACTCGGCTTCCCTTCACGCAGATGTCCAATGTGTTTAATAAATTTTGATTCGATGCCACGTGCTTGGACTCTGGCTCTGCTGTTCTGGGTTGCTCACGTGCAACTCATGTGGATTAGGACTTATCCCATTCTACTAGCCCCCACTAGCGGTCTCGTGCACAACAAAGTGTTGGATTGCGCTTACATTGTTTTGGTACTTCAGGTGCACTGGCTGCATTGCGCAACGATCCGATGGGTTTGGTCTCAGATGTGGCAACATTTGCTTAGTCTGGGATCGTATGTCAAGCAATAATGATCGTTTAATGTTGCCTGGTAAATATCCACCAACAATGATAGGATTTTTAGGCTTCTAAATACTCCCCAAACTTGCCTTTAAGACTTTCTTTGAAACACTATTTCAAGCACATCTCCTTATCCTTCTTATGCCCTAACTTCTCCTGCTGGGTCGTTGTCATTTAGATTCTGCCCCATTGAGTTCCGTCGCCTATTGTTCATGATCTATGCACATCACAATAGCTGCATATTCTAATGCTCAAGTTTTCCTTCCTTTCTCCTCGCTACCTTTGTCGCTTCACTTGGTCTTCGGGAGGACCCAGTTGTCGCGAGCGCCTGGGTTGATTCTAGATCCGTCAGTGTTCTCGTCATTTTCCTTTTTCTTTCTAATTCGGTAGTCAGCTCCTTTCAGGGCTAGATGAGTGGACCCCGCACTGCTTGTCTCAGATCAATGGCAACGATGTCAAGGTCGTAACAAAGGTGATAAGTAGGTTAACCCCATCGGCCCACGATCAGTGATTATTCTCTTGCCACGAGGATTTTCTACTCTCTTCAAAGAACTTGCCCGACACCAAGAAAATAAGTCGCAAGGCAATGTCCTCGCTATTTGGTGCCTAGGTGCACGGCTGACCCGATGCTCCAAGAGCTCTGAACTTGATCTCGAATCAGCCGTGTTGGAATACTAGCTGCCGATTTACTATCTATCCTAACCTCATGTAGTTTTTGACAATTTTTTGTGTTCGTAAAGCACAAGCGTGGAAACTGTGGACAACCTTTATCCTGCTCAATTCGATCTTCTGGTGCGAGTTCTGAGCCTCCTGGCCTTAGAAAGGGACTATAAGCTTCTACTATCACTGGAGAACACTCCTGAGGGCCTACCGGAGACCCCAGAGGAGTTTATTCCACAATAGGTCTCAAGGTTAAATCCTCATGGGAGCGCGACGCCCGGTAAGGGAATAGTGCAAGTAACCTTCTTGATCGACTATGGAAGCAATAAATCAAGATATGCTCGAAGAATTTGGGAACAAGTTTCTCTTATCCTCCCCAAATCTAACCCTTCAAGACGGCCCGGGAGCCAAGTGGCTAAGGGAAGCGAAGCCTGAAACCGTAACTCAGCTATGAAGGAGGGTACGAGAGTTGATTGCGGGAGGCCGTACTCGTGCTCCGAGGGAGAGGGAGGGGGCTCGAGGTCCCACTGCTCCTCCCGAGGTTTGTGTTGTGGTTCCCACCTGCGGCCCGAGGCTGAGAATAAGGATTATGGAAGGCGGGATGTCCTTGTGGGTGACATTGGTTCCAAGGGAAAAGAGAAAGTTGGAGTGTGCCTTGGACCTCCCTTAGAAAAACTGATGTCTCCCCCATCCCTTAAGGCTCTCCTGTCTCTCTCTAAACCGAAGAGCTCCCTTTGCGGGGTTCAGCGAAGGTGCCTTCTCGTTAGGAAGTATATGGCGAGGAGGTGGTGAAGAGCCTGAAGTTGTTGAAGATCTGGCCTTGAAAATGGCTACCATCGTAAGCATTGGCCCTTTTTTTTTTTTTTTTTTGTTGATATCCTTGTGTCATTATCCGTGTAGATGAGCATTTTTGGTGCCTACATGTGACGCCCCAAACCCGGGGTGTTCGTTGACTACCCGTCAACCCGCGGAATACAAGAGGAGGTCGGGTTACCCGACGCCACTTTAGAAAATCGGGCAGAGTCTCCTTTGTACGGGGAGCTCTACCCAAATACTAAACCTGCATATCCTGTCCCAAACAGTGCAATAAAATCAATAATCCGGTCACATGAGTATGCGGCCGCCCGGCAGTAACAACCTCGACATACATACCCGACTAACAGATCAACTATATACCCAGTAGTTCTGAAGTTTGATACGCTACTCTTGCTCTGACATATATTAAATGAAAAACATTCTAATACATGTCTGATGTGACACGAAAGCCACGTCGACTTTCTTCCTGATAAATCTACAGACGAGCGAATCTCCTCGCACGCTCCACATGCACATAAAAAGGGGTCCACGACGGGGTGAGCTAAAACTCGATGGGAGAATAAGCCACTGAGTGGTACACTCACTCACACAAGTGCGGTGCATTGTTCCCAAGAAAATAAACACACATTAGCAATGCATGATCCTACTTGAATGTCTACATGACTGACACAGGATGCAGAGTCCTCAGGCTCTCTCACTCTTTAGCTTTTGTATGAGAATTATTGTTTTATTGGACAACCTCCGGTATATATATATCAATTGGGCATTTCCCGGAAGCGATTGATATATTATTTGTTTGTGGACTACCCTGGATGAATATCAATTGGGCATTTCAGACGATTGATATTTTGGTTTATGGACTACCCTCAGATAATTTATGTTTTTAGACTACCCTCAGACATTTTCTCTAAGACTCAGGTATCTCATGCACTAACTCCATAGTCTAGGATGTTTCGATTGCATATGGAATCCCATGTGCCGTTGATAAATTTATCATGCGAATATATAAACATTAATATATTCACATAAAAATCCGATACAATCATGTCATGTAATTATCATTTCAACATCAAAATTAGCTTTCGCCCGGGCTAATAGTCAAAAGCACAAACAATTGATTCGAATTGCCAACCAAACACATATTTTTAAAATACATTTTTAGATGTCATGTCCCAGAGCGGTAAAACCACAGGGTTTACGGTTCTAACACTTCAACAATTCAGCCAGTTTATGCCAGTGAACCACGCTCAAACCATTTCAACTCATCCCGTCAAATCATGATTTAAAACATAATTTATGCTATTAGAGCCAAGCGAGTCCACCATTTGATTCGCGGGCTGCTCCATTCAGGTTCAATAAATCAAATCCAATTGATTAAACTTTGGGGCCAAGTCGCTGGCTTGTTGAGCCTCGATCAGCAAAAACGATACAAAGTGCTTAAAAGAGGAGGCCAAAACCAAGTAGGAAGCCTACTGCGGAGTTTGAGGAAACTCCATAAATCTGAGCACTGCCGTAGGCCGCTTAGCGTGAAACGGCTTCCTTCTTGTCAGAAGGCTGGCGCCGGTCGGATTCGTCGAAAAACTAGAGAGAGTGGCTCTCTCTAAAACAAAATGCGGAAGGCTACTGCTCCCAAAATCCGTCCAGCCCCTTTGCATCCCTTAGCCTTTAATTGGAGAAGAAGCACTATTTATTAATCGTCGCCTCCCAACCCAAATCAATTTCAAAAAGACCATTTCGTCCTTCTTTTCCGGAAGTTTTGACATTAGAAAGCACTATCTGAAGCCGTCCATTTCCATCATTTATCTACTCATACCACTTATGGTACATGAGTACTTGTTTATATGTGACTTTCGTCGTGAAATCGTTTTCGACACGACAGCAATGCCCTCGAAAAATGTCTTCATTTCAGTATCTAGAACTCTCTGAAATTTTACGTGCTAGCCTTGAATTTGTAGGCGTTCCAGCGGTACAATCGTTTGTCATCGAATCTAGAGAGAATTAATTAGGGATTTTAGCAGAAATTACAATTTGTATTAGAAGTGATTTTACTTTATTCGAGAAATTGAAATTTCTCGGGTCTTACATTCTCCCCACCTTAAAAGGAATTTCATCCAGAAATTCAGGACAATCCTGTCGTGCACATGCATATACTGTGGCACTCTACCATGCATGTAAGCAGTCATTTTAAATTTTAAGCGACTAAATTATGTACCTTTATCCTGGCAAAGAGGATAGGTGGCGCGCATCGTGTCCTCGCGTCCCACGTTGAGCTCCTCCACTCCCGGTGCGCGCAGCACTCTCACTACCGCCTCGGTCTTTGAGTGTAAAACTTCGTCCACGGTATCATGATACCTGCTTGGTCCTCTTCGAAGGTCCCATCGTGTCAACCTCTATCACGTTCCCAATCCACCATGGTACGGATGCGAATACCTTTCCGGAACATGGAGGCGTGAAACACCTCATGGACACACGACATCTTTGGGCGGTAAAACCAGCGAGTGCCTTGGCGATTTTATCCTCCCGGTATCTGAGAGGCACAATAAACCTCGACGATGCTTCGGCGCTTCAGAACTGATCCTCCTCTCTTAGGCATCACCTCAAAGCGATCCACTAACCTCGAACTCTAAGGGTCGGCGTCTCAGCACATCCGCATAGCTCTTACGCTGCTCACGGCGGGTGAGAGAAGGCGTTGTCGTGTCGACTCCCGCAGCTACCGGGGTGTACCACAATCAATCGGGACTAGTGATGGAGCTCTCCCACCTCGGTCCAGCAACGGTGATCTACATGGCCTCCCATACGATTACCTCATACGATTGTCATCTGTATACTCGCTGATAACTATTGTTTGTAGATTGAATTCCATTAAGAACAGTGCTCTTCTACCCTTATGATCCGGGGCCAGTGCTCGGCATGTCCTCCCAGCACACCTTCCTTATAATCCGTGCAACCGTAACCACACACAACCCCTGTTTGGTGTGTAAACACTAACACCTTCCCAAGGTCCGCAAATCCTTGACAATCAATGGACCGTCAACCTAGTCCATATCATGAATAACATCCATATACCAAGCCTTACCCATTTCGACAACGCGTCTGATACCAGGGGCATCCCGAATCTCAGTCGCTCCTGACTCGCATCTTTCGACTCCCAAGTACGTGATAGCTTGTCGAGTGGGTTTTTCATCTCGAGTCACTCAGACTCCTATCACTCAACCCTAAGTCTATGTGATACTTGATCGTGATTTTCATTTCGGGCAACATAATTCTTAAACACACTTTAAAAGCCCTATTAGTTCTCCACGAAGTCGGGATATCTCCAGTTACTCTTACACCCAACTACAGGATTCTCACACGAGGGATTCTGAGCCCTTTTCTTTGCCCACGCCTCTAATTACTCGTCATTTCCTGAATCGAACTAAGAGTCTTCATTGGACGTAGTCTCAAAGACAAACTCAACCCTCACTCACCAAGAGTGGTGAATGGCCGTCTGTTCTTGGCCCCAGGCTCGACAGCGATGTTGAGTCGCACATGAACATAAATAATGCCATCTTAGTGACACCACATCCGGGTCCACCATGACCGAATCTCGGAGATCTCACACTCTGTCTCGACCTGTGGGTCGACTCTCACCCTACATCCTAGGGAAGAACATCTATCACGAAAACTACAGGCCTTAACCTCTAAGCCCAAATCAATGGTAATCAGGTGTAATGACCATTAGGTCTCGATGCCCGACAACCCGATGGGTTTGTCATCTCATCCATGTCAACCTGACATCAACAATAATAGGTCTACTACCTAAAATTCCACCACGCTTCCTTTGCGCAACTCACGATCTGTCCACGACTTTGACCCACTTTTCTGGCCCCTTTGGCTTGATTTGTGTATTGAGAATGTTTGTATAGCACCCGAGCGAAGCTAGTTCCTCGACGTGATAGGGTGTGGAGGAATAGGCTTGTATACCCTCTGTCCTACGGCTAGCGGGATGCATTGTCCCAAAGTCTTGGGATCCCTATCTGCAGGGCAATCCGGAGTCCACTGCAGTGCTGATCCGGCCCCAGTCTTGAAACTAATGTGAAGCGAAGTCTTGCGCATCTTCCTCGAACTAGGAGAATCGATCCTCCCTCTTCTTACTGACACCAGGTATCTGAGAGTGTTCCAAGTATCCTGGAAATCTCTCTCTCTGGCGAGGTCGCCGACCATGGAGTCCATGTCCGTGGGAG
Organism: Tetrastigma voinierianum; assembly: GCA_016808115.1. Taxonomy (NCBI): domain Eukaryota; kingdom Viridiplantae; phylum Streptophyta; class Magnoliopsida; order Vitales; family Vitaceae; genus Tetrastigma; species Tetrastigma voinierianum. Next base: position 139,515 of record JAEQBH010007140.1, on the reverse strand, counting down.
AATCTGCAATCACGCCTACGAATGGATTAGCCGGCCCGTTCTCGAATCTCAGCATACCCGGTCGGATCGAAACTCGTGTCTCGAGAAGATTGACATTCGGTCTCTCCCGACTCATCCTTTGCCTCGACCTTCTCTGGAGTCGGCGGCACTCCTGGTGCGACACCACGTGTCCCAATCTCACATAAGTAGCTAAAACTTCGCGCTACCCAGAACTTGGTGTACAGGCGATGGTCTCTCGATAGCGTAACCGATCCTCGAAGTGATACTCATGCTCCCACTCGTGGGGTAAGAATCAATGCCATCCACGAAGGCTATGACAAAGCCCGATCTAGATAGGGTTAGAATACCACATGCATGAGATCCATGAATCTTCTTGGCGTTCGTCGATCCGAGGCATCAAATGAAACTCATAGTGCCATGCTTGCGTCATATTTGTCTTAGGATATACGTCTCTCCACAACTCGGTAGCGGTAACGAAGTCTGAGTCTGCAACCGATCTGTTCGTGCCGATGATAACTGATGATCAAATCTGAAGCCAGTGATCGGGATTAACGATCAACTACCAGTGTGCGCGATCGTACGGATGAGGATCTTGTCAATATTGCCGGAATAAACGGGAAGCGCGTGAGGACGAGCGATTGCAAACCGTTACTGTCAATGAACTCAAGGTACGCTGAATGCGGAGTTATAAACTCAGCGTTTGCCATCCATCGCGGTCGTGGAGATGGATGAAGTGGGGTGTAACGATCGAGTCGACCCGACGGAGATCGGACGATAATGAACTTCAATCGCCGACCACTGGTGCGAATCGATGGTGCCACCGTGCCGAATTAGTATTAATAACTAACCGGCGCGTCACGGCGGTTCAACTCGTCCGGTGAACTCGTGTATTGTCGCCGACCGCGATCGATCTGATATGGCGTGGAGCTTCTCTGGCTCTCGATGGGACCGGACTTACTGTGGCGTGGGATCATCAGGATGATGAAACTCGAGCATGTCGCGGTGCCAGGTCGCCGCGCCGGTGAGTCACGGACATCGACAACGGCACCAGTATGTCGTGTGCAGCCGGATCCCGGGAGAACTCGCCACAGGGCTCGATGTTTGGATGCTTATTTCTGCGCGGGCCTCACGGCTCTAGCTAAACGCGGTGAGTCTAATTCGGGTGGCGTCAGAGAGTAATCTCCGCAGCCTCAACACTCGTCCTGCATGAACCAATGGTCTATCACCATCGGGTCTCCTCCCCCTGTGAATGTCGGAGGATGATGAGCCCTAAACCTCTAGGGTTTACTAGGATCTTCCTGACTACCTGCTATGTTAACTTTGGCGATAACAACGCTGCAGCACCTACGACCTCTACAAGGCACATTGATCAAATGTCGTAGTACGGTCGAATGTCGGTGGTGCTGACCCGGTGCGCGTGGGCGTCCTTTACGTCCTCGTCCTCGTCCTCGTATAGCCATCATCACCGTTCAATGGCACGTTCAATTTGATTCGGGATCTCCAAGGCATAAACACGCCTCGAGACACACTCTTCATACACATTAATCGGTGTATATCCATTGTCCTTGCATTTTTCGAATTGTCTGAGGCAATCAATTTGCATTTAAAATATTGTTTTCAACAAAAATTTTATTTTGAAAATTTCATTTTGAAAATAAAATTTTATTTTATTTGAAAAATTTTGTCTAATTTTTATTTGATTTGATTTTATTTTATTTTTCAAAAAAAAATAAAATTCTTGTTCACTGATTAATGGGTCAACGGTTCGCATTCTGATACTATTCATGGTTTACTGTTCACGGATTACTATTCACGGTTACTGTTCACGGATTACTGTTGGTCACAATACAAAAAATTGTATTGCAACACACTTTTTCCTACACTTGCAATACGATTATTACCTGTCTGATTTTCTGCCGATACACTCAACCTCCTCTTTATGATACAATCCCCTGGCCATTGATCACAATACACTTTTTGTATTGTGACACAACATCTCCCTCAGGCCAGGCCACCTTCCAGCCTGCAATACAATAGTTGTATTGCAATACAATTTTCAACAGCCACTCAAGCCTTTCCCACTTGCAATACACTGATTGTATTGCAATACAAAACCCTTTCTTTTTGCAATACTCTTCACATTTGCAATCTGAGCCATCAACTACACCATTTAAGTTTGCAATACAATTGGAACCTTGATACAAATTTATTTGTTTTTCACAGCATTGTTTGAGCGTGCTTAAACGAGTTCTTGCATCAAATTTTTTTTCATTTTTCATTCCCACTCATTCTAGCTCTTTGGAAGAATTACGAAAAAAAACATCTAATATTACACATATTATTTTTTTTCCTTTTCCCACACTCAATAAATTTATAAAAATTTATTTTCCTCAACTTTCATTTTTTTTTTTAACTCAAATAAATTTATAAAAATTTATTTTCACTTTCCAGTTTTTCAACGAAAAGTTTTCTCCTCAAATAAATTTATAAAAATTTATTTCTCCTCAATTTTCTTCAATTTTACCGCTTGTAAAATCATAGAAAATTATTTTCTTCAATTCTCATCAAATAAATTTAATATTAATTTTATTTTTTTGCTTGGCACAAATTTCTTCTCATTTTCCAACAATCCAAATAAATTTAGTAAAATTTATTTTATTTAATTTTCTTCAGTTTTACACTGTAAAACCTTAAAATTTAAATTTCGTCACCTCTAAACCAAATAAATTCTTCCAATTTATTTTCATTTATTCTCTTTGTTCCAGTTTTGTACACAGTACACTCCAAATATTTTCTAAGATATTTCCTTAACTCATCTATGTGCTAATCACCAAGCACACAACATTATAACACTTTACAAACCATGTTATACACACAATCACACACAAAACACCAAATAATTCTGAAACCACTGGCCACATCCAACACATGCATGTAGTGTCTGGTTTTGTCAGTGATTTTCTAGGTATCTCGTGCCTAAGCAGGAACATCAGGCCACACAAAGTGGTGATGGATACCCAAACCGAGCTCCTGGTATTCGGTATGCCTGAGCTCGATACCAAGGCTGTGACGCCCCAAACCGGGGTGTCCGGGTTGACTACCAGGTCGACCGCGGAATACGAAAGAAGTCGGGTTACCTTTCACTTTAGAAAATCGATGAGAGTCTCCTTTGTGGGGAATCTGCCCGAATACTAAACACATATCTGTCCCACAACGATTGCAATAAAATCAATAATCCGGTCATGAGTAATACGGCCACTTGGGCCCATAACAATACTCAACATACATACCAACTATGAATCCAACTATATACCCAATAGTTACAAGAGTTCAATAAGCTACTCTTATAAAACATATATTAAATGAAAAGCATTCTAATACATGTATACAATGTATTTTAAAGCCACATCAGAGCTTTTCTCTCACAATAAATCTCTAGGGCGAGCGAGTCTCCTCGCACGCTCCACATTGCCGTAAAGGGGGTCCACGACCGGGGTGAGCTAAAACCATTAAGAGAATCGATCTAAGTAATTTACTACTTCACCTAAGTGCGGTGCAATGTTCCAAATAAGCAGCATTCAAGCAAATGCATGATCTACTTGAATGTCATGACCAGCTCGGATCCAGGAGTCACCTCTGGAGCTCTCACACTACGCCTAAGCCTTGTATGAGAATTATTGTTTATTGGTGGACAACCCTCCGATGTATATATATCAATTGGGCGCTCGGCTTGATTGATATATTATTTGTTGTGGACTACCCTCAGATGAATATCAATTGAGCGCTCAGACGATTGATATTTTTGGTTTGGACTACACCCTCCAGATAATTTATGTTTTAGACTACCCTTCGAACCATTTTCTCTAGACTCGTCTCATGCACTAACTCTATGGTCACAAGATGTTCCGGTGCATATGGAATGCATGTGTGCCAATTCCAATACAGTCTAATCCACATGCAAATATATAAACATTAATATATTCATAAAATCGATACGCATGATAAATGTCGTATAATTATCATTTCAACATCATAATTAGCTCACTTGGGCTAATGATCAAACCTGAAGCAATTCGATTCGAATTGCCAACGAAACACACATATTTTCCACGAATACATTTTTCGTGTCAACATTCACTGAACTGAGTAAACCCTAGGGTTTACGAGTTCCAACACTCCACTATTCATCAGTTCACGCCCAGTGAACCCACATTTCCGACCATTTCGGTCTCATCAAAATGTCATGATTTTAAAACATAATTTATGCTATTAAAGACCCAAGCAGTCCCTCACGGTTGCAATTTGCTCACATTGGAGTTCAATAAATCAAATCAATTCGGTCCCTGAAGCTTTGGGGCCAGATCAACACTGTAGTTCAAGGCCTCAATCCAGCAGAAACATTTACAAAGTGCTTAAAAGAGGGAATAAAACCAAGTAAGGGAAAACCCTACCTCTTGGAATTTGAAACTCCGTAAATGCGGTACTGCAGCGTGGCTAGCTCAGCGTAGAACAACTTCCCTTCTTGTCCCGAAGACTGCCGACGGTCGGATTCGCTGGAAAACTAGAGAGAAGTGGCTCTCTCTCTAAAACAAAATGGAAAATCTGCTGCTCCCAAAAATCCCGTCAACCCACTGCATCCCTTAGCCTTTAATTGGAGGAAAGCTATTATTAATTTGTCCTTATCTAACTCAAATCAATTTCAAAAAAGACCATTTCGTCATTCTTTTCCCAGTTTTGACATTCGGCACTATCTCGGCCGTCCATTTCCATCATTTATCTACTCATACCACTTATGATACATGAGTACTTGTTATATGTGACTTTCGTTGCGTCGAAAATCGTTTTACGGCACCCGAACCGCAATGCCTCGAAAAACGTGCTAACTCCGACTGTCTCGGAATTCTACGAAATTTTACGTGCTAGCTAGATTTCGGGAGACAATTCCAACGGTACAATCCGTTTCGTCATCCGAGATTTAGAGAATTAATTAGGGATTTTTAACCGAAATTACAATTTTGTAATCGAAATTACGATTTTGCCCCTATTCCAAAAATTGAAATTTCTCGGGTCTTACACTACATGGGCAAGTACTGCAACAAGCGGTAGCACCAACTTTGCTGTCTCTCTACTCTATGCTCAGGTGCTCGAGCACTATATAACAAGGTGTAGGCGGAATCTCGAGTTCCCGAGCTTGAGAAAGAGTTGGAGCTCGAATTTGGGAATAGGCGAGCTCTTGAAGGCGCTACCTAGGCGAGTCGATGTGAGAAGAAAATAAGGAAGATGGAAGCCGGCGTGGTCGAGTGGAAAAGTATTTCCCCTGACTTCCTGACATCCATCGGCGAATTGGAGAAAAAGATGCCTTACGTGGCGGAGAAGGAAAAAGGTCGCCTCGAGGTTGTAGAGCGACACAATGACATGTTGCTCGATAGGTATGCGCATACGTTTGAAATTTGGATCTTTTGGGAGGGATTACGTGAAAAATTTGAATGTATTAATGGAGCACGTTTGGGGGAGCACACGACTTTCCCACGGCGAGATCAGGGCAAATTTTGTAAAAATAAATTTTGGATTTAATGAATCACGTACCAAAAATTTGCCACATGTCATTAAAAAAGCATGCGTGAGGGGGTGCCAAGTCAGCATCTCTAACTCCCCGTTTTCCTATCTGTTGATTCCGTTAATGACATGGGTATAAGTGCGTCCGCAGCAGAAACGTCAAAGTCATGGTTGGATCTAAAAAAACATTAAGGGCTAGATTGGAAATATGACCAAACGTCAAGGGCATTTGTGCACCTTTCCCCAGGTAATGGAAGAAGCTTTTTATATATACATACAAAATAACCTTCCATTACATATTTTAAAGATGAGTAATAAATGGTCTTATAAATGTGTTCATTCACCATCATTCACAAAGTTCATACATGTGGTCATTCACCAAGTGTAAAGAACTTTTCACTTACAACAAAATTTATGTAACAATTATTGACAACCTAAATATAAATATACTAAAACATAGAATTTACTTATTTACAAAATAAATTTTGGAAGAACAATAATCATAGAGGATGATCATAATTCATGCTATGATTTATAAAAAAAGCATTATTGGATCTTCGGTGACAAATTGGTAGAAATTTTACTAGCAAACTAAGCCATTTGTCTAGATAATAAAATCTCCCAATCATAAAGAGGTAATGATAGTTTAGAAATGACTTTTTGGAGCAATTGAGATATTTATAGTTTTTTTATTACATGCTTACTTGACATAATATAATTAATTTTGTTTAAACATGTGACCCAACACATTTTTCATATACATTCTATTTTACCTTAATTTCGTTGCACTGAATGAAGCTAAGCATTATTCTATATTTTCTTTTTACTTCATCTTTTTTTTTTCTCGCAACTTATTCTAATTGACTACATGTTTTATTGTACTATGTAATGGACAGATATGAGTCCAAGTTTATTGAAGAAATCGTTGGTGAGATTAGAAGATCAATTCCTAAGTTAGTACATGTTGGTGATAAAATAGTTGGAGTTGATGAAAATGTGAAACAAGTGAAGTTATTGTTAGACGCCAAATCAAATGAAGTGAGTATGGTTGGGATTTATGGGCTTGGTGGAATTGGTAAAACTACCATTGAAAGGTTATACAATGATCTGTTGAATCAATTTAAGCATCATAGCTTTCTTGAAAATGTGAGAGAATCTAAAGATGATCGTGGTTTTGCTTCATTACAAGAAAAACTTCTTAATGATATCCTAATGGATAAAACTATGAAGTTAAGCAATCTTGATGAAGGAGTTGAAATGATAAAGAGTAGAAGATTATTTGGGGAAGGTTCTTATTGTTCTTGATGATGGTAGATTGTCCCGAAAAATTAAGATTCTTAGCTGATAGTCCTGATTGGTTTGGTGGAGGAAGCATAATCATCTTAACCACAAGAAATAAGCGTTGCCTAAATGTAAATAAGGAATATTCATCATATGAGGCCAAGGGATTAGCAAAAAACAAAGCATTGGAACTATTTAGTTGGAATGCCTTTAAACAACACCATCCAACAGACAATTATGTGGACCTTTGTAATCGTGTACTACATTATGCAAAAGGCCTTCCATTAGCTCTTGTAGTTTTGGGTTCTTCTCTTTTCCAAAGGGATGAGGAATATTGGGAAAGCACCTTGGATAGATTAAACAATCCTCTCGACGACATCAGGTGCTCGAGTAAGTTATAATGAACTAGATGATAGATGTAGAAGGTGTTCCTTTATATTGTGTTTCTTCGAGGATTGGGAAGAAAAAAGCAGTTACCCAAATACTAGAAGGTTGCGAATTTCATCCCAAGAGACTGAACTAAAACGATGTTAAATGTCTCATTTCTATCTCGAATAGCTTTGTAAGGATGCATGACTAAAGCTACAAGAAATGGGTTGGAGCAATTGTTCGTGAAAAGTATCCACGAAAATCTGGAAAATGGAAGCGGTGTAGAATGTAAAGGATATTGAAAGTGTGACAACAAATATGGTAGAGAAAAATACATGAATATACTTGAGATCTAAACACAAAAAATTCAACAGATTTATTTTCATTATAATTATAGTTTAGTGCTTTATCCATATAAGTTTAGTGAACCTCCATACATCTTATGCTTACGGTCCATGTTTGTTTTCAGGGAACAAAAAACATTGAAGGAATGTTCCTAAATATGAGTATCACTGCAGAACCCATTAAACTCCATGTTGAAGCTTTTAAAAATATGAATCGACTTAGATTGCTCAAAGTGGACTACTGTGGATTCGACTCTCCCAGGTACGAATTGCCTTCTCGTGAGATTAACATATCTTGAATGGGTGGATACGAGTTTAGAATCTATGCCATCAAATTTTCATGCATATAATCTTGTTAGACTCCACCTCAGGTTCGGTATAAAGAGCGTCTTTAGGAAGGAAGCATGGGTATTGCTATTATTTAGTTGTATTTTCTTTATAGACTTGCTTTGAAATCCTTTTGACTTCACTTATTGAAAGAAAATTTTCAATACATTCTGAGGATGCTAGAATAAATTAAAAATACTTGATCTTAGTCATTCCGAGCAATTGGTTGATATTTCGAGCATCTCAAGTGCACCAAAGTTGGAGTTTCTACTTCTAGAAGGTTGTACATGGTTATTTAAGTGTTCATCATGCATCAACATTGTTATTAAGGATTCGAGCCCGACTATTTTCCTTAATTTAATAGGGTGCGAGAACTTCAAGAGTTTCGAGTTGAAAATATGGGGAGGTTAAGAGTGCTTGATTTTAGTGGAGCAGTATAGAAGAAACTACCCTCATCAATTAGGCATCTACATGGCTTGAAGACTTGAACTTAAGTTATTGTCAAAACCTAATGAGTCTTCCGGACAGTATTTGCTGTTTGAGCTCTCTTAAACCCGTTCTAGTGAAAAATTGTCCGTCTTAAACCCGTTCTAGTGAAAAATTGTCCGAAACTTAGGACAGTAGTAAATGTGGAGCTAGAGCTTCGTTCAAGCTTCTTAGCACGACAACCTTTAAATCTACTTGTAGCATTCTAAAGTCGAGAGTAATATGTAAATAAATTGCTTACACTCGTTTAAAACATTAAATCACGATGTGATCAAAGGAAAGAAGATATGCACCCCTACCTTTATTTATGCTGACTATGTATAACAAACTACGCTAGAAATCCAAAATAATAACTACTGCAAGCCATACTCATTGAAAATATCATGTCCAGTAGTATGGAATGGAAGGAAGAATCCCAGTGATATTTTCCACAATCTTCATTGGAAAATTTATCTCTTTGTAACTTCAATTTTAAGGGCCGGGAATACATAATTGGTACCTACCTTCAACTGCGAAGTTTATCTTTACATTGCGCAATCTAATGGAAGGAGAGGTCCTCGATCATGTCATACCTATCATCCATTGAAAGAATTGGATACGAAAGGAGCCTTTTAGTAGTACACCTACGGCATCGGTCGACTTTCAATCTTAGAGTCCTTAACGAGTCAACTGTAGAACCCGATAAATTCCGACTACAAATACGCAAATTTTTAGATTCAATGCGATTCAAATGGTAACATTAAAACTCTCAGTTCTTGAGTTTCATTCTCGATTGGTTGAATCGACATTAAAGCAAGGTATGAGTCTCCATGGCTCATAAATACCTTTTCTTTTGTACCCATTGGTTTTACATGGTGTTTTTTTTTTTTTTTTTGCCAGAACTCACGGATTAATTCGGTTTCGTGGTGTTTTAAGACAGCAGAATTCGTATTACTATTCCCAAAAAGTTGTGGAATTTTAGAGGAATAAGTGATCGAGTAGAGAAATTATTTAGAACTTCCTCGGGTGGTATGAAAATAAAGACTTGTTGGGATTTCTATATTTTCTGTTCTTATGTTCGATCTGAATTTGAGGAATGCGGATGTTTTTTAGCTATCGAGGGAAATGGCAAGCGGGAGTTCTTGGGATTGTTCTCATTGTTATCAAAACCCGGTTTGGATTCTGATATATTAGACTTAGCGTGTATAATTTGTTATCCCAGAGCGGCTAATGCTGGTAATGGATCTCTCTAATCGTGGACCACACTTAGTGGCTTCATTTTATGGTGATGCAAGAATGGAAGGCTTCGGTATCCATCTTATATGCCAAAGGAATTATGTCTGAATGCCTCCATCAATGAGTACGAAGCCGAGTTCTTCTCGTGAAATTCATCCATCAATGGTTGGAAGTTCTTTTCTCATGGAATTCGGAGATGATTACAGTAAAGCTCATAATAATAAGTCCCATGGAGCGAGCCACGTAGATGAGTCACACCATAAAAGGTCGGAGGAACGAGGCGATCACCGAGTTTTGGAAACTGCCACATGCATCGATCACGAGGCTTTCTTTCGCGGTAATTCATATTCCTTTCCTTTCTAATTCGGTAGATCAGATTTTTACTTGTTTATCCTTTTTATTTTAATTTATGTTTCTATCACCCATGGGCGCAAACTTCAATTGTACACTTCAAAACATTGTTTTCTATCTCTAGCCGTCTCTCCTTATATTTTCTACATTTCTTAAACTTCTAATTTCCATAAATCCGATTTTATTCGGCCGTTTCAATCGGTAGCTCTTTGTTTTGAATCATTTCTAGGGTTTTTTTCTTCTGAAGTTTGTAATGTTATGGATTTATGACTTGATGTTTGAGGATGTTTTTGAGAAATTATATATATTGTATGTCGGCATACATTTAAGGAGAAGGAGCTCAAATAACTGTCATACCTTTGAGTAACCCAAGCTTTAATTTATTTTCCTCCCTTTAAGGGAGGATAACATAATTCTTCCTATAGTCTAAGCTATTTCCATTTGAGGCGGGTGCAATTGATTTTGATGCATGGTTAATGAACAAATGGAGCAGCACAGTTTTACAGACTAATAATTGACCAACTAACTTGATAGAATGAGAATGTTCCACCAGCACCTTATTCCTCACAATGTATTGTTCTTTCAGTTTGTGCCTTGTGGTTACATTTTCTTTCACTGTCGACCTTCTCTAGCAACTGATTACTTCAAAATCTTTTGTTCCTTTCTTTTATCTTTTTACCCTACCATCCTGTCCATGCATGCAGTTAAATTGTTAGAAGTGTTCGTGGAGTTTGAATTATTCCACGATGATTAGAAACTTCTAGAATCCGACAGTGGAGAGGGGTGGCCTTTTAGAAGCCACCTACATAGTGAACGACTTTTGGAGTTGCTCAGAATCAACTATTAGGAAACCATTGTTAGATTAATTTATTAGTATGGATTAAGCATAATTATATTACAATTTTAATTGTATAATTATGCGTTAATTATAAAGTTATTTATGGGGGTCATTTAATATTAACTAGCTATGGATCCATGATTCATCTTCTCTCCTTATTGTTGGTAAGACCATTTGACCATTGACCAAAAAACTAATGGATTTCTTTGTGCTTTATGCTTTATATATATAAGTAAATAGGCTTTACTCATTTTACAAAGGGGGTAGAACACACTTTGGAGAGAAGAAAGATCCATTTCAACCTTAGCCTTTCTTTGATTTGATCCCTTGTAGATTTTGGAGAGTAATGACCCGGCAATTCTAGATCTCCGTCATATGTTTTTCTACCGGTCTGAATTGATATGTTCCATTTGTTTCAATAAAGTTATTATCTTGTAATGTGTTTATTGATCTATTGTTTTGGGATCCATAAATACTCTTGATTTTACAAAGTGTTTTAGCAACCATTTCTCCCGTTGTGCAGCTGAGCAAGAGCTGAGCAAGAGTGGCTTCCATATGTACCAAACCAAATATTCTTTTGATTCAATTCTCAAATGAAATCAATATTTCTAATTTTGAAATTCTATCAGTAATAAAGTACAAGATTAGATCAAGGAAAAAAGATTTAAATTCTTTGCCAATAATGCTATCAAAGTCTTTATGATGGAAGTGTTTTTTAAGAAGTGTTTTTAAGAGAATCACTTATAAAGTGTTTCTCTAGAAAATATTACAAAATATTTTTCAATAATTTTCAGCATCGGGTGTTCTTGTATATATTCTTTTGAGGTTGTAAGTTTTTGTGTGTAGTTTGGTTCTCATGTGGTGCAATTTGAGGGAAAGCATGAGAAAAGAAAATAGATAGAATATCTAAAAGAAATTTATTAAAAAAAAAAAAAGGAGAGGAAGTATTAAAAAATAAATTTGAAATCAATTAATCAATTTTATATTTCTTCCAAACTCATTAATTGATAAATTTCCTTTCTATGTAGATTAAGGCTATATTCAATTCCTGGAATTTAAAAAGAAAAAAATAAATAATGTTACAATATAAAAAACCAATAAATTTGCTTTCCTTACATGTTTTAAACTAATTTACATATTTAATTAAAAATAAATAAAGATGTAGTTATAATAGCGGCCAAAGAAGAATCCCCATTTATATCCTTATAGATTAGTTGCTCCATTTATATCCCTTATAGTAGCCGCTAAGAAAAGACGCACTATTTAAATCATCCTTTATCATAATGGCTAGAAAATTAGATCCATCCTGAGTCATCCCTTATAGTTGGGATCGATTCAGGAGCTACTCCATCCATAGGCCTCATTAATCATGCAACACCCCCATATATGGTCGTATTTGATTGCTGTTCATTTTCTTTGCATCTATATCATATTAAATGTATTTGAGCTTTTTTTGATTAAGTCCTTTGTCCCCCAGTAAAAACTTCGCTTCCTGTAGTGTATCTGAAAGAGCATTTTGGGGGTTTGATTCACTTGTAAGAAAACTAAAAGCAAACTTATCGATTTCCTAATTCATAAGAAACGTGGTTGTTTTAATTTCCATTTTCGGGTTCCAATTCATAACAAGTGGTTGTTTACAAGTTCTATAATTAATTTCTACACCTATCTTGTAGATTCATTGAAGCTGAGACATTAAACTAAATTTCACTAAGATCCCTAATAAAAATATTGTTGTTTTGTTTACAAGTTCAAATTACATATTAAAACATTTGTGAAGAAAAAGTGAAGTAGGACTTCGAAAAAGCAAAAATTGAATCATATCATAGAGTTTTGTGTGGTCATCTAAGTGACTCATTTTATATAAGTTGAGGAAAACAAATATTTAAACTATAACAATGTTCATTATTTATTTATACAACAAATTTTAATTTTAATTTTAATTTAAATGTTCACTATTTTATCATAAGTAACAAGAGTCATTGATTCACCATGATCAAAAAGTAATGACGAAGAGCTGGTTGGGTCTTGAAAGAATACGAGGAAGGACCCACCCAACATAATTTAAAAGTCGGACGTTCATGTATGACTCATATTCTGGATAGCTTTCACTTCGAACCCTTTTTAGGGGCATCGGGTAGCCGTTCTCCATTACGCATTGACTCTCAATAAAAGCATCAATGATAGGTATCCAAGCCCAATAGGCGAGCACAACCCAAAAGACTGGTTTGATAGATGGGAGAACCTCTTAAGCTTAAATAACACTCCATAATTTCATGTAGAGCCGAAGTGGAATCGTATCATTGCCCACCCTTAGAGAAGCTGGACGTCTGCGGACGACTCATACCCTGGATAGCTTTCACTATGAACCCTCTCTTAGGGTATCAAGTAGCTCTTTCTTGCTATGCATTGGCTTTCAATGAAAACATTAATGATAGATATCCAAACCCAATAAAAATGTCTAACCCAAAAAATCAGTCTAATAGATAAAAGAATCTCTTTAAATTAAGTATCATTTCATAGTTTCTTATGAAACCGAGGTGCAACCATCTCAAAGCACATGGGTGCATGGGTATTAAAAGAAAAGAGTATAAGGATCGACCCTGCCAACCACCAAATGTGACTATTTATTTATCATTTTGCTCGCTGAAACCCTGCCAACCTCCACGATCCTCCCTCTACAACCTTGTTGTGTATATTATTTTAACAACATCACATCATCTTCCAACCTTCATGGAATAATATATACCACACTTTATCAGTTAACCTATACTTCTGCACTTCATCCCAACTTTCCAACTTTCACTTAATTAATTAATTAATTATATATATATATATATATATATTAATAAGCCCAAAATCAAAATATATCCATGCAAAATCCAACACAACTTGCAACATTAACTAGTGCGTGCCCCATCATATTTTACTAACTCGGAACTTTTATTTTCTTAAGTAGTTAATTAACTCATGCACTTACCTAAACTTAAAAATGGGTTGTCACATTTTTTTCTATCTCAAATTTTTAAAAATAAAATTTAAAATTTATTATGGTTAAAAATGTAGGTGTTAAAAAGTTTTTGGTTTACATAGGAATTATTATCATTTTCCTGTTTGTACAGAAAATAGGAATTGTTGTCATTTTTAATAACTTAATTTTCCATTTTCTATTATGTGACCAAGGATTGTATGTCATGCAAACCCGTAGGGGATTTTCTAACCGGAAGACAAGTGAATTCAATCTTGTAAGTCATTAACATGAGAGATATCGTGCACAAATATCCTCGAGTTTTGCGTGTCCCATTTTGTTCTTGAACTTTTTTTTTCAGTGTCAAGATACCTCTGACATTTACTTCTGTAGTCATCCATGACCATCCCATGAAAAAACAAAATCACACGCTAGAAAGTCTGACACATGTGGGGTGTTTGATGAGGGCTTGAATAGACATTTGTCCATATGTGACATTTTCTAATAGTAGGGATATGACTGAGCTATGTTAGTAAACATTAAGGGTATCTTGTGACCGAAAAGAATTCAAAAGAAAAATGAGATATACATGCAAAACTCGAGGGCATTTGTGCAACTTATCCCTTAATGCTCTCCATATCAATTTCTATGAAATAAAAGAAAAGAATCCGTACAGGAAAAAAATAATAATAATATGCACAATGAAGATTGTTATTGTTGAATGGAACAATTAAATTATTAATACAAAGTGAGTGGGGAGAAAAGGAAAGTAAAAGGTCAAAAAAAAGCTTCATGTCAAGAATAGAAAACACAAAATGCAGAGTACTCAACAAATTTGGAAATGACTCATTTTTATTGAACATTATTTGGCTTATAAATAGCCTTTCACAAACTTAACAGAACAAGAAAAATTAGCTCACATTACTCAACGTGATGAGTGCAAAATCTCAATTGAATCTCTAAACTTTCTCTTCATTCCCTCCCTTAAACTAGTTACCATCAATAGCTAGTTTAATTCGAAACCAATGAGACTCCCAATGACTTTGAAACACAAAATGCATCAACGTGAGGCTTTGTCATCACATGCCGGCTGATCTTGTGTTCCACAATAAACCAATTCAATTGCTCCTTCGTGTGAGATCCGCGAGAAAGAAAATGGAAAGCATACATCAATGTGCCACGACCATGTAACATAGGATTTTTGGCGACTTAATTGTGGGCCCCATTATCACAAAATTATTGTAGTGCATACTCTTCAAGCTCAACTTCTCAATTATTCTCTTCATCAAACGGCTTGACTTGCACAAGTAGCTATAACTCACGAACTACCTTACGTAGTTGGGGGCTATGACTATAGGTTGCTTTCTTGAAGACCAAGCAACAGCTCCAGACCTAACATGAAAACATAGCCTGATGTACTTTTTCTATCTTCTATATCTCTTGTGTAGTTACTATATGCATTTGCAACCATACCTTCATACCCTCCCTTCTTGTAGAAAACTCCGAGTTCAATAGTTCCTTTCAAGTACCTCAGTATCCTCTTGGCTGCCATCAAATGCAACTCAGTTGGTTTGGCCATGTACCTGCTAATCATGCTTACTACAAACATCAAATCGGGCCTTGTGGCTATTAAGTACATGAGGCATCCCACCATCTACTTAAATAAAGTCTCATCAACATGAACTCCATTCTCATCTTTAGAAAGCTTACAACCTAGAACAATGGGATTATGAACTGAGTTGATGTTCTCCATCCTAAACCTCTTCAACACCTCCAAAGCATACTTCTTCTAACAAATATAAATCCCATCTGATCTTTGCAAAACTCCTATTCTAAGAAAAAACCTCATTCTCCCCAAATCATTCATATCAAACTCCCACAACATGGAATTCTTAAACTCAGCAAACATCAGTTCATCATTGCCAGTAAATATTAAGTCATCAACATATAATTTGACAATGAGAATCTTACCTCTTTTATTTGTTTTAGTGAACAAAGTATGCTCACTATAACACTTTTCAAACCCTTAAATTATGAAATGTGATTCAATACGACTAAACCAAGCTTACGGAGCTTGTTTCAGTCCATACAGAGTTTTCTTTAACCTGTAAAATTTTTGAGGACTGTTCTCTAGCTCCTTCGGCTGCTCCACATACACTTCTTTCATTAAGTTCCCCATGCAAGAAGGTGGATTTGACATCAAGTTGATAGAGTCCACCGCACGAACTACTAAAGCCATAATCATTCTCCTTTGTGTCCGTTCTACGCAACTAGTGCAAACACTTTTGTGTAATCTACCCCTTGTTGTTGCACATACCCCTTTGCTACCAAACGAGCCTTCAACTTGTCCACTTCTCCATTTTCCTTGAGTTTGGTTTTATAAACCCACTTCACTCCAATCTTTTTTGCACCTTTAGGAAGATCAATAAGTTCCCATGTGTTGTTCCTCTCTATAGCACAGCTAATCTCCATGTCCATAGTTGTCCTCCATTTGTCATGCTTCAACTGCCCCAGCCTCAAAATGTCTTGGTTGAAGCAAACAGCCAAATTGATATCTACATCTTTCTTACGGGCTCATCCAGTCCTTCCTAATTACATAATCTCTCATAACCGACTTATAGCTTTCTTCTTATTTCTCATTTGGACTCCAGCTGGTCAATGACTTCTCTCCTTCTTCCCACTCACCCACTTCCTCATTTTCAGTTCACTACCTTGTCATTTCTGTTCCGTCAGCCGCGTGTGTTCGATAACTCCCCATCCCAGCTCCTGAATTTATCTTCGTCAAACACTACATCTCTGCTAACCACAATCTTCCTTGCAGTTGGATCATCAAGTCTATATGCCTTAGACTCTTCACCTCCCGAGAACACCGCAATGGGATCTTTGCATCTAACTATGCCTTTCACATACGGAACATGCATGTGCCACACATATGGCTTTAAAGTACTCAACTAGGGTCTACTTCCACTCCGGATTCCTACGGTGTTTGCTTCTTCACGGCCCGATGTAGGACTACAATTCGAGAACATGTATTGTCAGGTTCTACGCCTCACGGCGAAGTCTTGAATCCTGCTTTCCAAGCATGCATTGTACCATGTTCATCACGGTTTAATTTTTCCTTTCCGCTACTTCGTTCTGCTATGGGTATATGTTGCAGTCAATTGCCTCTTGATCCCATTCTTTGTGCAGAATTCATTAAACTCGAGTGATGTGAACTCACCTCCTTGATCTATTCTCAAACATTTAATATATCCTCCTACTTCTTTCTCAACATATCTCTTAAAACGTTTGAACATAATTAATGCTTCAGATTTCTCTACCAAAAAATAAGTCCATGCTTTTCTAGTAAAGTCATCAATAAAGCATATAATGTACCTCTTCTTACTGTTAGAGATGGGAGAGATTGGTCCTCAAAGATCTGTATGAACAAGTTGGAGCTTTTTTGTGGCCCTCTAATTGCTCTTCTTTGGGATTGGATCTCTGTGTTGTTTTCTAATCACACAGTTTGCACACACTGTTGTTAAAGTTTTAAACTAAGGTAACCCATGCACCATCTTCTTAAACTGGAGAGTCCTCGGCCCTTGTAGCTTTCAGAATGTCCATAGCGACAATGCCATAAATGTGCTATATCTTGTGTGGAGGTGTAGAGGCGAGCTGGCTTCTGTAGTTGTGATTTTGCTAGCAACACAAACATTCGATTTGCTGACATCTCGGTTTGTATTATGAGCCCTTTCTCTGGATGATAAATCTTGAGCATTCCATGTTGGATGAGAATCGTCAACCTTTTTTTCTTGTAGTTGACCAATGCTTAACAAATTGTTCTTTAGTTTCGGGCCAAAAATACTTCACTAACAACATGCGTAAAGCCACTTACTTGTAATCTCACATTACCTTTTCCTAACACATCCATCCTCATGTTATTTCCTAGCTTTACCTTCTGCTTGAAGCCCTCATTCAGATCAATTAACAAACTCTTATCACCACACATGTGGTTGCTATACCCAGAATCTAAGAACCAGAAATCTCATTTTTTAGCACCATTCATCTCCACATATGACATAAGCAGCATCTCTTCTTCTTCTCCTAGTTCAACATAGTTGGCTTCCTTATCCCAGCTTGGACATTCAGATTGAAAATGTCCAAGCTTGTGGCATATAAAGCATTCCACTGTTGCTTTGTTGTAGGGTCGGTGTCTTCCTCTTCCTCTACCTCTGTACGCACCTCGACCCCGTCCTCTTGCACCAAATCTATCTTCATAACTAATCTTGAGTGCTTGTTCTTCTCTTGTATGCTGTTGGAATTTTTGCTCATGAACAATTAAAGAACCCTGCAACTCATCAATGGAGAGTTGATCGATGTCTTTGGACTCCTAAATCGAGCAGACAACATAATTGAACTTTTCACTCGGCAATCTGAGAATCTTCTCCACCACTTTGACATCTTTCATATGCTCCCCATATGTTCTCATCTTGTTAGCCTTTGACAACACTCTTGAAAAATACTCAAAAACTCCTTCTCCATTCTTCATCTCTAAGATTTCAAACTCTTTGCGAAGAGCTTGTAGATGTGACCTCTTGACTCTAGCACTCCCTTCAAACTTCTTCGACATAGAGTCCAAAATTTGTTTGGAAGTTTTCTTCACAAGAATGGTCTCTAATATCGTCCGATCTATGGCCTGAAAGAGAAAGTTCTTCACTTTCGGGAGTATTTTATTTCAATTCTTCCTAGTTTCTTTTTGTTGTGCGTGCATGCGCAGCGATCCACTTCTTTGGATCCTCATACCTAGTCTCCACTAGCCCCCATAATTCCTTAGATCGTAGGAAATTCTCCATCAACATGCTCCAATGATCATAGTGACCATCAAAGCAAGGAATGGATGGCTGCACAAAATTCCCTTCGGTAGTCATCTTCTCTACTACTGCAAAAACCTCAAAGACTACTGCTTTGATTTTGTTAAGCCCTTTGACGACTCTGATACCAAAATATCAAGAATAGAAAACACAAAATGTAGAGTACTCAACCATTCTAGAAATGACTCATTTTTATTGAACATTCTTTGGCTTATAAATAGCCTTTCACAAACTTAACAGAACGAGAAAAATTAGCTCACATTACTCAGCGTGATGAGTACGACTAAAAATTAGGAAACACAAAACAAGTACCCTAAAGGTGGGACTTATTCAAACGAGAATGCAAAATCTCAATTGAATCTCTAAACTTTCTCTTCACTACATACTTGATTTCCTTAAAAATGGAGACTAAGAGTTATTCGACATCGAAAGACCATATTTGTTCTGATCCCACCATGGCTTCCACTAGCAGTTCCCAGAGGCCCTCTTCTTTTTCTTCTTTTTCTTCATCGTTTAATTCGAAATGGAGGTACGATGTGTTCTTGAGTTTCAAAGGCGAAGATACCTACAACACCTTTACTGATCATCTCTATTGGGCTTTAGATCGTGGAAACATTAATTCTTTCAGAGACGATGAAGAAATTCCAAGGGGAGAAGAGATTTCACCCGAGCTCTTAAAAGCTATTGAAGAATCAAGGATTTCCATTATTGTCTTCTCAAAAACCTATGCTGATTCCAAGTGGTGCTTGGATGAACTCGTTAAGATCATGGAGTGCGAGAAAGAAAAGGGGTAAAATTTTTTTCCTATTTTCTATCATGTAGCGTACGGGGTAAGAATCGGGCTAGGATTTATGGAGAAGCATTTAAGAATCATGAGACAAAGTGCATCACGAGGGAGAGAAGAAGAAGATAGAGGAGTGGAAGGCTTCCTTAGGAAGCTAGGCAATTTGAAGTGGATTTCCTCCGCAGATGGAGTAATGCCTACTTGATTTCTCCATTTCAATTTTTCCGGTTCATTTCGTTCTTGTGAAATAAATAAAATATTTATGATTGCATAAACAAATTAAAATACATTTTTATGCGAGTAGACATTAATGAAAAGTGAGAGAAAATTTTCTATAAGTAGAGAAGTATTAACTATTATTATCCAATTTTAATTTTTATATTGTTAGATAACTAATCATTTTTAGTTTATTGTGGTTTTTCAGTCCTATATTCCTTCACAATAACTGTATTGTATGATGAACATTCTCTTTCATACCCTAGTCCTTGATGATTTCCATAAGGTTTTCCCATAATTAAAACATGTTATAGTTTAGACATATCAGAATGCATCATCTTTAGAGTCTTTTGAGTTTGTTCTCAACTTGAAATTCGAAATCAATGATAGCGTTTATCATGACTTGAATTTCTTTAAGAAGTTCATCAATTCCATCCTCAAAAGCCTTGTTCAATTTGCATACTTGTAGTCATTTTTCAAATATGGCTTTGTAAGATTTTTCAATAGATTTCATCGTTAACTCCTCATTGTCATGTCTTATCATACAGAATCTAAATCATAATCACTATTTTTGCTACTTTATATAGTGGTGAACAACTTAGGGGGCAAAGTGAAAGAGAGAATGAGTTGTGTTGTGTTGGGGAGAGATGTGAAACCTGGAAAAAAAATTCAATTTTTCTGAAAAATGGTAAAACGATAATTTAGGTTGGAAACTGAAAATTTTCTAGATCTCGGATGACAAAACGGATTTCACCGTTGAATTCGTCTCGCGAAATCTAGTTACCAAGTTGAATTTCATCAAATTCCGAGACAATAAATTTCACGCTTTTCGAGGCACCAAGTGTCGGGTGACACATGACAGGACCATGTGGATGCCACATGGCACCTTAGGAGATGGACACATGGCATGATAGCTATGTGGAGTAGCAAGTGACACATGACACTTAAATGAATGGCTCATTTAGAGCCATGCGTCAAATGGAGAAATAAAGGAAAAGAAAGTAAAATGGAGAAATAAAGAAAAAGAAAAAAAAATGATGAAAATTAAAAAGAAATGGGAGTGCAGCAAATAGGAGTGTTCGGGTGGATAAGAAAGAAAAAAAAATAAGAGAAAGAAAGAAGGAACGAGCAGAAGAGAGAGAGAATGGAAAAAGGGGTTTACGCTTCTCTACAAGATCTACGAAGATCGGGCGGTCGGTTTTCATCGGAGCAAGAGGCAATGTTCATCTACGCGGTGAGAGCTTCATGTAGGTACGAGAATATGGGGTTTTCGCCAAACTCCAAGAGGTAGGGGTTTTTCCTACTTGGGTTATTTCTATCCTAAAGGTCATTTAATGACTTGGGCTTTTCCTTGAGGCTATGAAAGGCCGTGAATTTTAGTCCCAAAATCTTGGGACTGAGTGTAAGAATTTTTTGGACTATTTTTCCCAACTCGGGTTCGTGTTTGAAGAATTGTTTTGGTCCCGGGACTGATGTTTATAGATTTTGTTGTGAGTTTGGCGTTGGGACTGATTTTAAGTAGTCCGGGATGGGCTTTCAGGCGCCGATCAGATTTGTGTGTGTTGTCTTGATGTAAATTATTGGAAAAGCCCAGTAGTGTATCTTTGCCCTTGTGTGTTATTGCTAAAGAATAGATAACATGTTGTTTGTGTGGTCCGAGATTGAATTTCCGGACTGTTATTTGATTTTGGTGAGCTGTATTTATGGGGTATTGCTGGAAAAATGAATATCCTATTGTTTGTGTGAAAATCATGTTAATATATGTTTGTTTGATGTATTGACATGAGATATATAGTGAATGAAAATTATATGTAGAAAATATAATTATCCAGGTTTTGGAAATGTTATGTAGCTCTCATTATGCATGTAACATGATATGATATGAAATGACATGTTCGCATTTCATATGCACGGGGACCTCGCGTTGAGTCGGGTGTGTGTGCATGGTATTGGTTATTCACCATTCTTGGTGAATGTGTGGTGAGTTTGAAAATGAGACAACGTCCAAATTGAGACTCATGGTTGTATAACATGGAAAAAAATATAATAATAAATCTCGTGTGTATGAGCGGGCAAGATGAGGTCGTCCCTAGGGTGAAAAGACCCAGGAATTCATTGTGGTTAGACATTATCCGCAGACGGTGAAGGCGTAAAATGTTGGAAAGATTGTCGCGACGGTCCCTCTGGTGTAAACCGAAAAATCGTGGCCCGTAAACACACGGGATTTGATAGAAATTAAAATGAATATTTGAAGGTTGTCCAGTAGGTTAAGTCATTTTGGTGAAACACTAATATTTGGTTTTCACACTTGGCGTCGCAGGTGTGAGGGAGTCGGTCAAAACTCGGGTTATGGGCATGAGGAGTCTCATCTCATGCATGACATGAAACATTCCATGAACGACTGCATTTTTTGTATGAAATGTGGTATGATGTGTGTGTGCCATTGCATCAATAGCGTTTAGTTAGAGAGTAGCCGCGGCAGGAACTCGGACCCACTCGCGTTTGTAGGACCGGCTTTTCGGTACCGGGAATGTACAAGGAGACCGGTAACCCGGCCAGGCCGTGATTATGAAGGAGGCCGATGTATTGCTTCAAGTATTACCTTTGAAAAAGTGTTTTGTATAAAAGAATTGTAACTAAATTCTTTTGGGACTATTGTCTAAATAGTGCAGTATGTAATTATGGTAAGAGGCGGTATTCGGACTCTTCTGACCTATTAAGTGTTTTATTTTAAAATTTTAGATTTAAATGTGAATAAAATGGGTCCTAGTAAAGGGATGTATATTGTGGATATGGACAGATGGACCTTGTGTGGTCATTACTACTTATGTTGAGACCCTAGATGGGTTATGGTTATATTGTTATACAGGTTGTATGTTGGGTAGAGCTCCCCGAACAAAGGAGACTTTGCCCGATTTTTTTGAAAATATAGATCCCGATAAACGGGACACAATAGTGTGGTATCGGGTTCTGTCGTAGAATTCGGGTGGGTTGGCCAGAGGTTGTCAACGGGACCGGGGTTTTAGGGTGTCCTGAGAGAGGAGTATGTGGGCTTTCGTATAAAACCTTATTGGATTCAAATATGATGTCACATATTTTTATAATATATTTGTCTTCATAACATATGGGCTTGTTTTATATAGTTTTCATAATATCCACCTTTTCATAATTTCACTCGCCCATTCTATTACTAAAAACAAGCTAGTCCAGGCCACCTTCTCCTCATAAATTCCCGAAAGGAATACTCAAAAACCATAAACCAACCGCTACTCCATCTCCATTCCTCATCGATTACACCAAAAGAAAAGCAAACTTTTACTCACCTGAATTCCTCCTTGCTCCCCCCTCTCTATCATCATACTATGCTTAAAAACCAAGCCAGCTAAAATCCCGACTTCGAATGCACTTTGTCATTCTCCATCCAAATTAATCCACAATCACATTTCTGAATCCCTTCTAGTTATGACATATAAGAACTTTATAATATTATCAGTTTAAAAAAATAATATCCTCATTTCAATTTCATACTTCATATATAACTTACATGTGTGTATTTCTATGTATTTTTACCTACCAATCTAACAAAAGTAAAAAAAAAATTCGTGTTTGGGTCAGATTAATAGAAAAAATACAATGGAAAAAAAAATCAGGTTTCTAAAAATAAAAAGTTATTTTTTGAATTTTCGGTTCACCCTATCTCCACACCAAACATTGCCCTTGTTTCACGCTCATGGGCCCATGGCCATGCGTTTTGACCAGGTCAATAGAGAGAGAGAGCTACACTTTTCTCTCTTCCCTCTTTCTTTCCTTTGCTTTTCTTCCTCACATCTTCACTTTTCTATTTCTGTCGGTGAGAAAAAGAGTTGTAAACTTTCTTGGCAGTTTCATGGAAGAAGGGCAACACTGTATAGTGGGTTTGATAGGAATGATTGATTTTGGTGTGAGTCTTTCTTTTTATTTACTTTTCATTATTAGATGATTGTTGTTATGAAATACATGAATGAATATTCATTATATTCAATGTACCTATTATGGCACATTCGTAACCTATATACATCAATGAATATTCAATGTACCTATTATGCCACATTCGTAACCTATATACATGAATGAATATTCAATATACCTATTATGGCACATTAAGTAACTACGTGCGTATGAATGCCCATCTCCCTATTCAATGTATATATTCAATACATCGACATTAATGATATGTGCATCCTTGTGTTCTTATAAATAGAAGCTTAGTTTTGGTCATTGTGTAAGAAAAGACAACAGAAGAAGAGAATGAAAAGAGGAAAATATACAGTGAAAATAAAATTTCTCATCTGACTTTCTCTACCATCTTTGGTGCTTATCTACTTTCTCTTCTTAATCTCTCTCTATTCTCTCTATTATACCCTTGCAAAGCAATATTTTACAATACGTTATCAGCACGAAGATCTACCAATTGAATAAATATTTTTTGCAAGGTGAGTATTCTTTTTTTTTTTTTAATCAACTTATACTTCATCTTCTTCTATCAATTCTTCTTTTTTCCTTTTTCTTGGCACGAAGCTGAAATTTCCAACCCTAAAAGTATCCTTCTACTCTGAGTGGCGGTGGATATTTGAAAATCCTTCTAATTAATTTAAGGATTCATTTGTTTTGCAATTATGACAAATATTGAAAAGCCCGGAATTCCACGTCCTCGAAGTGAGTGGAAGATAATTATCTATCCTGGTGCCTTGACATGGAAATGCACCTCCAAGGGCAAAATCTTGCTAACGCAATTACAGAAGACGGAACCTCAAATGCAAAAAGATAAACAAAATGCACTGATTTTTATTTGTCGTCATTTGCGCTGAGAGCTGCGATTTCGATATTTATCCGTTTGAGACCACCGAGGCCTTGTGGAAGGGTTGAAGGATAGGTATGATCATACTAAAATTTGTTATCCTTCCTCAAGCACAATATGGCCAGCAAAATCTCGAGACTACAAGATTTTTAAATCAGTGTCTGACTATAACTCCGCTTTATTTGATATTGTTTCTCAGCTTGAGTTATGCGGTATCAAGCTCACTGATGCGAAATTGTTAGAGAAAACTTTCTTCACCTTCCATGCTTCGAATATTGTATTGCAACAGTAATACCGACAACGTCAATTTGCCACATACTCTGTTTTTTAATTTGCATTGCTCCCTCCTTTGCTAAGCAAACTAATGAATTCTTTGCTCAATCATGATCTTAGACCTGCGGCTCAAAAGCATTGCACAGCTTATCTGAAACTACGAAAAATTATTGGCCATTTTAAAGGCTACAAGCGCAGGCAAGAATATAATCCTCGAGAAGGGGCGACGAAAAAGTTAGCAGCCACTAGGAAATCTAACTTTGGCCCGAATCATGACAAAGAAAAGAAGCGAAGAAGGTGACTAATGAAAGTATTTGCCATCGTTGTGGCATGGTAGGCGCAGCGGTCACGTACTTGTCGTATGCCAAAGCACTTTGTTGAACTATACCAGGCATCTTTAAAAAATACGGGCAAACGTGGTGAATCTCACGCCATTGAAATTAATCCTGCTGCCATAACCACTATTGAAGCCAACAATATCTCTGTTGGTGGGACTCCTCTTGCTCCTGAAGTAGCAAATGCATCCCTTAATGTCTCTGATTTCTTTGAGGACCTCTGATTACTTTGATGAAGCATCGGGCGGTGGATGACATCTTAGATTTGATTTTATGATTCTAATTTATTTTCTAGTTGTTTTTCTTTAAATGCTTATTACCTTTTATTGTTCTTTAATATATGGTTATGCGATGAAATGCTTATGAACTTGATATAATATTTATTATTTTGAAATTTTATTTGGCCCTATAACTAATATGAAAATTTTATGATACTTGACTGTGAAGTTGTCAACATAAATGCAAATGGAAAACACCAAAGAAAAGGAAGATGTTTGTTTGCTTGATAGTGCATCAACGCATACCATATTTAAGTAGTAGATGTACTTTTCTCGAGTATATGACATTACGTAGACACATGTTCATACAATATACGGTCCTATTCCGATTATTAATGGTTTCGAGGAATGCCACAATTGTTTTGCCAAAAGGTACCATCTGCATATTGAGAATGCATTTGCGATAGATCAAGGAATCTGCCCAGCCCTTCCAAAGATGTCTTATTTGTAATGGGTACCACGTTGAGACTATTTATGAGCAAAATAAAGAATATATTGGCATTACCTCTTATAAGATGGGCCTAAAGACCATCCATGAGAAGCTAAAAGCTTCTTCTATGGGTTTGTATTATGTCATGATTAAGGCCGTTGAAACCTACTCCACCATATCTTGGAGATTGGTAAATCCTGATCAGTTGGATTATGGCATGATCGCCTTGGTCACCACAGGCGCTTCAATGATGCGTGGGAATAATCAGAATACAAAGGAGCACCCTTAAGGATAAAGGTATTGTTGTCCAAAGATTATAATTGTGAAGCTTGTTCCTGAGAAACTCATTATCAAACCCAGCCATAACAAAGGTTGATCTTGAATCCCCTTTATTCCTGCAAAGAATTCAGGGTGATATTTGTGGACCAATACAACCACCAAGTGGGCCATTTCGATATTTTATGTTACTAGTGGACGCATCCTATAGATGGTCACATGTTTGTCTATTATCTACGCTCAATGTCACCTTTGCACGTTTACTTGCGCAGATTATAAAGCTTCGGGCATAATTCCCTGATTATCCAATTAAAGGTATAAGGATGGATAATCTTTGGTTAATTTACATCAAAGAGTTTTGATACATATTGTGCTTCACTCGGAATCGAGGTTGAGCACCGTCATATATGTTTCTTGCTGAGCGGTTGATGAATGCGATTAAGGCATATACAAATCATTGCCCACACTCTATTATTGAGAACGAATCTCAACGATACATCATGGAGTCATGCCGTTTTGCATGCGGCTGCCCTAATAAGATTGCGCCACTGGTAGTCTCTTACAATCTCCCCTTCAAATGGTTCTTGGTTATGAACCTGATATTTCACATTTACGCACCTTTGGTTGTGCGATCTGAGTGCCTATTGCACCACCAAAAAGAACGAAAATGGGTCCCCAACGCCGTTTGGGCATTAATGTTAGGTTTAATTCACCGTCCATCATTAGGTTCTTGGAATGACTCTTGCAGTGATCTTTTCTTGTGGTCGCCCGATTGTCATTTCAATGAGACTATGTTTCCATCGATTGGGACACCTAAAATTGAAATGGCTGCGAAGCAAAAACCAGTTAAGGTTTTCTGACTTACAAATTTAATGCCATACCCTAAACAAATTTAATTTCCTTTTCTGACTTACGAAAAATTCAATTTATGCCTACAAAATACCCTAAACATGTCGAAAACGACTAGGGTATATTTCGGGGCGTTACATGCAATGCCATATTCACACATTCACACACATTCAAGTAAAAACATGCACATTTCTATATGAATGACTATATGTCATGCCCCATGTCTCGAGTCCTCACTGACTCCCTCACACATGCAAGTGCCATGTATGAAAAATTGTTTTCAAAACAAAAGCTTTTTGTTTTTGAAAACCCATTAGACATACTCCGATCTTGTAACAAAGTGGACAACCCTCCGAATTCCGATATTATAATATATTGGACAACCCTCTGATATAATATCATATTGTACTTGTCACTCTCCGATAGTAAAATATACTGGACAACCCTCCGATCTTGTAACAAAGTGGACAACACATTTGAAATTTAATATGATGAACAATGCACTCGAAATTAAATATAAGGGACAACCCTCTAAATTTAATATAATGGACAATTTTCCGAAATTAAAGGTAATGGACAACCCTCCGAATTTAATATAATGGACAATTCTCCGAAATTAAATATAATGGACAACCCTCCGAGATTAAACATAATGGACAACCCTCCGAAATTTAATATAATGGACAATTCTCCAAAATTAAATATAATGGCAAACCCTCCGAGATTAAACATAATGGACAACCCTCCGAAATTTAATTCATTCAAAATCCATGTCATGCACTCACACTCGATTTATGTGATGTTCCGGTGCACATGCAAGGCTAATGTCATTGCATAAAATCTCATGTTACATGCATCATAAAAACTACATGCAACATATACATAATTCATGCTTTATCTCAAGCATTATGTTAATCATCAAGCATGCACATATCAACATGTATGTTCACAAATTCTGCATGTTATTCATTCATCCAATAACATACCAAACTGAAATTTTTGATCTCAAAATCCAGAAAAACAGCATGTACAATACAACCTCCAAACCAGCAGTAACAAGATCAATTCCAAAAAAATTATGCATGTTATTCATTTAACTAATAACATACCAAACTGGACTTTTCAGTCTCAAAATCCAGAAAAACAGCATGTACAATACAAACCCCAAACCAACAGTAACAAGATCAATTCCAAAAAAACTCTGCATGTTATTCATTCAACCGATAACATACCAACTAGACTTTTCGGTCTCAAAATAAAATTAAAAAAAAGCATGTACTATAAAACTCGAAAAAATTCTAATTTTCTAAAAAATGGTAAAACGGTAATTTCGGTCAAAATCCAGAATTTTTCTAGATATCGGATGATGAAACGGACTTCACCGTTGAGATCGTCTCACGAAATCTAGCTACCACATCGAATTTTGTCGGGTGCAGGAACGGTCGGGTGTTTCACGTCTTTCGAGGACAGGGTGTCGGGTCGCAGTATAACACGAACTTTGTGAAAGTGCATTTTATGAGAGGCATGTGGTGTGACAAGGCGCTTTACATGTAGTGATGTGACACGTGTCGCGTGAATAGTGAGAGGATGAAAGATAAATGGTTTCTATTAAATCATATGTCAAGTGGTCCTTAAAGTCAAACTAAGAGGACAAAAAGGGAATAAAAGGGAAAGAAAAAGATCATCTTCTCCTTTTTGGCCTGGTATCCGAGAGTGAGGGGAGAAAATAAGTTTAAAGAGAGAGAGTCTACCTTATCTCTAAGATCTACGGCGTTCGGACCATCGGTTCTCGTCGAAGCAAGAGGAGAAGTTGGTCTATGCTGCAAGGGCTACACGTGGATACCAGTTTTGTAGAGTTTCGACAACTCCGAGAGGTAGGGGTTTCTTCTACTTGTTTTATTCCTTGGCTAAGAGACATTCGAATAAATAGGGATGTTAGGCCTAAAGGGCCGTGTTTTTTCGTCCCAAAGATGGGGTTGAATGGTGAAATCCCTAGGGTTGTCCATGACAGTCCAAGACCATGTGTTAGACTGTTCATAGGGCTTGTGTGTTGCTATGTTTGAATAGCATGATGTTGTGTGTTGTTTGTGTGATATTTTGGGCATTTCCAAGATGGATTGTCGGATTGTATATTAGCCCATGTGAGCTAATCTTATGTTATTGTTATGTATGAGTGAATAACATGTTGATTGTGTATAAATTCTGTTAGTATATGCATGCTTAATATATTAACATGAATTATTGTGAAATGGCATATTGCATTTCATATGCTGCAAGGTAACCTAAACGATGGGGTATGGGTGCATGACATGAAAAAACATGGTTATCAAATGAATTTCATGGGAAGATTTTCGAGAAGAATTACCTTAGAGAGTTGTCGGCGGTTCATCTCGGAGGATGACCCATGAGCGTTTCGGAGGAATTATCAGTGATTCACCTCGGGTTGTCGATAAATTTTATCGAAAAATTGGTATTATGTTTTAGGAATAAAAACCTTTTGTTTGAAAGCAGTGTTTCTCCACCGGTTGGCTTAGGCATGCGTGAGGGAGTCAGTGAGGACTCGAGCCATGGGATTAGACATGTAGACATTCGAGTAGGAATCATGAATTCACTTGAATGTGTGTGTTTTCCATTGCATGAGAACTTAGGTGGGGAGTAACCCATGTAGGAAAATATCACTACTGGGCATTGCTCACCCCGTCATGAGATCCCCCTTTCAGGTACAGGGAGTGTTCAGGAAGACGACTCCCACTAGAGGCCGCTTTGAGAAGAAAGCCGACATATGGCTTTGATTATATGTTTTGTAAAACATGTAACAAATATTCTGATTGAAACATATTTTTATAAGAGTGTAATTAACTCTTGAAACTATTGTAATATAGTTGGTTATATTTTGGTGAGTATGGATGTATGGGCCCGACATGGCCATTTTACTCATGTATGGGTCTCATGATATGAGACACACAGGTTTCCCTTGAGTTAAAGGTGGTCAGCGGGACCTAGAGTTTGGGGCGTCACATATGATACAACCTCTAGAAACAAGTAGTAAGATACTTT
Organism: Tetrastigma voinierianum; assembly: GCA_016808115.1. Lineage (NCBI taxonomy): Eukaryota > Viridiplantae > Streptophyta > Magnoliopsida > Vitales > Vitaceae > Tetrastigma > Tetrastigma voinierianum. The sequence goes on along the minus strand of JAEQBH010007140.1, from coordinate 109,598 downwards.
CAAAAAAATCTGCATGTTCATTCCAGCTAATGACAAACTAAGCTAGACTTTTCGGTCTCAAAATCCGGAAAAACAACATGTCTGAGCCTGGCCTCCAAGAAAACCCAGCCAGTAACATAAATCCAATTCCAAAAAAAATTTAAAAGTACAAGGACTCAAAAACTGGTCCTAACATCAACAGTTTTTGTAGAAATTGTTCTTTGTATCAACCCACAACTAGGGCTACCTTTCATGGCCATTTCATGGCTCTTAAATAAGAAATAGATGAAGTAGGAGGCCCTTACTGTTGGAGTAAAGGAATGAGTCCTTGATCATAGAATACGAAAAATAGGAATCTCTGACTCCTCCTCTTCTCCTCTATTATGTTACGTTCTCAAACCCAACTTGAGAACTTCTCCTCCACTTCCCTGATTGATTTCCTTGATCAATTTTGGTTTTTCCTTTCTTTTCTCTCTATTTCTCTTTCTCTCTTGGTTTTTCTCTTCTATCTTTTTGCTCTCCTCAGGCGGATTCCCTGCCCGGAGGAAGGGCACCTTCCCGCTACTTCCTCCTTCCCATGTTTCTCCACTAAACACATCGAACCATCGTAATGCATCCCATTGATACATGGCACTAGTCAAGCCATGTGTCTTCCATGCTGGCAACTACCAGTAACATCATGCATTCTAGTAGCTTGGCCTTGCCGCTCGAGTGCGAGTAATCCCCAGTCTAGTGCCACATGGCATTCACCCTCAAGCCACGTGTCATGCACCCTCATGCCACGTGTCGCCCCGCTAATGGACCGTTCCGCCTCGAAATACGTGAAAATCTGACTGTCTCGGAATTCAATGCACTTCGCCTGGGCGACTAGATTTCGCGAGACGACTCTAACGGTGTGATCCATTTCGTCATCCGAGATCTAGAAACATCCCAGCTTTTCCTCTAGACTATTTCAGTAAATTATTGTTTTGCTTTTTTTTCTAAAAAATTTAAATTTAAAATTTTCATGGGTTTTACACTCTCTCCCCCTTAAAAGAATTTCGTCCCGAAATTCCCAAGGGTAATCATATACCAATATTGTCCTATGTGTGGGTAATAACTCTCATTCGATCACAATTTATGACGACCCAGTATGCCATCAATTAGTCCATCCCGAGGATGATATCAACCTCGGACCTATTCATGATCCTTCGGTCTACCGTGAGTAGAGGCGCAGAGATCTCTAACTCACAATTTTGAAGTATCCAGTCAACCCTCACCCTAGTTCCTAGGGGAGAATTCCCAAACAACGGCTTGTCCAAGGTTTCAACTTCTAAGCCCCAACCTTTCACACATGATGCAACGATAAGCATGAATATGAAGCACCAAAATCAAAACAGTAATCTCGTCAAGAAGTGCAAGAGTCAAAACGTACCCTGTATACTAGACTGATTAACAAGCCCAGCCTGTGGTACCATGGGATCCTTGCCTCTGAGGACAATCACGTGCGCGGTACGATGATAATGGTGGCGCATATCATACGCAGCGTCGGCTAAGTCGGTTGTGAGCCCTGCCCTTGACCTCGACCCATGTCCTGGTCCATGTGGCCTGTCCGCGAAATAGTAGGTGCTAGTGCAGCACCCTAGGACTGACACTAGTTCCCTTGGCCCATGTTGGGGTAAGGAGGAACAAACTGCGTTCTTGCGTAATCCACGCGACGATTGGGACTGTGATGTCCCACATTTCCGAGATCCCTGCCTCTGAGGGCAATCTCGTCTAAAGTGTCCAGGCTGGTGACAATGGAAACACGCTCTCTGCCCTGACTAGGTAGGAGTCCTGAAGTGTCCCCCACCCCTAGATAATTGACCTTGGCCTTGACCCGATGGCGCGGTCACGTCCCCGAGATCCATGCAAAGCAGCCTTACGCTTCTTCCTAGGGGATTAGAAGAAGGTGACTACTCACTCCTCTTAGTGCGAGCACCAAGTCGTGCTGCATACTTCACTCTCTTTCCAGATGTGGGGTACATCACGACCATCGAGTCCCCTCCCTCCCATGTCGGAGGATGATGTGCGATAAACCTCACGGAGGTCATGGTCCCACGATCTAGAGCTACGCTGGCACGTGCAATGGCGGCGGTACGCATCCACGGCCTCCGCAAAGGCCTGGCGGTAAAAAACGGGAGGTGTGCCGGAAGTGGCGACCCACCTTCCTGGAATCCTCGACTTGCCATCTACAAGTCATATGTGACTTAAGATTTTTCGTTATTAGTAGTACGGCTTGCCAATCACTAATGTAATTAAATTTAATTTAATTTCTAGATGCGTGTTTAGTATGTTTTCCGACCCCTAAGGTTTGTTATGTTTTCTAACCTAGTGTTCACATACTATTTATCATATAAAAGTTCAAGCGAAAACAAGCCTTATGAATCACACATAACAATTTCACCCTGATGCACTTAGTGTATGTATGATAAACCTATGCCCCCATCGAGTTCTAGGTATTCGTGTGCCTCAACTCTGTACCCAACTATGAAGTTAGTATCGAGATCATACTTGCTTGGATACCCACACCCAGACTCCTAGGTATTTGTATATCTAAGCTTGATATCTTTGTGACACAAATTTCGGGGTGGGCCACTCATCCCTACTCGACCCGACATGGATCCGAAACCTAAGTCCGGGCGACGACATACTCATCTATACTATATATCGGGACTCTATCGACCTCGTTCTTTCTCGTGAGTCAGACTGTGACTCTATCGTGCGCAAAACAATTTCAGAATAACAAAATCATTTTGTACATACAAAAGAACTACCACCGGAGTGGTGTCCATCACAATTATACGCATATACGGAGTCCCATTACTTATACAATTACTTATATATGTACATATTTAATAGTGTTCAACATTTACATTGGTTTAGCAAAAAGAAACAAAAAGACTTATACATTATACAAAAATCTTCCAATGGACTCCCTATTGATGCGTTTGACCTCGGTCACGATGTGGAATGTTCCGTCCTCTAGCCTCTCTTCTACATCTGCCACTCCGACAAACACCTGCATAAGCTTTTACGCTTAGTGGGAACATAAGCACGGACAACCACCAATGGCGATCGTCATGTTTCTATACATATGCATTATATATATCTAAACATATTTCATAATGTAATTCCTTATCATCCGATATTCCTATCGCATGTCAATCTTTTCTATTACATGTTCTATGTTCTTAGCAACTCCCTTTGATTTATACTTTTTCCGTATCTTACTCAGCATTCTTTACATATTCCTATACTTGTCCCGTGTTCATCTTTCATGCTTGCTATATGTCTTTCAATGTTCCTATTCTTTTGTCAAGTTACATAGCATGTCTCTAGTCTATGTCTCTTTCATCTTTTGCTCTATGATTTATTGCATTCTTCACTTACTGCATTCATTGTATACTTCCGCTATAGGTGTTCATCCCGTACTTTTCATATCCCGTTATCCCATCATTCCTATACTCATATACACTGTGACTTTCTCTTATTCTATCTATCCTATACTTCAGGCTTTCAGATAATTTCTTATTACTTTTCAGGTTCACATATACTTATTTCTTACTATCAATTTATACCGTACTACTTGTTCTTGTAATTGTTCAGACTTCATCGTGAGCAGCAAGCATATGCCTCATATCATGTCATATCTTCTATACACATTCTTTTCGGGTTTCATGTCCTGCAAATACACCTTAGCTTTATTACTGAAACTATGTGTACTACAGTACTATCACTAAGAGGCAAGATCTCATTTCATATCAACTGAAGGTATCATCACTGTATTGAGACATTGGACCTATGTCATATGCTATCTAAGATTCTCAAGGTACTATCACCGCACGAGGCAAAGATCTCATCTATCGTGTGACCCTCGCGGCCACCCGATCCAAACTAGATCTATGTCATCGACCCAAACAATCACAAGGCTCATGAATATGTCAAGTAAGAACTGATTCTCCCTGCAGGCATGCCCCATTCATCCCTCTACCAGTTCTAAGGCATAATCACTTTATTACATTTTCCTCGTATTATCTCATAAGCATGAATAACTATTGTTATCATAATTACTTATTTGATATATACTATCATTACTTTATTCGTATTAGTTCTCATAACTGTAGCTTCACATTTCCTGCTCATATATCTATAATACATATATTCATATCTTTTCTATCATTTAGTTTTGTCTATCATATATTCCTCAGTGTTCCATCTTATTCTTTTTGCAGTCTACTTATACTCATATCTTTACGTATTCCTATCATTTGTTCTTGCATGTTCTATCTATTCATTTAAGTATATCTATCATATAATCCTATCATACACGCTATATTCATATCATTTAATCTTATATGCATATATGCCTATCATTCGTATACTTTAGACTATCATATATCTTATGACATGTTCTATCATATCTTATTATATTTACTGATTTATACCTACAGTATCTTATGACATATTCCTATACTCTTCTATACTTGTGCATTATAAACCTATGTATTCTTATTCCTCTATGATTCTACTTTATTTGTAATTCCAATCAATCCAATCGGATTATCCAAACTAAAGTTATGGTATTTCCATGCCAACTAGTCATTTTACCGATTTTTCTGATGACCGTTTAGGCGGCTAATTTTCCGTCTTAACCTCATATTTTGACACTATGTCCTTATAATCATTTAAAGCTAAGGTGCTATGGTTCTATTCCAACTGGAATCACCCAACTGGAGCACCGAACTGCCACGTCCGAACAACCTAATTTCTACGCTCAACACTGAAACCAGAATTTAGTTTCTACATGGTCCCACTTCGATGCATTTTTAAAATTAATTTAAAGATCAGAATTTGAATATTTTTTCTCAAGTTTTGTTCTCCTTAGTTATTTTAATTGCCATTACTTGAATCACCTAAATCAGATAAGAGATGAGCAAGTGGCGCCAAATACGAAACTGGTCAGAAATAGGAAAACTGCATCAAGTTGTACTGGTACAAGCTCAAGTTGTACCGGTACAACTCGCCAAAATGACCGCTGTATCTGAGTTGTACCGGCACAAGCCCTGTTGTATCAGATAGTTCCTAAAAGTGCCTGTAATGTGTGCTTTCACATTTTTCCATACTTTGATACTCAAATCAATTTATACATCCAACACACATTTAACTTTTTCCAATTCACCTTGGAATCACTTTTCTATTCAATTTCTTTCATTTCTTGTATCCTCTTTCAAAACCTTTTCCAGCTGAATTTCTCCCCCAAATCATTCCAACATGTAAGGTTGGCACCCATCCTCAAACTAACTGATGATGATAGTTAGGTTTATTCTAAACCCTAACTCAATTGCTTTCAACTATGAATCCAACCCAAAGGAGGTGATTCCAAGCTTATCTTGTTCCATATGCTTTACCAACCCTAAATCTCTAAGAAATCTAAGGTTAGAATGCGAATTTATCAAACCTAGATTTGGGAGATAAACTTAATCATACAAAGCCTTAAAGTTCTATATAGATCCATTCAATTTCCATGATTCAGGTTAGTTTCCATAAAAACTAAAGTTCCATACCTTTTGATCTTGGTTCCTCCTTTCTTCCTCTCTTCTCTTCTTCCTCTTCTTCTTTCTTCTTCTTGCCTCCCTCTCACGGTTTCCTCTCCCAAATGGAGACCAATTATCTTAAACTATTTTTAAGCATACATGTTTGGCCTTCTTCATAAAAATCCATTTTTTTTTGACTTTAACTTTTCTTTAATTGCCTTTAAGTCCTTAGACTCTTTCTTTTGCAAAGTAAATTTATGCTTTATTTTAATTCTAACCCTAATCTTTCCTCTTATTTCTATTCCAACTTTCAAATCTCAATGGCATATAAACTTCTTGATTTATGTCTTTATGTCCTCATGGTAAAAGACCACTTTACTCCTTGGTTCTAATATTAAATTCCGGTCTTTGTTTTATTTTCCTAAAATTCAGATGAATTTATAATATATCTAAATGTTCAAAACTCATGTATATATTTCAAGTTACAGGGGGGTGGTGTTTCATATGTATTTCAACCGTATGAACAACCTTGTATATTTTCTACAAATACACAAATGTTATAGTATTTTACAAGAGTTTGATGTACAACCTGCTTACACTTTGAGCATGCCAAAATATATTAAACGATTACTCAATATATTTTACAAAATACTTCTGCTACAACCTGCCTTCTTATATCACACCATGGTTATATTTCGCCTTCACATGTGTACCTGTGCTGGTGATCCCACGACGCAAGATTGGTTAACTCGCTCAACAGAGAAAATATTCTATAAGGGCTACTCCCACCTAAGCGCATTACGTGCAATGCCATGTTCACATCCACACACATTCAAGTAAAAACATGCACATTTCTACATGAATGTAAAACCCATTGGACATACTCAGATCTTGTAACGAAGTGGACAACCCTCCGAATTCGATATTATAATATACTGACAACCTCTCAAATAATACTTCATTGTACTGGTCACTCTCCAATAGTACAATATACTGGACAACCCTCCGATCTTGTAACAAAGTGGACAACCCACCGAAATTTAATATAATGGACAATCCTCCAAAATTAAATATAATGGACAACCCTTAGAATTTAATATAATGGATAATTCTCCGAAATTAATATAATGGACAATTTTCTGAAATTAAATATAATGGACAACCCTCCAAGATTAAACATAATGGACAACCCTTCGAAATTTAATATAATGGACAATTCTCCGAAATTAAATATAATGGCCAACCCTCCGAGATTAAACATAATGGCATGTCCCAAATTTAATCATTCAAAATCCATCATGCACTCACACCGATTTATGTGATGTCCTCTTGCACATGCAAGGTTAATACATGATAAAATCTACATAGTTACATGATTTATAAAACTACATGAAACATATACATAATTCATGCTTTATCTCAAGCATCATGTTAATCATCAAGCATGCACATATCAACATGTATGTTCACAAATTCTGCATGTTATTCATTCAACCAATAACATACCAAACTGGAATTTTCGATCTCAAAATCCAGAAAAACAGCATGTACAATACAACCTCCAAACCAGCAGAGTACTTAAAATTTAATTCAGAAAATTCTGCATGCTATTCATTTAACTAATATACCACAAACTGACTTTTGGTCCCTTCAAATCTAGAAAAACATACAATACAGACTCCAAAACCAGCGTAACAAGATCAATTCCAAAAATTCTGCATGTTATTCATTCAACCGATAATATACCAACTGGAATTTTCTGTCCTAAAATCCAAAAAAAAAAATAGTATGTACAATACAACATCTAGAAACCACAGTAACAAGATCATTTTCAAAAAAAATTCTGCATATTCATTCAACTACAACAAACTAAGCTGGACTTTTCGGCCCCAAAATCTAGAAAACAGCATGTACAATACAACGTCCCAAACCAGCAGGTAACACAATCAATTCCAAAAAAAATTTATGAAATTACAACCACTCAGAAACTGTCCTAACATCAACAGTTTCAGTAGAAACTGTTCTTGCATGAGCCCACACCAGGGGCCACCTTTCATGGTCATTTAATGGCTCTTAAATAAGAAATAGCTGAGGTAGAAGAAGACCCTAGGCTGTTGAGTAAAGATCAGTCTTGATCCATAGAATCTGGAAAATGGAGGAATCTGCAGCCCTCCTCTCCTCTATTATGTTCTGTTCTCAAACCCAGCAAGGAACTTCTCCATGTTTCCACGGATTGATTTCCTTGATCAATTTTGGTCTTTTCGTTTCTTTTCTCTCTATTTCCTCTTTCTCTCTGGTTTTCTTCATCTTTGCTCTCCTCCAGAACTGATTCCCCCACCAGAGGAAGAACTCCTTCCCCTTCACTTCCTCCCTTCCCATGTTTCTCCACTGAAACATCAGACATCATGCATCCATTGATACATGTCACTAGTCAAGCCATGTGTCTTTCAAGCCTAGCCTTCTACCACTAACATCATGCATTCTAGTAGCTTGACACTTGGCCACTCAAGTGCCAAGTGTCCCCAAGTCTGGTGCCACGTGGCATGCACCCTCATGCCATGTGTCACCCCGCCAGGTCTGCTCCGCCGAATACCCGAAAATTCGACGGTTCCCGCACTGACGCATCCACCCGGCCGATCATTAGATTTCAAGGATACACTCCAACGGTACAATCCGCTTTCATCCGAGATCTAAAACATCCCAAATTTTCCTTTTGACTATTTTGATAAATTACCGCTTGCTATTTTTCTGAAAATTTTAAATTTTAAATTTTCACGTAGTTTTACAAAGGTCCTATGTATGAAATCAAGCGGCAGGAGATGCCAAATCCATGAGAACCTCACACATATTCTTTACCTTTGGGAGATAAGCAACTCTGCTTCTGTTGAAATGATGAGGGGCTCAAGTGTATTGTCGTTGAACTGGGGTTAAGAGAGGTAAGCAAACAATTAGCAGTAGAGCAGGGTCAGTGGGTTCCAAACGTTCATCTTTGTCCTTACTTTTTCCTTTTCGGGTTTCTTTTCTCCCTCAGAAGACAGAGTCAAATCTAAATTACACTAGGAGATCTCATGGGTGAGCCATACAGTCAGTAACCATAGTCTCAAAGATGAAGAATGGGCATGATAAGGTGAGACCCAGATGAAACAAAAGCATTCCAAGCAATAATAACTCTCTCCCGCATTTCATCAAACAGCTAGTGATTTCCTGAATTTATCCTCTCCATCCAAATTGACCTATAAACTCAAAAGTTATATTATTATGAAGAGCTGACGAATCGGGTCTCTGGTGCTTGAAGAATCCATTTCTAGGTAAAAACAAGATAGACGACGATTGAGTTAAGTGGATGCTCATACTTTTCCATTTGTTTTCTTCCTCTGCAAAGGTTATGTTTACATTTTCTATCAAAATTGAAAAACCGCAATTCCACTTACAGTTACACCTGTCTAAGCGTTTACTAGCGTAGCCCAATTAAATCCTTCCTATCATAAACCGTCGTTAAGATGACCGTTAAATGGAACACATGACAGTTAAATGGACCCTCCCCCTTCTCTCTCCCAACCCACCTGCACCCACCATACCCCAGTTGCACCCCACGGATCACCCCCTCCAATTTTTGTTTGATTTTTTATGACACTTAATTTTTAAAATTTTAATATATTAAAATAAATTAATCTCTAATATAAAATATTTTATCTATAATAATCAATAGTCTAATAAAATAAAATAAATAAATATTAAAATTGATTATAAAAATTTAATAAATTTAAATTTTTTTTAAAATAACTCTTATCCATTAATTTTGTATCAACTTATTACATTAAAATATATAATTTATTTTCTTTTATATTTATAATATTTTTCTATTTATAAAAATCATATCTTGGATCTAGTTTTATATTTTTAAAATTTTTATTGAATATTACCTTCAAATTTTTTTTATAGAATATTAAACATAATTTTTTAAAAAAAGTAAATTTTTTAAAAATAAAAATGTAGTGAACTATTCAAAAATAAATTTTTAATTCACGATTTTGGCTTATTTATAGATAAATTAGGCTTGTGATTGGGAGTCATTAGCTTATTCACCTCAATCACCCTTTAGGCTCTTTGTAAAACTCTTAATTGATAGTTGATTACTTATAAACAACTCTTTGATAGAAAATGCTACAAATATAGATTTTTCTAATCTGGGCTTTTATTAAAATAACAAATTTTCCTTTATTTATCATTTTCCATATTTACATGATTTAGATTGTTATAAAATTTATAATTTATAAATTATATCAAATAATTTAATATAATTTACCTTTCAATAGATTTTAGGCTTTTCTATGTTAACATTTACTTTTTTCTTAACTTTGATTTTTGGTTATCATTATTTTTTATCATATATTTTTATTTTAAAAAGTGTAAATGATATTAGGCAAATAGAAAAAAAATGCCTAAAGTGAAAATAAATAAATCATGTTTATTGCACGGTAAGTGTTGAAAGAGCCGAACGATGGTCATTGAATGCAATGGCCTACCTACATGTTAAAAAATATATTTTCTTATAAAAAGAAATTATATAGAAGAATATAAGAAAAGAAAAAGTAATAAGAAAAAGCAAATGTGTAATACCAGTACAATCAACTCCTTTAAAACAGGAGACTTCCAAAAACTAAAAGAAAAACGATTAAACTATTAATGATAAATCAATAGATTAAACAAAAAGAAAGTCATATAGTGAAAAAAAAAATTAATGACAACAGCTATTGATTACTTTATTGGGAATCATAGGAAGATGGACAGTTCCTCCGATAACATCCTAGAAAATTTCATGAAAATTTAGAGCGATCTAACGATTGTCTCTCGACTTTATTATTTTATATGATTCGCTTCATACTGTATTACGGAGCCAGACTTAAACTCAGTAGATTTCATTGATCTTATTTGATCTTAGTACTTTGTTAATACTGGGTCACCAAATTTCTTGAGTCGAATAAACGGGCTGAAGAATCGCAATTCAAAATAGTAGTTTGATAAGTAGGTATGCGTATGAATTATTTTTGTTAGTTTTAATTGTAAAGTTATACAAATAAAAAATATATTAATTTCATAAAATTCTTACTGACTTGAAAGTAAATGATGTTTTTTGTTAGAACTTGTAATTATTATAATTTTATTTTAACTGGAAAAGAAATAATATAAACTTATTTGTTAGATTAATTCTTCATGTGGAAATTTCATCTTATTCAAAAATAATAATTTTTCAAGGAAACAAAAATTTATTTGATCTCTTTACTACCTTTTTTTTATCATGGATGTATTTCAGTTCTTTTATACTTTACTTGATCGTTTAGTTTTGTTTATCTTTGCTCTTTTATTTTTTAAATGAAAAAAAAAGAAGACAAAGGGTCTTGCAGAAGACTTTGAGGAGTCTTTCTACCCTAAAAATTGAAAGAAGGTTTTGCACTTGATTCTTCTACCCATCAATATAGATCAAGCTTTCAATGCCAAATTTCTTCAAAGACCCCCATCGTCTCAGCCTTCAAAGACCCCTATGTTCTTTTTTCTTCCAAATTCTGTTCTTGTAATTTCAAGCATAATCCAACCATGGCTTCAAAGATTAGCAGTTCCGGGAGATCGTCTTCTCCTTCTTCTTCTTCTTATAATTCTAATTCGAAATGGAGGTACGATGTGTTCTTGAGTTTCAGAGGCGAAGATACCCGCAACACCTTTACCGATCATCTCTATTGGGCTTTAGATCGAGGCAACATCAAAACCTTTAGAGACGATGAAGAACTTCCAAGGGGAGAAGAGATTTCACCCCAGCTCCTAAAAGCTATTGAAGGATCCAGAATCGCTCATTATCGCCTTTCTCAAAAACCTTTGCTGATTCCAAGTGGTGCTCGATGAGCTGGTCAAGATCATGGAGTGCGAAAGAAAAGCAAGAAAAGTTTTTCCTATTTTCTATGGTGTAGAGCCGCTCAAGTCGTGAACCAGATCGAGAGTTGAGAAGCATTCAAGAATCATCAGACAAATGCGCACGAGGAGAAGAAGAAGCAGATTGAGTGGAGTGGAAGGTTGTTTTAAGGAAAGCTGGTAAATTGAGGATTTCTCTACGTAACGTATCCTACTCCACTTTTTTCTATTTCCAATTTTCTCGTCGCTTATTTTCATCCTTGTTAATAAATAAAAGATTAATGATTACATTTCTTATCTAGTAGACATTAATATGTTTGGATTTCTAAAAAGATTTTTTAAATTTTAATTGATTATTTTTTAATAAACTTTTTAATTTATTATTTAAAATATAAAATTTAATATAATTAAAATACATTTGAAAAAAATGTCTATAATTGGAATAATATGAGATATTCAAAAGAGACTTGTAGTAGACGTTAGAACTCATTTAAGGCCAACAGTAGTACATTGATATATATATTTCGAAGGATCAACTCCTGCGAATTTCCAGATTTCTAATTGCCAAAGTATTCGATGTATATGTTTTTTTGGTTACAAGTGTGTCAATTTATACTACTCAAGGGTGCTACATGGTCACCTACAATTGGTTCATAGTCCTCAATGGTGATAGACGTCGTGGGAGTGGGGATCAAGTCAATAGAGTTCGCGATACCTCACGCTCATTCGACACTCAGGCTTCGAGGTGACGCCTTCGCTTAGCTAGGATCGATGCTCGATGTGACCTGATGGCGTTGACCCCGCCCCTTCATGTAGATGTCCAATGTGTGTTTAACAGATGTTGGATCCGATGCCACAAATTCCTGCCTGGGTCTCGGTTGTTCGAAAGCTGTTTACATGCGACTCATGTGGGATTAGACTTATCCCATTCCACTAGCCCTACTAGTGTCAATGTAGGACAACAGTGCTAGATTGGCGCTATGTTGTTTCGGTACTTGTATACTATTTGGTCATGATTGCTCAACGATTCCCACTCGTTTGGTTTGTACAAGTGGTAGCATCTCGGCCAGTTCGGGGATCACGCCGTCGAGGTACGAACGGAAGCACGTCGCTCGAATATTGATTTTGTTAATGACATGGGTATAAGTGTGTCATGGCAGAAACGTCAAGGACATGATTGGATCTAAAAAAAAACATTAAGGGCTAGATTGGAAACACGGCCAAACGTCAAGGGCATTTGTGCACCTTTCCCTTGGTAATGGAAGAAGCTTTTATAGCAGCAGTTCCGAACTATAGTTGCTTCATATGAGAACTAGCTATTCATTAGGATGGTGATTTATCTCGAGATCTCGTGTGCATTAAAATTTTGTTTGAGAAAACATGCATTTCAGTTAAATAAAATCAATTATCTATCTATTGCAAAGCTCTGCTCTCATATGAGAACGAGCTTTTTATAGCTAAACCTTTTTATATATACATACAAAATAACCTTCCATTACTTATTTTAAAGATGAGTAATAAATGTTAATAAATGGTCTTATGAATGTGTTCATTCACCATCATTCACCATCATTCACAAGGTTCATACATGTGGTCATTCACCAAGTGTAAAGAACTTTTCACTTACAACAAAATTTATGTAACAATTATTAACAACCTAAATATAAATATACTAAAACATAGAATTTACTTATTTACAAAATAAATGTTGGAAGAACAATAATCATAGAGGATGATCATGATTCATGCTTATAATCTCTTATGTGCTGCCAGGGATTCGCACAAATTGGTAAATTTTTACTAACCAAACTAGTATTTGTCTAGATAATAAAATCTCTAATCATAAAGGGTAATGATAGTTTAGAAATGGCTTTTTGGAGCAATTGAGATATTTATAGTTTTTTTATTACATGCTTACTTGACATAATATAATTAATTTTTGTTTTAACATGTGACCTAAATACATTTTTCTATATACATTCTATTTACCTTAATTTTGTTACACCGAATGAAACTAAGCATTATTCTATATTTTCCATTTACTTTATTTTTTTTCTCAACTTATTCTAATTAATTGCATGTTTTATTGTGGTTTCTAATGGGATGTGATATGAGCTCTAAGTTTATTGAAGAAATCAAGAGAGATTAGAAGATCAATTCCTAAGTTAGTACATGCTGGTGATAAATAGCTGGAGTTGATGAAAATGTGAAACAAGTGAAGTTATTGTTAGACGCCAAATCAAATGAAGTGAGTATGGTCAGATTTACGGGATTGGTGGAATTATAAAACTACCATTGCAAAGGTTATCTACAATGATTCATGGATCAATTTAAGCATCATAGCTGAAATGTGAGAGAAATCTAAAGATGATCATGGTTTGTTTATTACAAGAAAACTTTTGTGATATCCCCAATGGATAAAACTATGAAGTTAAGCAATGTTGATGAAGGAGCTCAAATGATAAAGAGTATGTTATTTGGGAAAGGTTCTTATTGTTCTTGATGATGTAGGATTGTCCAAAAATAAAATTTTAGCCGATAGTCCCGATTGGTTTGGTGGAGGAAGCATAATCATCTTAACCACAAGAAATAAGCGCCTAATTGTGGGCCAAGGCATATTCATCATATGAGGCCAAGGGATTAGCAAAAAACAAAGCATTGGAACTCTTTAGTTGGAATGCCTTTAAACTACAGCATCCGATAGACAGTTATGTGGACCTTTGTAATCGTGTACTACATCATGCAAAAGGCCTTCCATTAGCTCTTCTGTAGTTCTCATAGTCTTCACTCTTTCCAAAGGGATGAGGAGTATCAAAAGCACCTTGGATAGATTAAAAACGATCCCTCTCGATGACATCCAAAAGGTGCTCCAAGTGTTATAATGGACTAGGATGATAGATAAGAAGGTGCCCTTTGATATTGTGTTTCTTCAAGGATTGTAGAAAATCACATCAAAATACTAGAAGGTGCATTTCATCCCAAGACCGAACTAAAAGAGCTTGATGACAAATGTCTCATTTCTATCTTGGATGGCTTCATAAGGATGCATGATCTACTACAAGAAATGGGTCAGGGCAATTGTCGTGAAAGGTATCCCTAAAACTCGAAAATGGAGTTAATATGGAAATACGAGGATATTGAAAGTGTATTGACAACAAATATGGTAAGAGAAAAATACATGAATATACTTGAGATCTAAAGACAAAAAATTCAACAAGATTTATTTTTATTATAATTATAGTTTGAGTGCTTTATCTATTTAATTTTAGTGAACCTCCATACATCTTATGTTTATGGTTCATGTTTGTTTTCAGGGAACAAAAAACATTGAAGGGATTTTCCTAAATATGAGTACTACAGCAGAACCCATTAAACTCCATGTTGAAGCTTTTAAAAATATGAATCGACTTAGATTGCTCTAAAGTTTGACCTCATATGGTTCGACTCTCCCAAGACTTTGAATTGCCTTCCCGTGAATTAACATATCTTGAATGGAGTGGATATAGTTTAGAATCTATGCCATCAAATTTTCATGCATATAATCTTGTTGAACTTTCATTCTCCTGGCTCAAACAAGATAAGACGCCTTTGGGAAGGAAACATGGTATCAAGTATTATTTAGTTGTATTACTATAGACTAGCTTTGAAATCTTATGAGCTTCACTTATCAAGAAAATTTTATTCTCAATAAAAGCTGCTAGAGTGTTAAAAATACTTGATCTTAGTCATTCCGAGCAATTGGTTGATATTTCGAGCATCTCAAGTGCACCAAAGTTGGAGTCTCTACTTCTAGAAGGTTGTTCAAGGTTGCTTAAATGTTCATCATGCATCAACATTGTTATTAGAGTTCGAACTAACTATTTTTCTTAATTTAATAGGGTGCAAGAGACTCAAGAGTTTCCCAGAGATCAAAGAAAATATGGGAAGTTTAAGAGTGCTTGATTTTGAAGTGGAACAGTATAAGAAGTACCCTCATCAATTAGGCATCTACACGGCTCAAGACTTGAACTTAAGTTATCATTAAAACCTTATGAGTCTTCTCCGACAAGATTTGTCGCTTGGAGCTCGCTTAAACTCAACAGAGTGAAAAACCGGGTCTCGGAACTCGAGACGGATTATATGTGCATCTAAAGCTTGCTCAAGCTCCTGCATCTACGAACTTTAAATCGACTCTGTCGATTCTAAAATTCAGGAGTGATATGTGAAAAACAGTCGCTTTCTACTCGTGCTAAAAACATTAAATCCACTAGTGTGATCAAAGGAAAGGAGATATGTACCCCTATCATCATTGGTACTATGCATAACAACCGCTTCTCAGGAATCCTAAATGATAGCTTCTTAACCCATACTCATTGGAAATATCATGTCCAAGTTACGCTAAGGAAGCAATCCCTTGATATTTTCCACCAATCTTCATTGGAAAATTTACTTTCTGATCACAATTTCCAATTTTAAGGAAGCAGAATCCCCTGATAATTGGTATCTACCTTCACCGCAAAGTTTATCTTACATTACTGCACCCAACGAAAGGAGAGATACTCAATCATGTCCTGCCACCTATCATCATCGATGCACTAGGATCCAGTGGAGCTACTTTTAGTAGCATACCGCTAGCATAAGTCGCCCACCCATGTCCTAACTTGAATCACCTGTAAGAACCTTCAACATATTCCTTCACATTCCATTAAGTCTACGAATTTTAGATGCACGTGGTTCAAATTGTATTTTATTGCTTTCTCGCTCTTTCGCCATTCTCGATCGCTATTTAAATCAGCGTTAAAACTGGTATGATTCTCATGGCACATAAATACCTTTTTATTTCGTACCCATTGGTTTTACATGGTGTTTTTTTTTTTGCAGGACTCCTTGATTTCTGTTCGTTATTCTTCATTCAATGACCCTAGAACGAGTATTTCTATTCCCATAAGTTGTGGAATTTAGAGGGATATGATCGTATAGAGGAAATTGTTTAGAACTCCCTCCGAATTGGTATGAAAATAAAGACTTGTCAGATTTGCTATATTCTCGTGGTTATGTTGAATCGACTGGGGGTGCAATTGTTATTTAACAATCAAAGGAAATGGTAGCGTAAGTACTTAGGTTCTTCATCAAGTTATCAAAACCCCTGTCTGACTCGATATATCGACTCAACGAGTATAGGTTATCACAAGGCGCTATTAAGGGAGAGGATTACCTGAATTTCAATGGATCGACTTGGTGGCTTCATTTGATAGGAGAACAAAGTGGAAGGATTTGGTATCCATCTTATATATGCCAAAGATGATGCAGCGCATGCATCCGCCAATCAGATGTTTCTGCTTTGTGGGAATTCATCCATCAATGGTACAAGGCAGTTCTTTTCTCGTGGGAATTCCAGAAATCACGATCACCAATGTAAGATGATTGGCGCAAAGCTCATAATAAAAGGAGTCCCATAGAACAGAGCCCTGTAGATGAGTCACACCATAAAAGATTCAAAGGAACCCAAGACTAATTTCAAGTTTTACTTTTTAGGCTCTACCACATGTGCATCATCAAGGCTCTCTTTACTGGTAATTCATATTCCTTTCCCTTTCTAATTCAAAGATCAGAATTTTTTATTTTATCTGTTTATCCTTTTTATTTTAATTTATGTTTCTATCACCCATGGGCGCAAACTCATTTGTACACTTCAAAACATTGTTCTATCCCCAACTGTCTCTCCTTAGATTTTTCTACATTTCTTAACTTCTAATTTCCATATGAAATCTATAAATTTATTTGAGCGTCATTTCTCGTAGCTACCGCTTTTGAATCATTTCAGGTTTTTTTTCTTTCTTTTCCTAGAAGTTTGCAATGTTATTGATTTTATGACTTGATTTGGGGATGTTTTGAGAGGTATATTCATTTTTATGGTTGTGGATTTATGGAACCAAACTTAGCAAGAAATTGAATGCGCAGGTTTTGGGACGTTGAGCATTTGCTCGTAGCCATGTTTGGCTTAAGGAGAAAGAGTTGGAAGGAGGATGGAGAATTGAATAATTTTTCAATCTAATAATGAGAAACTAGACTTAGGTATTTTGGGAATTTGAGTTATTTGTTGTTATATAGTTTGTATTTCAGGAAATTGCTGGGAAAGCATGGAAAATAAATAATTATTTAATTAAGGAAAATGAAATGGGAATATTTCGGGGTATCAGATGAGTTATTTGCTCAGCCTTTTTGGTCCCCAACAATGTAAGACCCGGTAGTTTCAATTTATGGAAAAGGGCAAATCGTAATTTTGATTACAAATGTAATTTCGATTAAAAACTGCAATTTATTCTCTGATCTCGATGATCTAAACGGATTTCACCGTTGGAACTGCCTCGCGAAATCTAACTAGCATGTAAAATTTGTAGTACCCGAGGTAGTTCCGGAAGGACACGTTTTTCGAGGCATCGCGGTTCGGGTGCCGTAAAACTATTTTCGATGCGACGAAAGTCACATATAACATGTACTCATGTTCCATAAGTGGTATGAGTAGAGAAATGATGAAAATGGACGGCCGAGGCAGTGCCGAATGTCAAAACTGGGAAATGGAGGGACATAATGGTCATTAATTAAATTTTAAGTCACTAAATGACAAAATAGAGAATAGTACCTTCTTCTCCAATTAAAGCAAAAGCAAAACGTGAGAGGAGAGAATTTTGGTCCAAGAGCGATTTGCTGCCAGAGATTTAGAGAGAGAATGAGCAACTTCTCTCTGTAAATACCTGGACGATCCGACCAATCTAAGCAGTTTCGGACGTGCTACTGAAGAACCCGCTCTACGCTGAAAGTACTTTCCACGCAGCCTGCATTTAAGGAGTTTCCCCAACCCGAGAGGTAGGGCTTCTCTCTACTTGGTTTTATTCCCTTTGCCACTTCTACAACGTTCACTGAATGGCGCCGAGTTGCTTTGATCGGCCCAAATCTGGAACCGAGGTGTTAGGATTTTATGTGGATAAATCTCGTGACTCAGTCTACCTGCCGATTCTGGGTTACTTATGGTGAAACTATGTGTTAATGTATGCCTTGATTTGGAAAAGGCTCAGGAATGATCGGAAATGCCGGGTTCACAAAGTGAACTGATGAATAGATGTGGCCGAACCGCAAAACCCAGGCTCACTGTCTTGTGAATGCTGACACGAGAATATATTTTCAGAAAATATGTGCTCGCCGAGTGATTTAAATTAAATTACTCAGGTTTCGATCATTAGCCTAAGTGAGCTAATTTTGATGTATGAGTTGTATAATTACATAACATGATTGTGTGATCAATTATGCGAGTATATTCATGTTTATATATTTGCACGCTGACAGGATCAGACGTAACTGGTACATGGGATTCCATATGCACCGGTTCATCCTAGGACTATAGGAGCAGCATGAGATGAGTCTAGAGAAAATGGTCTTGAGGGTAGCTCCAAAATATTAATTATCTGAGGGTAGTCCAAATGAAAATATCAATCGTCTGAGCTACCAATTGATATTCACTGGAGGGTAGTCCACAAACAACAATATATCAATCGTCAGCGCCCAATTGGATATATCCTGAGGGTAGTCCACTAAATATAACATCTAGATATCCACAATTTATAACATCGAAGGGTAGTCCACAACTGCAAACATAATATTCTCACACGAGGCTAGGTGAGTGTGAGGAGCTCTATGGAGGACTCTAGATCCGGGAAGGAAACATGTAGACATTCAAGTAGGATCATGCATTTACTTGAATGTGTGTTTTAAATTGGAACACAAATCGCACTTAGTGGTGAGAGCCCACTGTGGCGATTCTATCGAGCTTTAAATACCCCGTCGCGACCCCCTTTTAAGGTACCGAGCATGAGGAGACTCGCTCATTCTGAAACTGCGTTTAGAAGAAAACCGGATGTGGCTTGTGTCACATTGTATACATGTATTAGAATGTTTTCATTTTAATATATGTTGTATAAAAGTAGTTTATTAACTCTTTGAAACTATTGGATATAGTTTGATATATTGTGATGAGTATTGTATTATGGGCCCAAGAGGCCGCTTTTACTCTTGTTTGATTATATCGACCGTTTGGGACAGTATATGCAGATCGATTCGGGGTAGAGCTCTCCGTACAAAGGAGACTCGCCTCAATTTTCCGGTGATACGAGTAACCCGACATCCACTTGTATTCCGATGCGTGTTAACTGCAGAGCCAACGGATTCTAAGCTGGGCGTCACAAATAATGGGGAAAAAGAAAACAACTATTTTATTTTTTCAATTTATCTACCATGAAATGAAATGTATTTATTCGTCTATTTAGTGAATTCTGAGTTATTTTCTTGTGGTTTTGTGGTCAGTTTGAGAATATGTGAATTTAAAAATATGTAATCTATTAAATATGTAATCTAGTCTTGATAATTTAATAATTGTCAGACATCGATATGACCATGGGTGACAATCGAGCAATTGTGCCATGACGACAGCAAGGCAAACCCATCAAAACGAAGTCAAGCTGGGCCGGCTGAATCACCCCACAATCAAAGGGCTTGATTCGGAGTTGGTATGGGAGGTCATCTTCTGATATGGGAGGTCATCTCTGATTGAAGTACACAGCCGCTGCTCGCCTACCCGGCATATGATTGCACGGGAGGAGGCCAAATAGCCTCGACCATAGAAGAAGAGGAGACGAGCGACATCAGTGACTATGGAGGCCGCCTATCGCCTTGAGAACACCGGCTTACTGAGCTTCCACTCGACTCACTCCATGCTTCAAAGAAGAGGCTTTCCAAAAATTCCATTATCGACCCTTGATTTTCTAATTTCAATCAAGCCTACACCGAGGCGAGTATGATTTTTAGTTTTCGCGTTCCTTCAAAATTAGCAAAGTATATGGTATCGGCAAAAGATTAATCTTACAAGATGTTCTCTTTGCAGATAGATAATGCATGTCAACCGCAAGTACGTATGCAGGTTCTAATGATTCTGCTTACTATCTTTTATAATGCCGACACTTTCTATCATACAAAGAAAGCCCCAGAGAAGTTCATCAAATTTTTGCATGCAATGTATGTGTTCTTGGCTCACGCTTTGCATTCCATTCTTAGGAAGTGTACTAGCTACTTCCATTCGAGACCATGTAATTGATTTTGATCATCCAGACAAATGGTCAAGAGATCTTAACTAATAATTCATCGTGTAACTTGATCTTCTCGTTATTACATTGAGGAAAATAGTTTAAACTAATATCATTTGTACCTCTTGAAACTGTCCGGGATGTAAAGAAGTTTCATTCCGCTTCTTACATGCAATTTTGTAACCCTCGTACATAACTTGGCAATTACTATTTAAATTAATACATCTAAAGCAAAATTTGTAATATGAATTTACATTTAACAAGTCGAGAGATTTTTTAATTTCCTTCTTATTCTTTTACGTAACCATCTTGTCTATGCGTATAAATTGTTGGAAGTGTTCATGGAGTCTCCATCAGAAAAACAACAAGAAAAATTCGAATGCTACCAATAAACAGAGGCGATGATAAATTGG
Source organism: Tetrastigma voinierianum (assembly GCA_016808115.1). Taxonomy (NCBI): domain Eukaryota; kingdom Viridiplantae; phylum Streptophyta; class Magnoliopsida; order Vitales; family Vitaceae; genus Tetrastigma; species Tetrastigma voinierianum. The sequence continues at coordinate 88,634 of JAEQBH010007140.1, read as the reverse complement.
TGGTAATGCTGGTCAATCAAAGGAATCGGACAATAAAGAAGGAAGAGGAGCTAACCAGGAAAGCAGAGGAATGGAGAAAGGCAGAAGAAACATCCATGTTGAATGAGAAATGTTTGTTGGAGGAGCCGACCAAAGTTAAGGAGGCATTGCAAAAGGAAAAAAGGAACTGCTGGAAAGGCCAATTCATTTCAATGCTGCCACATTTTAATGCCACAACCATAATAGTGGACTTTTAAATAGTGTGATCGGGTCATGCCTGCAAGGCCTCGGGTGGTTTTCTTTCAATCCAGTAGGTAGTGTCAGTGGAAAGGAGTCTAATTTTTTATTTTGCCCAATAAATATCGTGGGATACAATTTTGAGTATCTACATTACGTTTTTGTTTTGTTATATATATATATATATGAATGAGTTAGTTATCACAAATTATTCATGTAATTGGCTTTCTTGGAAAAAAAATCGACAATTTTCATGATTTACTTATAATAAATATCAAAATGCTTTGTTATTCTTGCTTGATGATCACTGTGAACACATATGATAAGCAGACATTATGCTCCTTAATGGTTGATCAATATGATAACTGTTATGTATCTATTAAAGAAATAACACAATATTAAGAATTTTAAAAATGTTTCGATTCATTGATCGCTTGGTCTTTGCATTATAATTTGGGTGGTATGCATAGATAAACAGTACAAAGAACAGGCCAGTAATTCATGTTGATCTCTATGCTCTAAAGGATGCCTCTATAAAGAGTGATGGGAAGAATATGGTCCCAAATGTCTACAAGGTTCTAGACGAGTTCTGACTACTTCTTGAGACCTTGTACTAGTTCCTTGGTAATCAAATTTTGTTGTTTATAAATCTAATTCAGGTATGCAATGGTAAACATCACTTGATGTTTGAATTGTGATCTATGAAAATTGTAATATTTAAAATTTGTGGATTGAGCCACTAGAAAAGCATCGATGGATGTAATTCCTATTGGCATTGGTAGCGTACCTTCTTATTATACCCATTTTTGTGCATACCGTTTACAAATGTGGATTAGATTCATTATTTAGTCATCAGCCTTATAAAGCAGTTTGATTCTATCTTTGGATTTCTTGCATTGTTCTGGATTGTTGAATAATTTATAGAATATATAGATTTTTTTGGTATATCAAAAACTTCAAGAACTTAAGAGAGTTATAGATTATTTTTAAAGCATCAAAACTTCAAATGCCTGCTATGTTCTTTCTCTATCTCTGTGGTCATACACATGATTTGGCTTTTTGCTTTTTTTTTTTTTTTTCAGCCTTCAACATTAGCAAAGCATTTGGTGGTCGGCGCATTTTTATAAGGATGCTTTTGTTTAATATCTATAATGGCCGAGACTTCTAATATATCTTAAGTCTCAGCCCTCATATGCAAGGGGATGCTGTTTGCATAACAATTTTAAAAGTGTCTTCTCAACTTGCAAAATTATTTAGGCTGACATGGAGGGTAAAGAAAAGGGAGTCTTAATTGAAAGTGTGCTACTAATAATTTTAAAAGTGTCTTCTCAACTTGCAAAAATGGTCAACACAGGTTTTAACTACTAATAATTCATCAGGTAACTTGATCTTCTATCATCTTATTGAGGAAAACTGGTTAATCTAATTTAATTTGTAACCTTGAAACTATTCTGGGACTGCAAAATTTCAATTGTTCTTACATGCAATTTTGTAACCCAGGTACATAACTTGGCTACTACTATCTAAATTACATCTAAAGCAAAAATTGGTTACTTGAACTTGCATTTAACAAGTTCGAGATTTTTTGTTACAGTTGTCTTTGAAGAGCTTACCTGGAGATAGACCATGAAAAGAAGATTTTAATCTTCTAAATATAAATATAAGGAAACCAAGCGGCAAAGCCACGCTGAGATGCATTAGAATGCAGAACATATTTATCCACATATCAATACATCTAAATTAATTGGCGATGCCTTCTCCTCCAAGGTTTCAGCTTTATTCTTTCTTCAGGACCTATGAGACTAGAAAATATAAAATAACAAATTAAATAGACATTAACTAGCATCTGTGAAGACGCCCATTCGAATTGAAACGTATATCCTTTGGAACCCTGAAAGTAATAAGGAAAGAAAAGACTAAGAAAATAATTTTCTTTGTATTTGGTTTCACCGTGAAAAATATGTTAAAATCAATATAATTCAAAAATTTAAAATTTTTACATATTTTTAAATTTAACTATATATTAGAGAAAAACAAATAAATGAGTTTGAATAAACATAAACAATTAATTTATTGAATTTAAACCCATTTTTTAATTTTCACAAAAATTTCTTTATTTCCATTTTTCCTTTTTATTTTTCTTTTTATTTTCTTTCTTTTGTATTTTCCGGGTTTCCAAACAAAGCCTACGGACAAATTAACTAGCATGATGAAATGTAAAAAGAATGCGCCCGCGACTTTAACTCTAGTATATGATTTTAAAGGAGAAATGAATGTGACGTACCACTAAAGCTTGAGACTAATGTTGGATTGCTCTAAATCTTTTATGGTGGGTGTCATATGATAGGCCGTTCCTATTGTTTTATGGTTGGAGTGCTTCAACCATGATTCCTATTTAATGAGAATATTAAGAAGCATGTTCCTATTGGCTATTACTTTTATTTTTATTTTTATTTTTTTAATCCCTTCTATCTTGTTATCTGATCGTGATTTAAGAGTGCCATATTTAATGAGAATATTGTTTGAAATGTAATTCGATTACCTTGTTTAACTTTAGTCTATTTTGAGGATTGGTGGTAGTAGTATCAACATTTCGTAGTGATATTTATTTCGCAATGAATGTCTTCTTTCATATAGAACTTTCACGTAAATTTATATTCTTATTTCGTTTAACAACTCAATAAAAATGAGAAGAATCATCAAAAAAAAAAAGAAAAGGAAAAGACGTATCAAGATGTTAACCATTCTCGTTACTTATAAAAATAAGATGATACGCAAATTCTTGATATTCCTCGAACTCCCCGGGCATCACTACGCGAATGTAAACCTACAAAAATGATGATCTGGCGACGATGGGTCGGCCATCCTCGATGATTAAGTCACAAAAATACGTGGAGAAGAAGAAGAAGAGTATATGCAAATGAATCATTTAACCTCCTCGCAATCTTTCTATGATTTATAGAAAGTGGTTTACAAATCCATCCTCTCTCTGTGGAAATAATCTCCTAATCTTAGGGATAAAATATGTGTTTCCTTATCAATGACTAGTTCTTCCTTATCAAGGATTAATCTTCCAATAAGTAAGAGATTTGGAAACTAGGAAATTCGCGAATAAATATATTTCTCATAGATTCTAATCTTCATCATTTATCCATAACGAACTTGTCATATGCGAAGGACTACTTACTGTGGACTTAAAACTTAGGCGGTTGCCCCGGAAGGTTTGGCCTTAGGAAGACACTTTGGCTCTCACGCATGCAGCTCGATTCTCCTCGTCTGTAGTGCCTCTAGTTTTAATATTTGCAGTGGGCTTCGTCGCTTCACATCGCACAAGGTGCCTGGGGGCCAAACCAAGGAGTAAAGGTCTAAAGACCATGGTACTCACAATGCTCCCATTTTCCCCGGCTGGAATTTTGTGCTTTTTCAATTGGGGAAAATACTATGTTTTAAACCTCAAGTGTGGAAGGTTGAAAGGACTGGAAAATTAATGCGTACATCGAACGCGCTGAAAGGTGAAGCATGTTTGGACACAAAGCACGTGGGAAGCGCACGTTTCCTAATATGTCTACGGCGCATGATGTTCTAACAGCACATTTAATGCGCTCGTTGATGTTTCAGCCTTATATATAAGGGTTGGGCTCCGAGTGCTCCCTCTTTTACTATTTCACAAAGCCTTTTGCCTATTGCAATTTCATTTCTCTTGTGCTTCTGCAAACTTTTCTTTCAAGTGAATCATCGGAGGTACCTCGACTACTTTCAATTTTCCGATGAGTTTTCACAAACTTCATTTGTATTGCCCTTGCTGTGTTTTTGTGTCTATGTTTGTCGAGTATTTTTGGGTTAGAAAGTTCTCGTTTCTTCCTGAGGGTGCGAACATCGCTCACGATGGTACTTTAGTTTCGTTTGCACCTTCAAAAGGGGGATATTTTTTGTTCTGTTGATCCCCTTTATCCGCTTGTTTCACTTATAGAATGGTGAGAGGCTACATGTTTCCACAAGCCACTCTGGCATAAGAGGGGACTCTGAATCGCCATTACAGCAAATGGTAGTTGTTAAAATCAGAGAGGAGTTGAGATCCTTTTATCAAGTCCTTGCTGACATTAGTTTGGAGTTATCAAATGGAGTACTGCCTCAACCAGAGGGAGGCATGCATAATGTCGTCTACTTCACCCGGAGCAAGCTACTCGACTTCGCCTCCCCATCTCGTCAGTTAGTGAAGCAAAGCCTCGTGACTTCACTCGCACCTCCCGTGCTCACAGGTACATCCAACGTTCTGATCTGATGGGTTATAGTGTGTTAAACTTTCTTACCACTGATATTTCACCGGTAGAGGTTTTTATTTACACTCAAGCCAGATCGGGGGGGTCGACTATTTATGTCTACCCATAACCCCTACCGCACTTGTAACCTGGCTCCCGACTCCCCAAGATCGAGGCAAAAGGGGCTGCTTTTAGTGAAAGGGCCATGGCATGAGATGCTAGGCCTTCGGGGTCTCATTCTCGAATCTCCTAAACTTAGCCCTCATGTTTCTAGGCTTTATCCTCACTGACTGTGGCTTGTTCTTTCTAGATCGCCACATTCCGACATGCCCATTTTCGGGACTTCATAGTAAGCAATGTGCGAGGTCTGGACAGTTAGCTAGGGTGGAGAAGGCCATCCGAGAGAGTATCGACTAGCTTACCGAGATTACCGAGGCGAGCGCAATCACGAGCTCCTCTTATCTGAAGAACTCGCGGAGTTAGATGCTAACCCTTTCGTTACATAGTCTCCGTCATCCTTCGTCACAGAAGAAGAGCTCGTCAGGTGAAATGACCATTTTGTCCTCGGGCCGAACTTTTGCCGAATCTGAACTCAATCTCAAAGTGTGTCCCTCGTCAAGTAAGGTCCGTCGGGCATTTTAGGCCGAGATCAAGAAGCTCTCAGCCGCCTTGCTGGCCTGATCAATCACCTCTGGCCGTATGAACACAGTAGTAGCCTACCCCGGCCTCCAAGAAGCAGCGGGAAGATAAAGGCCGCCAGAGGGGAAAAGATGAGCATCATAACCTATTACATCAAGGTCGCTGGTGTGGGATTAGAGGGCTTTGTGGACTGGTTGGATCCAACTATTAGTGACCCGACTGAGGATAGGGAGGAAGATATGTCTAGCCTTGCTGTCGGATTCGCCGCACGAATGCGCAAGCAAGTGGCGAGCGCTCTAGGGGAGACTCACCCCGGCTTCAAGTATATGGCGTAGCGCCCAGACCTGGCCGCCCAGATGGAAGAGGCTTAGAAAGTCCCATAATTGGCCGGACTCTCCAGAACGAGCCTCCGATGCTCACGGCTTTTGTAGGTGCCTCCCGTGATGCTTCTCCAGAGAGGCTTGCGCGTCACGAAGGATGGGGTCCTAAATGGGACCCCAATGCCACTGAGTCATGGGGAGGCTCCATTGTAGACAAAGAATCAATGGGCTGCTCGGCCATGCTTGCAAATGCCTGGCCCCCTCGTGAAAGGCGCTATCCGACTGTCGATGTTAGCCTATGTTTTGTCATAGAGCTGGACCGCCCTTTCCTACGGACACTCAAGTGGTTTCCCGCTTAGAGGCCGCCAGAAATCATCAATCGAGCCCCTTCAATAAGAGGGAGTCTTCGATCACACACATGTGCCAATTCACCCTACTCTTTCCTCGTCACGGGTGGCGACTGCGGCCGAGGAGTACCCATCCCCTTCCTCGGCTATTCGATAGGAAGTCGCTCCAAAGCTGCAATAGGAAGACGTGGATGCCTATCCTGTACCACGACTTTAACGAGTTGGCTGAGCTGGTATGCTTTGAATTTTAATACCTGAACGTGAGTTTGGTGTTGTGACTTTCTTCTAACATCTCCTCTTTTATAGGTTGTCACCGCTATTCGGAACATGGCTTGCCAGCATAGGGAATTCCATTCCCATCTGGATGATGCCGAGAAGGTGTGGCTTTATGCTCAGTCGGCTGTTTCCAAGCATCAAGCCTTGGACGCCTCCCTTGCCAAGGCCAAATCTAGGTCTAAGCACTGGGAGCAGGAGGCTAAGGTTGGTGCGTAGAAGATTACAGGGGCGGAGAAGGAGAGGGGTGAGGCTAAAAACGAAGCCCAAGTTGCCTGGTTAGCTGCCATTGCAACGGGAGACGCTAAGGCAAAGGCCGAGGATGACCTGGCTAGGGTCCAAGAAGCCCTGATGGTTGAGGAGGGAGGCCAGGGCGCAAGGCGAGGAGTGTGAGACCGCACTCGAGGTCGAATGAACATCACCCTCCCGCTGCAGCTCTAGCGCTAAGGATTTAGGTGTACTCCCTCCGCCTCAGTGTGCAAGGGTAAGAAAGCCATGGAGAAGAATGGGCTGCCTGAGCCAATTTTTGCTTATGGCTACAGATTTTGTGTGTCCAAACACAACATTTGTGGAGACTAACCAAAGGTTCCAGATGGTATGCCTGACTCCTCCGACTCGCTTCCTCCAGAGTTCTTTACGCACCCTAGGTGCCCCCCCACCTTGGCAGCCACTGAGGTCACGACAACAAAGGTAGATCAAAGCGAAGCGACAAAGGAGCCTGAGAAGAGTGCTTCCACTGGGAACCAAAGATGATTTTTTCTTTTCTTTTTCCTCTCTTCCCTCTTTCAGACCGCACGCTTCGTCATCAACATTTATAAATTATCGACGCTTACTAGCATATTTATGAAATACAATCTTAATGATTCCTTTGTTTCATAACTCTTTTCCATTTAATCTCGACTAGGATAGTTGCATAAGGATATCAATGTTAAATCTTTTTAGAGCTAAGCCGGTGTGGATCGCACATGGGCCAAATAGAAGTCACCATCCCCGGTTTCGCTCTAGCACATCTGGTCTTAGTGCCAGCTATGAGCCACAAGTGGGCGGGTCTCTCTTCAGTGCCGCAGCTTAGGAGCCACATCCGGTCTTTGAGTGCCGCAGCTGGAGCCACATATGACTAAGGTGCCAAGAAATTCTTGTGAGCCACATCCGGTTTTTCAAGGTGCTAGCAAAGCTTGAGCCATGATCAGCCTTTTTGAGTGCTTAGCGTTAGGTTTTTACAAGTTTGGTCTTTTGAAAGTGCCAACAAAGCTAGAGCTACATCCGGTCTTTGAAAGTGCTGTACAGTTTGGAGCCACATTCGTCTCAAGGTGCAAGTGTGTCAGAGCCATAAGTATAGTCTAAAGTGCTGTGAGTTGCCACACATCTAGTCTTTTGAATGGAGGCAGTTGCAAAAATTGAGAGAAATATTATAAAGAAAACTTTATTGATAATACATCTTAAGGTTCATAGCATTCCATATTCGGGGCACTAGCATTTCGTCTAGTTTATTTAATGCGAATGCCTCGTTGGTCGGGAACTTCCCAATTCGTTAGAATCATTTCACTTGGTCGGGTTCGTCGTGGTTTTCAAAGACCCTTCTTAAGACTAGGTCCCCGACTTGGTATGCACGCTGTCTTACTCGCCTGTTGTATAAGTGTGTTATTCTTTGCTAGTATGATGCCATACGCACAACTGCTATTTCACGAAGCTTGTCTGTTATATCTAGGTCTCTGGAAAGGGCTTCAGTATTAGCCTCTTTAGGGATTTCCGTTCCAAGCGTGGACATTCCAATTTTTGTAGGGATTATGGCCTACATCCCATAGCTGAGGGTGAACGGTGACACTCCAATTGGCTTCCGACTGGTTGTTCTATAGGCCCTTTCCCTTAGCCGAATGTAAGCCCTTTCTTAAAAGTCATGCAGAGCTAGGACGCCTCGCATGATCCACAAGCCATATACGGCGCCCGCGACTTCTAGCCCCGATTCCAATTTCGTGGTTAATTTCTCTCGATATACTTCGAGGTGTCCCGCTTGATAAGCTTTTCCACCATAAACTTCTCGTACTTCTCAAGACTCCGTCTGGCCTCATGTCCATGATCTCTATGATAATCGCACCAAGCAAGAATTTGTTTCAGAACTGCTGATCGTTGTCGGGCCATTTAAACTCCTCGCAGGTCACGACGATGGCCAACAACCTTTCATAAGAGACATCTCGTAGGGAGTGAATCGGGAGCCTTCTTCTTTTGTGACTGATCACGAGATCGCTTTCGGTCTCTGCTTTAACCATCCTTGCATTCAAAAGGCTTCTTCCTGGGATTTAATTTATTTCCTTCGAGACCGGTCGGTCGGTAATCAGCGCACGCCTGGGTCATTGCACTCCGATATTGTCCTCCGTGATTGAGTACCGATCAGCCCGCCCCAGAGTAATTTTTACCACAGTACTGTGGGTCTAAAGACAATACGAAGAGAGAAGCAAGAAAGCCCAAAGCCCTAAAATTCTCGGGAGGACTCCGCATCCATGTTATCTCGATTCTATCTACTGACTCATTACCAAAACCTCAGGAAGCTCCTGAAGTAGACTCTTCTTCCTACTTGAGAATTGTCTATAAGGAGCTGATGTTTCTTTTTTGTCTCACCGAATAAAGATATTGTGATACGAATGCCCCCCATAGTTCATTGAACGAGTTTATTGACGTTTATTAGAGTCAGGCGGGCTTTGTGGAACTGTGCTAACGAGGCCCCCCGTTGAAGGCCGTGAACACTTTACATAACATGCCACATTTAGAATCACCTAATTATAATGGAGCATAAGGATCGCAAGGGTTAGCGGGCAACCATTGAACGCGGGCAAAAGTCGGTATGACAAACCACCCAGGTGGCTCAAAATCAAGGGATGTGTCGCCTTAAAGGTAAGAGAGCACGCCGTCATCTGCCCGAATTAAGGTTGTTGGCGGCATGTAGAACGTTGGCCTTGTACCAAAGGCAAGATGTACAAGTGGCATTGGTGGCATCGTGCCTGCAGGGAATACCGATGGCGTCGCACCTGGGCACACACAGCATGTCTCTAAGGGCCCTGGACTTGTCGGGTTCTGCCTCTTGCTTGTCCTCCCGCTCTCGCGGATGCGCCCACTAACAATATCACACAAAACATGAAGGCCTCGCACTTAGCTCATACTTCCTCGAGCATTCTTCATGGCGAGACTCAAAGATGGGGAACTGAGGAGGAAGAAGGCTTCGCTTCGCCTGGTAGTGGGTATGGTGGTGGAATAAGGAAGAGCAGATGCGGCATGGCAAGTCAAGGCTCGCTCGCCTCCCTCCTCCCCGCCTCCGCCCTCCTCCTCCCGCCAACTTTTTTTTCTTTTTTTTTTTTTTTTTTTTAAAAATTTTTTTTTTTTTTTTTTTTTTTTTTTTTTTTTTTTTTTTTTTTTTTTTTTTTTTTTTTTTTTTTTTTTTTTTTTTTTTTTTAAAAAAAAAAAAACAAAAATAAAACACACGCGCCGTTCTTCTCAAATATCAATCATGAGTGTCGAAGATCGCTGTAGTATACACCAAGTTCCTTCCCCCTTTATTGCTAGTGATTAGATACGCAACTTGATCGCCATCTCGTATATATATTTTCCAAGATTGCGTTTTTCTCCATTCGACTGGTGGAACTAGTCACTCTCTTTACTACAATCGCTCACATACCTCAGAAATCTCCTTTCCATCCGCCTTTGCTTGCTCATTCTCGGGTTTCCCTCTCCATGTCCCCGATGCCAATGGAGGAATTGATCTTCCTGCCAGCTGGATCATCGAATTGGTTAACATTGCGATCGCTTCTCAAAAAGAATCAAATGCGAAAGGGAATCATGAGTTCAAAGTGACAGTGCTGTAGACAATCGTCAGCTGCCTCTTACACTGTGAATGACTTTCGCTTTGATTCCCATGTTTAACACGCCAATTGTTGCTACCTTGATCAGTTCGAACCTCTAGGCATCACGGCAATGTAAACCTTCAAAAGGCGATCCGGTGGATTTGGCCTACGCTCTGGCTGATTAAGTCAAGAAAATATGGAGAGGAAAAGAAAGTATGTAATCAAATTCTACCAATTTACCCCATGTCCCCTCTCGTGGGGATCTTCCTGATTTATAGAAAGTGGTTCACAAATCCCTCCTCTCTCTCTGGAAAGAATCTCCTAATCTTAGGGATAAAATCTGTGTTTCCTTATCAAGGACTAATTCTTCTATAGCAAGGACTAATTCTCCCTTATCAAGGACTAATTCTCCGAGAAGAAGGATTTGAAACTAGGAAATTGTGGATACTTATCTTTGCGATTTTCCGCTTTCATCTATTTATCCATATCAAACTTGCTATATGCAAGGATACCACCTGGGGACTTAAAATCTAAGTGGGTTGCCCTGTTGGCCTCTAAAGACATCCGGCCTCACAGCGGGCCGGATTCTTTCTTGTCTGTAATGCCCCTCCCCGGTTTTAATACGATAGACGGGTCGAGCTCGCTTCACATTCAAAGCCATATGGGTCGGACCCATTGCTAAAGGGGGTCTAAAGACCATGGATACTCATAATAACCAATAAAAATGAAAAACAAAACAAAATTTATTAATGTTATTGTTGAATGGAAAAATCAAACAATAGTTTAAAGTGGAGCGGGAGAAAAAGAAGAAAGTAAAACGTAAAAGGAAATGGTAAAAAGAGCTTCCGCATGAAATTTAAATTAATGATAGAAATAACTAGAAACACAAGCAATTAGCAATAAATAACTCAGAGAGAAAACCTTTGAGAGTGGTAACCTCACCGCCATCATCTAGATTTAAAAAAGGGAACTAAGAAAAGTCACCCGCCATTGAAAGAATCTGCCGTTAATAATCTTAAATCATATTTGAATTAGCGCTTCCTGCTGATCTCGTTTTCTTTTTTCTTCAATTCTTAATTTAAATGGAGATACCATGTGTCGTGGAGTCAGAGGCAAGACACCTGCAATAGAAGTTTCACTCAATTAATTCTTTACCGGCTGATTACGCAAACATCAAAACTTTCCGAGACGACGAAGAACTCTGGCTGGGGAGAAGAGATTTCACCCCAGCTCTTAAAAGCTATCAAGAATCAAGGATCGCTATTATTATCTCAAAACTGAGGTCATTCCGGCGGTGTTTGATCGAACTCGGTTAAGATCATGGAGTGCCAAAGAAAAGGGGCAAAAAAGTTTTTCCTATTTTCTATCATGTAGAGGGCAACGGGTCGAACCAGGATCGGGATCATGGAAGGATTCGCAATCAATGTGACAAAATGCGCACGAGGAGAAGGAGAACAAAATAGGAGTGGAAGGTCGCCTCATGAACGCCGTGAATTGAGTGGGTTTCTAGCTAAGAATCTCCTACTATCTTTTCCATTTCCAAATTTTCCGCCAAATATTTCTGCTGTTGTCAACAAATAAATCAATCAAAATCCACTTTTGTGGTAGGCATTAATATGTTTGATTCCTTGAAAGTGTGCGTAGGAAAAAAAGTAGTTTTTAAATAATTTTTCTCTACTTTCAAAAAAAAAAAAAAGGCAAGAAAAGATTTTCATACTTATAACTTACCAATAAAAATATAATCTATAGTAGATGTTGCGCTCAATAGGTATCAAGAAATAAATTTTAAAAATAAGTTAAAAACATCAAATAGCATAATCATGATAAATACAAGTTTTGATTTCTTAAAAATCTTCAAGACTCCGAATATTCTTCCTTCTTTAATCAATCCATTTCCAAACTATAATTTCTATCTCGTACAAAATGGTAGTTCATTAAACATTATTAAATCATATTTTAATTATTTAGAATGTAAAATTGAAAAAGTTTAATAAGCATAGAGGCTGATCATAAATAGATGCTATAATCTATAAAATCACAAGAAGACCTCGTTGACAAATTAGTGGATTTTATTTAGCTGTGATTAGCAAAGAATTGTCTTGATGATAAAATCTCTTATCAAAAATGATAATGATACTTTAGACAAGCCAACTCTAAATGACCTCTTCAAAGTAATTGAGATATTTGCAATTTTTTATAACATGTTACTCGCATAATATAATTGATTTTACCAAGATATAGACTTGTCTTGATTTTTCATTTACATTCTATCCACTTAATTTAGTTGCAACAAGTAAAAATAAACATTATTCTATGTTTATTTGAACATCTTCAAAGTTTCATCAACTTTTTTTATTTATTGACCCATGTTTATCAATGTAAAGACATCTTGAGCCAAGCTATTGTAACTATTGACATTAAATGTTAAACTTGTTCCTAAAGAGCTATATGTTCATTGAATGACAAAATTTAAAACAAGTGAAGGTTGATAGACACCAAGTCCAATAGCTGATATGGTCGGCATCAATGGATTGGTGGAATCTAGCAAACCCACTCATCACATGTTATTACATTTAGATATTCTCGATCAATTTACATTATAGCTTTATTAAAATGAGAGAGATCTAAAGATGATCATGGTTTGTTTCAATTGCAAGAAACTTCTTTGTGATATCCCAATATAAAATCAAGCCAGTACATTGATGAAGGAATTGAAACACAAGAGTAAATCGTTGTTCGAAAAGGTCCTGTATTGGGCTCTGATGGAGGATTATTCAATATGTTCAAAATTTCTAGCTGGTGGTTCTGAATGGTTTGGCCTATGTTACAATCATCGAATCCAATAAGAAATAAACTGCTGCCTTACGTGTACATAAGACATATTCATCATATGAGGCTAAGGGATTAAACAAATGAAATGCTACTGAACTCTTGAAGGAATCATTTTCAACAACCCCATCCAAGCACACATAACCTTTGTGAACTGGCAATACGTTATGCAAAGTTATCTATTGGCTCTTCAAGTTTTGTAGTTCTTTTCCAAAGGATGAAGAATACGAAAGACATTGCACAGATTAAACAAATCCTCCTACGACATCCAAAAAGGTGTCAATGAGTTATGATGGACTGCATTGATAAACAACAGTTGTTCTTCCATTGGGTATTTTCATAATGTAAAATGAAAATAGTTACCAATAATAGAAGGTTATGTGATTCATCCCAAGATTGAACTAAAAGTCTTTAGCAAAGGTATCTCATTTCTATATCACATGGCATTATAAGGATGCATGACTTGCTACAAGAGATGGTTTGGGCATAAATTGTTCGTGAAAAGAGTCCTGACAATCCTGATGAATGGAGCAGATTGTGGGAATATGAGGATATTAAAAGTATATTGACAAAAAATCAGGTAAGAGAAAAATACAAGAACGCATTTGAGATAAACACAAAAAACAACAAGATTTATTTTTAAATACTAATTATAGTCTGATGCCTCGTCCATATAATTTAGTGGAACCTTATAGCATCTTATAATATTGGCTGTCATGTTTGTTTCGTGAAACAAAACACAGCGGGATATTCCTAAATGAGACTATTGCGTAAACTAAGTACAACTTCCCCACAAGTTTCAAAAGATGAATCGACTTAGATCGCTTCAAAGTCGATACAATATGGTTCAACTCTCCCAAGACTTTGAATTGCCTTGCCAGAATTTAATGATATTCATTGAATAAATACGCTTTAGAATCAATGCCATCAAATTTTCATGCGCATAAACTTGTTGAACTCACCTCCAATAAACACATAAGACATCTCTTCTTCTGGGAAGGGAAACATGTTATTTCTCTTATTTACCAGATTGCTATGACTAGACTAGCTTTGAAGTCTCTTATGCTTTGTACTTATTTAAGAAATTTCTTTGACAAGATGTCAGAATGCTAAAATACTCAATCTTACTCATTCCAAGCAACTCTGATATTTCAAGTATCCATGCACCAATCAGAGTTTCAATCTGTATACACAGTTGGGTTACTTTTATGTTCATCCATGTACTACTATTTGCTTATTTAGTCACACTGTAATTGTTTTCCTGTAAATAAAAGAGTGGTTAATTCAAGAGTCTTCTAAAGAATCTTCTTTATAAGTTTAAACAAAACCAAGGTCCCAATAAATGTTTGAGATGGGGTGAGTTTTCCGTAGATTACAAAAACATGTAATGTTAAGAGCTTGATTTCCAGTGGTAAACGTACAATAGAAGTACACTCATCAATCAAGCATCTACATGGGCTTGAATACTTGAACTTAAGTCATTGCCTAAACCTTTTGAGTCTTCCTGACAGTATGTGTAGTTTGAGCTCTCTTACAACTCTTTTGATGGTAAATTGTCCAAAATTCAAGGCAATATTTTATATGAATTAATATATTGCTTGTTTCCCATGAATGCTTGAATCAGGACTTGTCAGCATTCTAAAGCCAGAGACATGGGAAAATAGAATGCCTCACTCACCTAAAAACATTAAACTGCAGCGGATCAAAGGCTCAAGAGATCCCTAATCAGTATCTACCAATGGTCATCTATGGTACAATTATGTATAGCAACCTGCCTGTAAGATTCCAAATGATAGGCCTGTTCTCATTAAACGAAACAAAATTTCCAGTGGAACTACCACCTATTGAAAGGAAGAAACCCCAAATGATATTTTCCACCAACTTCAGCTAGAAAATTCATTTCTTTCTCACTCTACTTTACAGCTGAGGAATCCTCTATAACTGGCACTGTTCTTCCATTACAAGTTTATCTTTACATTATCGCAATCTAATGGAAGGAGGTCCTTAATCATGTCACCACTTTTTTTATTTATACTCTTCAGAATTAATCATGTCTCCGCTGAATTTAATTACCAGCTGATTATCGGATTTGGTAAGGGAGCCGCTTAGAAGAGATAATTGGCATCACTCAACTCTAACCTGGAGTCCTTAAATCGAGTTGTCAGAATCCACTTTAGTAGCATACCCGCCGGCATCACCAACTTTCTAATCTAAAGAGTTCTGAACTCTGATAACGCAACTTATTTATATGATACCAATACCTGATACTTAAGATCTTCAATCAAAAGTCTGAACTGAGTCAACGCGAAAACCCCAACAATTTCGCATCTTCCATCAAGTCTACTATTTGATGCATGCAGTTTCGAACCCAGATTTAACAAGCTCTACGGCTTAACATTGACTGTCCCAATCAGAGTTAAACCATGATTCTCATGGCACACTCCTTTTTCTTTGGTCACTGTCATTTTACATGGCATTTTTGTCGACTCAGGTTGATGTCATAGATTCTTCATTGGAAAACCCTCGAATTAGTACTATCTCTGGAAGTAGTGGAATTTGTAGGATAAGTTATCAGTACGGAAGTGCCAATCAATGATGAACCCCTTGAATTGAAAAAGAAAATAATGACTGCTGGAATTTGTTTTACACTTCGCATTTTATAGTTGTATTAGGCCTGCCACACTCCTGTAGAACAACGTGATATACAAATGAAGAGGAAATGATAAGCAAGAACACTCATTTTCCCTGGTTCTGTGTTCGATTTGGGTATCGTATACAAGTGTGGATAATGTGTTATCCGCAGCGTTATTAAGGAATGTTATCTCCAATCAATGGACACACTATATGGTTTCATCCTTGGTCGGGACAAGAGTGGAAGGCCAGGAATCCATCTTATATATGCCAAAGATTATGAACAAACGCATCCATCAAGGATAAGGTTTCTTCTCACGGAATTTTGGAGATCATGGATCACCAAATGTAAGACGATTACACTAAAGCCTCAAACAATAAAAGGAGCCCCATGCACGTGAGTTTCTCAGCTTGTTTCACCATAAACGATTAAGAGAACCCAAGGCCTAATTCCCAAGTTTGAAATTTCCTTAACAGAGAATTCATATTCCTGCTTTTCTAATTCAAAGATCATAGCTTTTTGTCTACGAAAAGTTTCTCCCTTTATTTTAATTTTACGTCATTAATTCATTGAACAACCAAGAAGAAGAAACACAACTTTGACAAAATTAAATTAATAAATTTTATTGAAAATTAAAATAATTTTTCTCGATTCATATACAAAGAGTGCTAATCCTCTTTATATTTAAGTAGAACTCCTAAAAAGAAATCTAATAAGAAAAACCTTAGAAGGAATCCAATAAGAAACACAATCATATCCTAAAATCCTAAAAGGAATCCAATAAGAAGCATAATCCTGAAAGGAATCCAATTAGAATCTTAATTAAGAAGAACCTAAAATACTAAATAAAACCTAAAATAATTTAATTGGGTCATTACACTCATGGGTGCCAACTTCATCAATTGTAAACTTCCCAAGTTTGTATATTTCTCTCTTCAACCGTCTCTACTTGAAAATTTCTGCATTTTCTAAAACCTCCTATTTCCATATGAAATCCAATTACATTTGAGCATTTCAATCTCTATAGCTACTGTTTGAATAATTTCTAAGGGTTTCTTTTCTCCGGAAGTTTGTAATGTTACTGATTTATGACTTGATGTTAGTGGATGTTTTGAGTGGTTTATTCACTCTTTTATATCACATTTATGGAACAGAGTTGCTCATCGGGACACCGGTTATTTGTTGTTTCAAGTTTTGTTGTCAGAAAGGAGTTGGAAGGATATTGGAGAATTAAATGATTTTCAATCTTAATAAATGAGGTAAACTAGATTTCTCGGTGTCCTTGGGAATTAGAGTGTATTTGCTATTATACTACTTCCAGAAATCATTGAAAGCATGGAAAATTAAAGAATTTTTTAAATAAGTGAAGGAAAATAAAATTGGTATATTTTGGGGAACTAGAGTTATTTGCCTGTGCTCTTTTTGTTGCCCAACAAGGGTGGGGAAAAATAGAAAACAAATTATTTTATCTTACTATTTATTAATGCTGTGAAATGGAATGTATTTATTTGTCTTTGTGGGATTTGAGTTATGCTTCGAATTCCTTGAAGAGTTTTTTATGTGACTTTTTAATGCTCAATCTGTTTTAATTATCGTGACATTTCTTTGCTTTTCTTATCTCTTGGTCATTTTCCATTTGTTGTTTGTCAAATAGTTGTATCTTATTTTATGGCTTAACACATCGACTAAGCATGTCAAATGCAAAGATGAATACGTTAATCATAAGATTAAAAGTTTGATAAGTGAATTATCATGTTTTAATTAAGGGCTTGAATTATGTAAGGGCCAAATTATGAGGTAAATATATGAACAATGAAGGTTTCTCTATGAATGATCCTCAGCTTTCAAAACGAATCCTCATACATTTGTTAAAATTAACTATCATCTCACCTTAAAAACAAGTGAACAAAATAGGTCATCTCTCCCTAAATCACTCTAAGTACATGTAGTCACGTATCTAAAAATGCTAAGCTGAGAATTTTTCAAATCTGTCACAGATTTTGTTTCTCCCATGAATGAACACTTTTCTTGTTTTTCTTATTAAAATTAAATTGTTGTGATGTTTGAGTTGGAAGCAAACTTTGTCTACTCTACCTTTATATGTTTTTTCGTTCCTATAAAAGGTTCCACACTTATTGAATTCAGAATAGTGACAGCTCTGCAGTTAGCATTTTTAGCTCACCTTTAGTTCTTAAACAATGCCTGAGGGAAACCTGATTTATGTAGTGGGCTAAAATCCAAAGAACATGGGTCAATTATTTGATCAATTGCCATATGGATGCACTTGAAGACCTTCCTATAAAGAATGAGTTGTTCTTTCTTTAATCTATTGGTAAGTAAGATGTTGCATTCTATAATGAAGTGAAAAAGATACTACCTATATGAAAAAGCTTTTGACAGTTTGATATGAGGTTTTGTTTTGTGATACCATATTTCTTTTCTAAATTAAAATTACTGCAGTAAATAACTCTTTTTTTTTTTTGACATTTATTCATTTTACATATTAAGTGGTTGTAGTACAATGTTTTGATTTGATCCTGCCTCCCGTACGCCTATCCCAACCCTCTTTCGCACTTTGGCAGTGCTCAAGGGCTACTTGCAAACAACTCTTGTTTCGGAAGAATATTGCAGTCAATTTTGTTATTACCGCATCCTTTATTATACCTAATTAGCTCAATATGTCATAGATTTCTAAATACCAATAACAAAGCCAAAACAGAGATGGGACCTTTTCTTAATGTAATTAGGTGGCTGAGGTTTTTAATTAATGATTTAGTTTCCAATATTTGCAATTTCTGAGGAAGTGAATTGACTCAAAGACAAGATTCAGAAAGCTGAAATTGCCTATGATGAAAATCAAAAGTTGAATGAGTTGTGAGTTCAATTGACAAGCACATATAACATTCACCAAGAATCACACACACACAAGCAGAATTTGAGGAAAAATTTATCGTAGTTTTTCGCAGCATCTTGTTGATATTTCAAGCATCTCAAGCGTGCAAAATTTGGAGATTCTAATCTTAAAAGGTTGTTCAAGGTTACTTTTATTTTTTTGAAAGGTTGTTCAAGGTTACTTAAATGTTCACCAATGCATTGTAATATTATTAGTAGATTTTTTTTTTTTTTTTGAAAGGTATTAGTAAACTTATTTATTAACTGTTTTCTTGAATTTAATAGGGTGCTCATGAAGATTCTCCTGTGGTTCTCTCAAATATGAGCCTCGTACTACAACACTGGCTGACATATTTATCTATATGAAAAGTATTAGTACACTTATTTATTAACTGTTCCTTTGAATTTAATAAGGTGCACATGAAGATTCTCCTGTGGTTCCCTCAAATATGAGCCTTTGTTGAAAAGAAAGACACCCAACAGGAAATACATGAAGTCACAGCAGCTGTGTATACAGAGGATGATACACCTGAAGAGCAGGTTATCATTTCACCTGTAACTAATCTCCCAAGGGCAGTTTCGTCAGATCATGAAGAAAATGCTTAAGCATCCGTAACTAGTCTTCTATTCTCTAGAAGTTTCTGCTATTAGGGTTAAAATCTTCCTCTGTCTCTTCTTAAGGATGAAGAAATAAAATTCAGTTCTCTGGTTTTTTTTTATCCTGATCAGAGATTTCAACATGGTATCAAAGCGGGATTGATACTTCCATGGCGTCATTTCCTTCATCACCTTCCTGCACTGTTTCCCCTTTCGTCTCCCACGGCATTACCAATGGTAATTCCCTCCACTTTATCCCCATCACATCGGGTTGTGTATAGATCCAACTATCTGTTTTGGAAATCTCTAATTCTTCCTGCTGCTAAAGCACATGATTTGGAAACCTTCATGTTTGGTACAAAACATAAACCTGATGAGACTATTGTGGATTCTGGAAATTCTGCTGTTTTAATTTCTCTAACTATACATCGAAGAGATTAGATCAATTTGTCATGAATTGGTTACTATCTTCAATCTCAGAACAAATTTTAGTCATGTTATCCATTGTCAGTCTTTAGTGAAATTTGGAATGTTCTTGAGCAATTGTTCTCCACTAAATCCAAAGCTAGAGCCCTCCAATTACGGCTTCAACATCAAACCACAACGAAAGGCAGTAGCTCAATTGAGGATTATGTATTAAAAATGAAGGCAGTGGCCAATTCTCTCATTGCCGCTGGACAACAAATATCAGAAGATGAACTTATCCTCTACATTCTCTCAGGTCTTGGACCTGAATTTGAATCTGTGGTAGTAAATCTGACATCAAAAGACTCTGTTACACTTCCAGAAGTACAGTACATGTTACAAACACATGAAATGCGCCTTGAAAGTTTGAATGCTGCAACTGTAGTTTGAGATCTCTAATTCTGCTGCTAATCTTGTTCAAAGACAAACGCCTTCTATGTCAAATTTTGGGATATCAGAGTGGCTTTTGTGGTCGTCACTATCAAGGTGGTAGAGGACGATCTTATTCTGGAGGTGGGCGAAGTCGCAATCAGTTCAATACCTTTAACAAACCTCTGTGTCAAATTTCCAGGCAAAGCTGGCATACAGCTTTAAATGCTTTTACTGATTTAATCTTCGCTATCAAAACTCAGTTTCCAAAATCAGACAGCTACATCCTCAGAGATTTAGCAGTGATGAATCTCCAGCTATACATAACTGACAAGCTTACATTGCTTCTCCAAATATTGTCAATGATACAACCTGGTACTCTTGACAGTGCTGGCACATCACTGCAACAGCTGAAGGTCAGTCTATGGCTACAAATCGAATGCTACTGGTAATGGTAAGCTTAGTCCTTGGTGATGGTTCTCAACTTTTAATATCAGCATATTGGTCATATGAGTCTTCCTACCTCTCAATCACTTAAACTCAAAAATATTTTACTAGTACCTTCAATCACTAAAAATCTTATCAGCATATCAAAATTCACACTTGAAAATGATGTTATTGTAGAATTTGATTCTACTTGCTGCTATATCAAGGACAAGAAGTCAAAGGTTGCCCTCCTTCAAGGAATGCTTAAGAATGGTCTATATCAACTGCTTCTTCCTTCCTGTGGAAAGCTGTCTCAAAAGTCTTCCTGCAATCTCAATTTGGTTTCTCCTCAGCAGCTGCATTGTGCTCAACAACAACAGCCTGAAAGTTCTTCAGCACATACTGCCTGTCATAATACCAATAATACTTCAAACACTTCCTGTAATACAGTCATTGATGAACCTATGGCATGGTGCCTTGGTCATCCAAATAAGGTGATTTTGAATAAAGTACTAGCTCATTAAGGCATTAGTGTTCCTATTGGTGTTGTCCTTCACCCTGTGATGAGCGTCAGTATGGTAAGCTACACCAAATTTCTCTATCTTCAGTTCCTTTGCATACTACAGAGCCCTTTAAGTTGTTCACTCTGATGTATGGGGTCCATCCCCTCTTCCCCAATGGAATATCGAGATAACACTGGATGACTTTTACTCGTTATACTTGATTTTTTCCTCTGAGACTTAAATCTGAATCTATTAAGTCATGTTCCAGAACTTCAACAAAATGGTTGAAAGACAGTTTACTGCCAAGATTAAATGTTTACAAACTAATTGGGGAGGAGAGTATTGCTTCAACCTTTGTTCCTTGAGTTAGAATCAATTTTAGACACCCCTGTCCTCATGTTCATCAGCAGCAAGGGGAGCAGAAAGAAAGTATAGAAGTATAGTTGAAATTGGTCTCACCTTACTTGCACAAGCCTCCATGGATTTGAAGTTCTAGTGGAAGCCTGTTTTCTATAAATTTATTTATTGAATCGACTCTCAAGGTAACTTGAATAATCTGTCTCCATTTGAATCTTTACATGGTCGGAAACCAGACTACAAATTCCTCAGAGTCTTTGGATGTGCATGCTTCCCATATCTTCAACCTTATAACAAACACAAGCTAGCCTTCAAGACCTCCAAGTGTTTGTTTCTAGGGTACAATCCCTTTCATAAAGGATATCGATGTTTACATCCTTCAGGACGTGTTTATATAGCAAGGAGTGTTGCTTTTGATGAAACCACTTTCCCTTATCAGTCCTTGTTTGCTTTAACTCCTACAGTACCTCATCTTAAGTCTTATGGAGCTCCTGGTTTTGTCATTCCATCCTTACCTTCATCAACAACTTCAGCTTCATCTACCATTGCAACTTCCAATTTGTCCCATGTTCCTTCTCCTTGCTTTAAGCAGCAAAATACTCCTCTATCTTCCTCCTCCCAAGCTGATGATGTGTCTCCTAATGTTTCCTCTTCTTCTTCTAGTTCACATTGTCATTCTGCTCAAGAACTAATCTAGTCTCATCAGAACAATCCTCCAATTGCTATTCCTAGTCAGTCCATACACCACATGCAAACCAGATCAAAATCTGGTGTCTTCAAACCTAAGCTCTACACTGCCAGCATTCACTCAGAACCAGTAAGTGTCTCTCTTGCTCTTACTGATCCTTGTTGGAAAAAGGCCATGGAAGAAGAGATTTCAACACATGGGATCTGGTTCCTTATACTGATGCATCACGTATAGTTCAGTGCAAATGGATTTTCTGGACTAAACTAAAATCTAATGGCTCTTTAGACAAGTATAAAGCTCGCCTAGTTGCAAAGGGATTTCAACAAACACCTGGGGTCGATTTTGATGAAACTTTTAGCCCGGTAATCAAGGCATCTAATAATGAATTGTTGGTTACTATAGCTGTATCAAGAGGTCGGATATCCAAATAAATAGATATCAACAATGCCTTTTTAAATGACGAACTTCAAGAGGAGGTTTTTATGTCTCAGCCTGAAGGTTTTGTTGACTCTACCAGACCTCATTATGTATGCAAAGTGTAAAGCTTCTTTAGATATTTGAAACAGGCACCTAGAGCCTGGTTTGAAAAGCTAAAAGAAGCTTTGCTTAGTTGGGGATCTCAAAATTCTGTTTCAGACTCATCTCTCTTCTATTCAATAAAGAATGAAAATCTATTATTGCTCCTTGTATATGTAGATGATATTCTTATCACTGAGACTGTCAAGTTGATATTCAACAACTCATTAAGGATCTGCATCATCAATTTGCTCTCAAAACACTAGGTCTAGTAAGCTACTTTCTGGGATTTGAAGTGCTTCGAGCACCAACTGGATTGCATTTAAACCAATCTAAGTATGCTAGAGATTTACTTTAGAAAACAAATATGAGCAATTCCAAGCTCAACGTCCTACTCCTATGTGCTTTAGGTAAATAAACTGGTTTAAATGACTGAAGTTTTTATCAGCCTCTTTTCTTTGTCTCTGAAGCACCATCTGTGCTCTCCGATATCTCACATTGGATGCATGATTTTAGTACTCTCAGTCAATAAGTTGAGTCAATTCCTGCAAGCACCAACTGTTGCTCATTGGAATGCTTGTAAACATATCCTAAGATATGTAAAAGGTACTTTATCCCATGGACTTTTCTTTCAGCCAACTCAACTGCTAACTCTAGAGGGATTAGCATATGCAGATTGGGCCACAAATCTTGATGATAGGAAGTCAGTTAGTGGTATTTGTGTTTTCTTTGGAGGTAACCTTGTAACGTGGAGTTCACAAAAACAGAGAGCCGTTGCAAGGTCTAGTACTGAGGCTGAATACAGAGCATTGTCAAGTGCTGCTACAGACCTGATATGGATTCAAAATTTGCTAGCTGAAATTGGCAATACTCCATCTCAAACTTCTGTTCTTTGGAGTGATAATTTAGGAGCTTGGGCATTAGCCTGCAACCTAGTATACCATGATCGAACAAAGCATATTGAGTTGGATGTTCATTTTGTTCGAAGTCTAATATCTGAACATAAACTTCAAGTATGTTATGTACCTATAGAAGTTCAGCCTGCCGATTTGCTTACCATGCCTTTGAACGCTTTTAAAGTATTATAAACAAGTTTACCATGACTTAGATCCCATGCTGCTTGAGGGGGTACAAGGAAAAGAAAGACACCCAACCGGAAATACATGAAGTCACAACAGCTGTGTACAGAGGATGATACACTTGAAGAGCAGGTTATCATTTTTCCTATGACTAATCTCTCAAGGGCAGTTTAGTCAGATCGCGAAGAAAATGCTTAAGCATCCATAAATAGCCCCTAATCTCTTCTAGAAGTTTCTGCTATTAGGTTAAATCTCTTCTCTCTTCTTCTTAAGGATGAAGAAATGAAATTCAGTTCTCTGTTTTTTTTTTTTTTATCCTGATCAGAGATTTCAACAGCCTCATACTACAACACCGGCTGACATCCCATACATATATATATATAAAGAAAGGTCTGTGTTCTGTTGGATTGTTGCTTGGCCCTTTGGGAGAGAATTATTGTCAAGCTTTGTTGTGTCCAGTTGGATTGTAGCTTGGGATCCTTTGGGAAAGAATTATTGTCAATTATTGATGTGATAAATAGAAGCTAAGACGTACAACATTATATAAAATTTGTTTGTCAATAGTTCTATTTAAGGATTAAAAAATTTGGATATATCGACTATTGGTCATGGTCGGCACAATATCCATAATCGGTTGATATTTCAAGAATATGTCATTTTCGGCAATTTTTTTATATTTTATCAGTAATTTACCGTTTGGATCACCAATTTTCCTTTTCCTATTTTATTTTATAGTTATTTTCGATTTTTTTTTCTATTTTATAGGTATTTTGGATCGCCTTTGGTCAAAGCGTCTCGATGGTCAAACTTGTTAAAAAAATCACTTTTGTAGGGTGTGAAACTTGGCAAAGCTAGGGAAGGGGCACCATCTCAACCATTGCACCATCGACATCATGACAACTTATAGTGCGAAAGTTGTTTATAGTGTTAATAGATGAATCAACTCTAATTATTTTGTGAATATTTCTGTAACAAGTTTTTCTTATATAATGTATATGATAATCTGAAAAATATATAAATTTAGAAAAATAATAAATTAAGATAAATTATAAATTTTATGTATTTTAATATTTTTATTGAATTCGATATATCCCCTATATATACATAAAATCCAAATAGTGATATATCAATCGAAATCGATATTTTTATCCATAGTTCTATCTGAAGTGTTTTCTTTAAAAATATTTTTAGGCGTGACTGTTTTTTTTTTTTCAGAAAATATTACAAGTGTTTTTTCAGGTTTTTAAAAATAATTTCTAAAATTTGTCAAACACTAATTTTTTTACGAAGCATGTTTTTAGGCTAAAAATACTTCCTAAAACACTATCATGGCTTCTTAAACATTGGTAAATTTTCATGAAACTTGTGTAAGCATTGGTACAGAAGAAACTTAAGCTGTTAAAAAAAGAAAATAGGAATAAAAGATAACCAGAAACCTTAAAATTGAATGATGGAAAATAGTATAGGGAGAAAATTCAGGAGTCTAATATATACACGAAGTTTGTAAGTATTACAGTTAATGTTTATAAACCATGAGAGCTTTGGTAAGCAAAATATAAACCAACGTAAAGATAAAGAAATCATCATAAAATATACGAAGAGGTTTTAAGAGTTCGGCTAATTATCTTTCGTCCACGGATGACGAAGAATGTTCGTGTGCTAAAAGCTCTTGAAACGAAGATTAGAGTATCGAAATGTCGTGACGTAGAAAAATCATAAAGCCACAAAACCTTAGGATGCTCACAATATTGAAAAAATACCTCATAAAACTCTTAATCTCTCAAACCCTTACATTTTTGCACACATAAAATCTAACTGCGCTTTTCTTTTTCGACTGCAGAATATTTATAGGATAATGCTTAAAGTTTTGTATTACATAAGAAAACACAATATTCTGATAATATATGAAATATGAATTATCATAAAATATTATTTACAAAATTAATATTAAATAGGAATTTGAGACATATTCTAACAATCTTTACTTTGGATCAAATTCATTACATCATCTTGATAAAGTAAATCGGCTGCCTTGAGCTGAAATTCCTTTTATTTTCATCTTATAATAGCCGTAATCTTTGTTCTTCAAGATACATTCAACTTGAAGCTACGATATCATTTGTTATCTTAGGAAGTTTGATGAGCAATATGTGAATTAAAAAGAGCATAAAGATAAAGAAATCATCATAAAAATACGAGAGGTTTTAACGTGGTTTGACCGATTATCTTTTATGTCGAGGATGAGAGAGAGATATTTCCACTATTCGTAAAAAACCACAGAGGAAACCAGTTAGTATCCAATGTTAGAGGCATTAGAAAAAATTAATCGTAAAAAAGCTACTGGGATGTCATGATACTAAGAAAATACGTATTAAAACTCTCAATCTCTGAGCCACTTCTGTCTCTGCTTGTGCATAAAATCTATCGTAGCTTTTATAAATAGCTCGGAATATTTATAGGGACTAATCTTAAAAACTTTTAACACGATACATGAAAACCTAATATTACAATAATATAACAAATATAAATTAATTTATAAGTATTATTTATAAAAAAGAATTAATATTAAATAGGAATTTGAGACATATTCTAACAGTTAATTTTCAATTTTGATGAATAAATAAAATACTGTTAAAGTTTAAAATAGTTGCAGAAGAAAATCTATGGTATGTATATTGCACACATGAGCAAGTGGGAACCACTTCCGGATTAATTAAAAAAGGGTAAAGCTTTCACTAAAGCCAATTTGGAAAAAGAAATACTTCAGGGCCCACTGAAAGTACTCTCTTCATTGTCTTGTTCTTCTTCTTCATCATAAAAATCACTGCATTTACCATAGTTGTCGTATGCTTAGCCCTGTTATTGGCTAACTCTTGCTAGAAACTCTTGTTGTTTGAGCAGCAGGTTCTAATTTATCAAGACATTCTTGCTTGCTTAAAGAAAATTTATGTGAGCAAATAAACTTCAAGATCTAAAGCTCCCCGAGATCTTGAAGTTTATTTGTTCACATAAATTTTCTCTAAGCAAGCAAGAATATCTAAATAAGTTATACTTTATACTCAAAATGTCAAAAGTTTCTAGCAAGACGTAGTAAACAACAGGGCTAGGGCTAAGCATTTGGTCGGAGAAGATCTGTCGACACTGAAAATGAAAGAGCTGAAACAACTCAAAAATGAGTTTGAACAATTCATTAACAAGAGATTAAAAAGCTATATTTAATTATACTTATTTTTCCTTAAAATTTTTAATAAACAACCAAAATACTTATAAATTAATTTTTTTTTTCACATTTTAACTTTCTTATTAGTTACTGTGAACCAAAATAACTATCCCATCTCGTCTGTGTCATTGATTTCTACTGAATTCTTTTTGATGATTGATTAATTGATTCTTTGATAATTAGTTAATTTGTTTGTTGGACAGAGACAAATCATTTCGGAACATATCAACCTGCTTAAAAGACGTGTGAGATTCTAACCTAATTACTCCATCCCTTCATCAAATTAAGGTCATGTCTCCAAAATATTTAGACCATGGGAAGTTATGCCATTGAAAGACTAAATTCTAAGGATTTTGTTATACTTATCATTATCTGATGTTAGTTTAATGCGTATTTTGTTAAACTTAAGTACTAAGACTTATTCTAAATCACGTATTTTGTTTTTTTTATTTTACTTAATCTTGAATATAAATTTTGTTATGAATTGTCTTTGAATCCAGTATTTAGTTGTTTGTTTTTTTTTAAAAAAAAATCAATCTTTAATTTTATCTAAGTTTGAGAAAATAATTTTTTTAAATTTAAAATACATGTAAGCAAAACTTATTTAACTAGCCTAAAAAGCGAAACATGAGGTTTCCATTGGATAAATAAAAATATTTGATTTTTACCGTATTTGAATATCTAGTTTTTTCTTAATAAAAAAACATTTGAGAAAAAGCCAAGCTCATCATTTTGGTTTATCTGATGTTAAAAATTTTAAAACTCAGTGTCGTGAAAAAGTTGGCAAGCAATTTAATCTTAAAGCAAATTGTTACGTGCAAAAGCGAAAAAACAAACCATTGCATCTAAATAGAGTGGCTGAATGGTAAAGAATGGTAAAATTCTTATTGGTCGGTTGATGTGAGCTAGAAAGATGAAGCAATAACTCACAACCAGTAAGGTATTCTGATCCTTATTGTCCCCCATAATGTTCAGCAATCAAAATCTGTAACATAAATAAGAATTTGGAGCGTATATTTTTCCATCACACTAAATATTCTTTTTAGGTGAGAATAGGACCATACATTTGACATCACTCAAACATTAAAATGCACCAATGAAATAAAGCTTAATTAATTCCTAATCACATGGTTCTTTCTAGAGGTTGGAGGCGAATTGGGAAGCCCTTTGCTGGCATGGGAAATGGATTGTATGAAATCTTTTCATTTGGATCTACTCTCTCCCATTTGAATTTCTGTCACAAGGTTATGTATGAAAACAAGTATTTGAGCTCGAGCATATTCTCTTTCTGGGCACATCCGAGGTCCTCCCCCAAATGGTACAAAAGTGAATGGTTGAGTCATCTTCCTTGAATCTTGAGGGATGATATCTTGGGATCCGAAAGTATTTCGGATTTATGTGTGTTGTATTCACGTTCCAATGTGTCTAAGACAACAATTAATTTATTAATATATGAGACAGAAAATTTCATTTAATGAAAGCATATTTGAAATTTGATGTCTACTTCCATCCCTTTGGAAATGTAAAACTACCTGCATAAGTAAAGTCTCTTATGACACCCTAAAGACTCCTTGAACAGGTGGGGAGTTGGCCTCGTTGTTTCATTGCCACATTCAGAATATCATCTTTTGGATGTCATCCCAGTTCAGATGTTCTTCTGGGCCCTTTCTCTTTGCAATCTCCATTTACTCTATTTATTCAAACAGTTCAAATCTTAGAAATAATAATAATCATAACTCTAGATAGTTCCCATAGAAATAAATTTAATTATGAAAATGTATCTATATATACCTTTGTTGTTATTACAGCTAATGCAATTGGATTAGTTATAGAGAACATAGTTCAAAGTCAGGTATCTGTGATATATGACTGAGGGTTCCAAGATTCATCTGTCTTTGCTTGATACCAAAGAATATGCAAATAATATTGATTAAAAATTAAAAAAAAGAAAGAAATATAATCAAGATAAACTTTGAAAACTAACAAACTTAAAGACATACAATATTATTATAAACAAAATAGTTTCAATGTATCATTTATAATAAACTAACATATAAATAAGATACCATATATGATATGATTATCATATAAATTAATACATTAATCAAATTTATTAATGATTCCATGGATGCATGCATGCATGCTTGAAGAAGATTTCTCTGAAGGGAATATGAGGTTTTCTCGGATTACCTTTCAAGACATTTTGATAGATACAGGGAAACTCAGCAAGATACTTGAGAACAAATGTGATACCGCACTTGTGCTGTCAGTGGATACCAACAGTAGACAGATAAGATGAGTACCGATCTCCCTTTCACAATAAACCTCACCTCTCTCATTTGCTTCTAGAAGCATCCGAGACAGTAGGTCTGTGGCGGCTGAGTTTCCTTTCTGTGCTAATCCCATTTTCCTCTTGTTGATGACTGCATGAAGCACTTTGTGGACGAACCTTCACTTCTTTATGAAGAGTACAGATTTTATCTATGTGCATACTTGCCATCACATCCATGATGGCTACATAGTGTTTCTGAGCTTCTGGCCTGAAATTCTGGAAGAAAGCTTGGGTTTTGATCTGATCTCTTGTTGTAAGCGTCATCCAAAGAGCGAGGGGAAGTACAAGTTCTTCAAGGAGCGGTGCCACCATGAGGTGACAAGATTGTTCTCATTGGAGAAGAGAAACTTGTTCCCTGATGCACCACACATCATAGCCATGTTCTCTTCCATCAAGCAGGTCCGGAATACCTCCGGGGAGTACTTGTTCATTCTGTCATTTATGAACCTCTCTGGATTTCCCAGCCAGGCTGCTAGGGCAAAGTAGAAGAGCCTCCCAATGATGGAGCTACCCTTTTCTACCAGGAGGAAACTTTTAACTGGAAGATTTATGGTGATAGGCAAAGGGAAGGTGTACTTAGAGATATAATTGATATAAGGTAAAGTAGATAAAAGAAGAGATCCATGTCTTCATACCCAATGATACCAATGAGGAGAAGGAGAGTGTGGAGATAGAAAATCCCAAAACTAATTCGATTTGCTCTGACCATGCAATTGAGTGAAGGATGTAGGATGCAATTCCTAACAACTAGATCACCATGGTAGAACACAAACATCATTTAATGGAAAAACAACGTAAATTACATACCTTTGGAATTACATGGATCTCTTTCTTCGTTGATCGCGGAATTGATGAAGAAATTTGCAAAGAGAAGCGGAGTCTCGAGATGTCATAGATCTTCTCTGACGACCCTTTAGTTGGCTTTATGAGATTGGAATCCTTTCTCGGAGAAAACCGTGTAAGGAAGAAATAGCATTATGTGATAAATGTATCCTTAGGGTTTGGGAGGGACTTGAGCTTTCCTTAAATAGAGTTACGACCCACGAGACCCTCTCTCATAACGGGCCGGGCGAACTTCGGCCACGCAAAACCAGCGTATCTTTATTAAACCCGATAACCTCACTTAATTAGACCAATAATTCAGTTTTAATACCGATTAATGAAGCCCATATTGAAAAACTTTACATTCTCCCCACTTGGCGATATTAATTGAAACAAAGCTTGTGTGCGCACCTTTTATATTGATGCAGAGATTTATTCTTAATAGTCAATCAGATCCCGTAAAGTCTCGATTTCTTGAATCGTAGCGGTAATTGCATGTACTCATAACCTTCCATGGTCACGAGTGCTTTCATTTCTTGACATAGTTCAATATGGTAGTGTTTAAATGGACAATACCTATGTAAGGTGATACTTCAAAGCAACATTATCCATTTTGTTAGTCCAGAAATTCTCTCACCTCCTTAAGTGTCTGTTTGGTATTGTCGCGAATATCCATCATGACGGTTCCAGCAGACATATATATATTATGATGGGATAACTTTACTTAATGTGTAACAAAAATATCTTAGTGAAATTTATTCAAGAATGCCCATGGCAACTTTATTCAAGGATTTACACTGTTCTTTTGCCAATCTTACTCAGATTATATGTACTCTATTTCAGAATGCTTCATTCCTGATACCTTATTAGATGTAAAAGAAGTTGATACATATTCAATTAATACCAAAAATGTAATGAAATTGAATTCAACTTTATTAGAGCAACATAAAATTTAATAGCTCCCACTAATTCACAGTGTCAGATACTCCCCAAGCCCATGTTAATGACATGTCGTTCAAATACACAAGGCGAGGCCTTTAGTTAGCGGATGCACACAATCATATCATCCGTTGATATGTGCTCCCTTTACTGTAACGATCCATAGTTTTGAACTTTCCTTTATGGTCGGGTATTTGACACTCCATGTGTTTAGACCCCTTGAGACCTGTTGTTGTTAATAAACAACTGCGATTCTTGTCTGTCTAGTTGTATGGGCCTATCCACAAAATCGAAACCTGGTTAACTCCTTAATTAGGTTTCGAGCGAGGTGCTTGAGTAGTTCTTTGAAAAGCATCTTCTGAACTCCGCTTGCATGGTAGAGGATGCGATTAATTTACATTTCTCACTTTTCCATGATCTTGCACCTCACCCTTTAACTTAAAAGATATAACCAGTTGTTGACTTCTTTTCATCTGACAGCCAGCCAGTCAAAATCCCGAATACAGTAGTTGTGGGTCCTTAACATGTTGTAAATCAACATATGGTCTTTTGTCCTCTTTAATTACCTCATAACCTTCTTGGCGACAACCAGTGATCATGTCTGGGTTGATGATATACGCCTAAAGTCACATTGCAAAGGCAATGCTCAGACCACAGTGCATATGAGCATACATATCTCCCGAGTGCACTAGCATAAGGTATATTCTTCATTTGGGCTTTCTATATCGAATGAGGACATTGACGGTGGGCTCGACATGCTTCGAGACGAGGAGCAATTCACGAAGCACATAGTGCATGTTGGATCTTTCTAAAACCACTGATCAACATATGCCCTCTGAGGATAAGCCGCTGATCTGCAGAGAGCAGTCCCTATGAATCTCGATGCTGAGACCAGACGCCTCACAAGGTCCTTCATATCAAAGTTGTTTGACAACATCCCAGAAGCTTTGTCTCATGTAGTAGACCAAAGGTCCTTTGCTTGCAAGCGGGGATATCATCCACATAGAGTATTGAAATGAAGTTCCTCAACGACCTTCACCGGTATATACATTGATCTACTTTGTTCCAGCCAAAAACCATATGAAGCATGACATATGAAACTTCAAGTACCATTGTCCTAGAAGCTTGCTTGAGACCATAAATGAACTTTTAGGTCTACATACAAGTTTACTGAATCATTTTGCCTAAAACCTTCGGGTTGCATCATATGAACTTCTTCATTAAGGTCTCCATTGAAGGCGGTTTAACATCCATACGGTGTAACTCCATATCAAAATGAGCAACTAATGCCATGATCACTCTGAAAGTCTTTAGAAGAGACTGGAGAAAAAGTTGCTATAGTCTACTCCTTTCTTCGAGTGAAACCTTTGGCTACGATGCGGCTTTTAAAACTTCTCAATCTTTCCTTTAGAGTCCCTTTTAGTCTTATACACCATTTGTAATGGGTCTATGACCCTCAGAGTAATTGATAAGTTCCCAAACTCCATTATGCCTCGTAGATTGAATTTCATCTCTCATTCACGTAACCACAGTTCGG
This sequence comes from Tetrastigma voinierianum, assembly GCA_016808115.1. NCBI lineage: Eukaryota > Viridiplantae > Streptophyta > Magnoliopsida > Vitales > Vitaceae > Tetrastigma > Tetrastigma voinierianum. The sequence goes on along the minus strand of JAEQBH010007140.1, from coordinate 56,544 downwards.
CTGAGGACAAAAGCTTGACCGCATAAGTTATTGGATCGATCCACAGAGCCGACATCATGATCTTGCTCTCCTATATAGACTAAATAGTCAGGGTGTTATAGGCGATCGTCTCTCACAGTGGATCTCCTTCTTTGGAGTAGTAATAGCCACGTGCGCACTGAGAGCCTTGATGAACTTCGTGGGAGCTGTCTCAACAACGGGATCTAGTCTCAACGGGTTGATATGTTATGTGGGAGTTTCCCACACAATTGTTTGTATGGGAGGAGATACGGATACCACATTACTCCATAGTACTATCATCCCTCTCGATGAGTCGTGACGACTACTCTTGACCACATCGAACTCGAAACTTAGGCGCTACGTGATTCCCTGATTCTTGTGCCTCCATTGGGATTATAGAGCTAGATATCCCTTTGAATGTTGATTAAGATACAAATAACACCCTAGTGGTTAGGTCCAACTTACTTAATGTTGGATTAATATAACTTTACTGGCAGTGGACATCCCTCAAACCTTATGATGGTTTAAGCTAGGCTTTCGCCACCCATAACTCAAAAGGAGTCACTGAACAAATTTTCTCGTAGGGTACTCGATTCAAAATGTACAAAGCTGTTTTCAAAGCTTCACCCCATAGAAAACCGAGTAAATTTGTCCTACTAATCATACTCCTTACCATTTCCATAAGAGTACGATTGCGCCTTTCGGCTATACCATTTTGCTCAGGACTCCTAGGCATAGTAAACTGTGCCACTATCCCAGAGTCCTCTAAGTATTTGGCGAATGGCCCCTTAAGCTGTCCAAGATCGCCATGTTTCGCTTATAATACTCCACCCTAGCGATCTAATAACCTTTTATGACTTTTCCCAACTGTTCGACTTCAACCGAAAAATTCAATTTTTCAAGAGACTCCTGACTTTTCTTTAATCAAGCACAAATAACCATATCAGAATAGTCATCAATAAATGTGATGAAATAAAAATTCTACAATAAGGTTGCCACATAAGTGGTCCACTTATAATGTTGTGAATGACTTCCAACAAGTCGAACTAACTGACCGCAGCTTTCTCTTTCTTATCTTCGGGCCATTTTACCTCATATCACTCACGATATCTCTAAGTCATTTTAAGAGTTGTGTAGGATATTATTCCTTATTAGCCTTTCTACTCTATCCTTGTAGATATGGCAAGTCGCTTATGCCATAAATGCATAAGACTCATCCTTAGGTAGTGGTCTTGAAACAACCTTTCACCAGAGTAAGCCACGATATGTTATCTGGGAGATAAACTTAATCATATAACCATTGGACATATGATGCTACTCCAACTTTATTTGAATTAAGTGAAACATTGAAATAATATCATTTTAATTTCAAAAGAATAATCATATGAATCCAAACATGATATCAAAACTAAATTCCTTCTAAAGAAGGTACATAAAATGATCTTTCCAACATCAACTTAAAACTAGACCTAAAACTAAGATTACATCTCCACGAACATGATACTTCAAATTTCTCAAGTATTTCCCATGTTGAGCTTTGATTCAACTCGTTTCGTTTCCTCCTATTTATGAATCCCCAGATGGTAAATGCAACATGATTAGTTGCTCCACTATCAAGCCACCAAGAATCGGATGGTGCTTATAGGTTGGATCTTACAAACAAGTATTAAAGAATCATTACCTCAGAAGCCCACTTGGACATCCAAGCTTTGAATTTCGTACGCCCTTCTTCATGCAGACCTTTCTTCTTACAAAGAAGCAAATGGAACACCATCCTTTTCAAGAATGTCTCTTTGGACCCATTGTCGATTGACCTATAGTTTCATGAGCACCTTTATGAGTTCGACTTTGAACTTTATTCTTCCTCTTATGGGGACTTGCAGCATATAAGGCCATATGCTTTATCCTTCTTGTTTCTCTTCCTCCTGCCACCAATTCTTGCTATCAAGTCATTTACTCGACTCAAGTTTCATCTTGAGAATTGTAGTTTGTCTTTATAATCCTAAAATCAGTGGAAGGGTGTCTGTGGCTTGATGACAATGCAAGCATCGTGAATGGTAACGCAAGAGCCTCTGAGCTTCGCCAAGTCCACCATCCTCGTGACATAATCTCTAACCCCAAACACCATCATACTTCATGTCAAGAGCTGGAGAAGTGTTCCAACCTCGCATTGGATGAAACTCGATTTCAGCCCCATGGTCGCCATCATCCCCTTACAGCATGTTTCACTCGCAAACCACTTTTCAAGTGTTCTCAGATGGATTCTTCATCGGTCAACAAGCAATCCCATTGCTCCTCCCAGCAAAGATAGTCCATTTTCTCAAATTCAAGACAGAGGTCATGGATATCTCATTCGCTTATCCATTGTGTTAGCTATGAACATCCGCCACCATTCCAATTGAAAATCCTCTTCCATTTCTTAAATTAACCAAGAAGGACTTCAATTGAAATGGAATTACCGTCACGTAAAAATTGACTTTGAAAATAAAACAAAAACAATACAATCAAGATCATGAATACCACAGAATTACATACATCATCACATAATCACCTTTGGGCGTAAAATATGACATGCAAGCCAGATGCACTCTCCACATGACACGGGGCCATATAAGAACATATTCTAATCCTTCGTGAAATCACCACCTGCGTATGAACCAATTAAGATCAGCCATTTCTCATTGCATGCCATCAGCGTATCCCTCCACGAACTAACACAAGATCACTTCCCTTTGGGAGTATGGACCATGCATTAAACAGAGACATCCCACTAATATGAGACCGATATTTCAAATCCAATCAAGTGTGCCACTTCATGTCACACTTCACCGAACTCTTGAAAATCACTCATACCAAGGATATAAACTTTATGTATCACATTCAATATATATACGCCAATTATAATGTTCAATTCATTAAGAGTCAATTAATCTAGAACTTACACACTCTTATGTGCTGGTATTCATAAAGAAGCTACTCATGTATTTCCTAAAACCATAGAGAAATACTCAAGAATACGTGAAAATACCCTAATAACTAGGCATACATAGGGTTTTACACGCATTTGCTATCCAAAGCTTCAAATACAAGTATCAATATACCAACTGGTAGAGAATTCCTCATACTGAATCGTAGGTAATCAAAACTGCCCCAAATTTCTCCTCATCACACTCTCACGCCACCATGAGTCGGCGCCATAGAAGGCTGCAGCGCCGTGGCTGGTCATTGGTCGTGATGATCGGCCTGCCGACTGTTGATCCCGGCTGACCTATCTTGGCTGACCAAAAATGTCTCAACGGCTGGACGGGCCACGGGTCAGTTGCCGACGCCATCAAACACGCGGGCGCCGCCGCCGCCGCCACGCCGCATCCATAACTGGCCATTTTGCTGATCGGGCCATGCCACGTCACGCCACGCTTTAACGCCGCCCGGAGCACAAAGCGCGTGAACTGACGCCGCGGCGCGCCGTGAATCCGACGCCACCGCGGAAACACGGTGGCGGCTGCAGCCGTGGGGCGCCGCGCTGGTTTCCGCGACACGCCACCCAATCGCTGTACCGCCTCTTCGCGTACATTCCAAATATGTAAAATATTTAATTTTTGATGTATGGAAAACTAAACTGACGTAACGCCGCTCCAAAACCAAAAAATTTTTCCAAATCCCATGTTTTGAGTTCTAATCCGTGGTCGCCTCGATACCAAACTGTAGGATACGTAATTTCTAACAACCTAGATCACCATGGTAGAACACAAACATCATTTAATGGAGAAAACACTGCAAATTACATACTGAATCCATGGATCTCTTTCTTCGACATGAATTGATGAAGAGTTTAAAGAGAACTCGATCTCAAGATCTCAAGATCTTCTCCCAAACGACCCTTTGAAACCGGCTTTATGAGATTGCCATCACTTTTCGTAGAAAAACCGTATGAGAGAAATGAATGATGTGATAGAAAATGTATCCTTAGTATTCGTATGACTCGAGCTTTCCTTAATAGAGTTCGACCACGGCCCTCTCATAACCCGAAGCCAGCTCGAACCTCAAATTTCACACACCAAATACAAATTCTTATACGCTTTATTAAGTAGCCTTAATAACCTCACTTAATTAGACCAATCTTAATTCAGTTTTAATACCAATTAATGAAGCCCACTTAATGAAAAACTTTACAAAGGACGCTTTATAGAGGGAGAATCATCAAAACATGCAGGAAATAAAATAATTAGTTGAGAAGTTGGAAAAATGATCACAACATTAAATGCTTTTACGGAAAAATAATTCTCCTTTAAGCTAGAAAAGTGGCCACAACATTAATTCCTAGGGGTGGCAATTTGGTGGAATAACCTTCAACATGAGTTACAAGGATTAGCAGGATATCCTATTTTTGTTTTGCAGGAAACAGATGGAGGACACCCTGATCGACCCCACCTTTTTGCTCCAGTCGCTGGGGTGGAGGCGCATGTTATTTGAGCTTATAAATGTGATATAAAGACCCGGATTGGGCAAATAAAGATGGATGGTAAGATACAAGAGTGTGGGATCAAACAAACAAACATTCTTATAGTTTCGGAGGTAAAGAAACATGCGAGATCAAACAGATAAACATACAAACATCCTTGTAGTTTTGGAGGTAAAGGAACATTCACATTTGGGTGGGGAATGACTTTGATATTACTTTGTTAAGCTCAAGCAAGAAATTACACAAGAAAAAGAGGTAATTTCTTTATTTCACAAATCTGTTTGTATTGAAGGATATAAGAAAAAACAAAATTTCCAGACATTCTAGAGGTCTGAATATCTCTGAAAGAGTTACTACTCTATTATTTCTCACTGGTAAATGCCATTTACAGTGGGACAACTTAGGGTTCGGCACCTGCAACAGCAAATTAAGTTCTTCCACAGCCGCATCCATCACACTGAAAACCTTCACGATTGCTTCTTCTTCTTCTCTTCTCGATTTCTTTGTTCAAATGATTCTTAATTTTTCATTAATTTTTAATTATTTAACTATGAATTTAAGATTGTTGACTGTTGTGATATTAATTTTTAATTATTTAACTATGAATTTAAGATTGTTGATTGTTGTGGTATTAATTTCTACGTCATTATTGTTTTTGAATGGTAGAATATTATGGATGATTGTTGATGGTTGTTTTGTACTGCAATCACATGTTAGGGTTAGGGTTTGAACTCAATGAGGAGGGTGGGAATGAGATTATTAGGTCTTTTGGATAACAAGGATGGGAACAAATGACCCTCCTGACATAAGATTAAGTCAAGATGTGATATGATAGTGTACTGGGGTAAATAGCATAGGAGTAACTTGTCCTAAGCTGTGCCATTGTCATCCCTATTAATATCTTCTTTTGAAAAATACTTTTTAATACACTAGAATAGTATGTTTTGGTCATATATCATATATATTAATGGAGAACATAACATTATTTTACCAAAAAATAATAATGTTGGTCACTAAAAGTATCATATGCTGGTAGCTGGGCATCATTGAATTACACAACATTGTTTTACCAAGTAATCAAAAGTACTACTATGACTGGTATGATGTAATAGTCTATATATCATTAGCGTCACTATTTTACCTTCTAAATCAAAATATTGCTAACCAGAAGTACAACTATTGCATTGATTATGTAATATCCTATTTATCATTATTAGTGTCACTATTTTAGCTTCTACATTCAAACATGTCATTGTAGATTTATATTAATAATAGTTAATTATTTAATAAAAATTAATTTTTACATTTTTCTTTTTAAATATCAATGTGTTATAATAGGGATTTGTGAATTTATATAAAAATTTAATGCAATCACTTTTAAAATTTTAATTTGATCCTAAATTTTATTTTATAAAATTAGCCAATCTTAAAGAATTATCACAATAAATTTTACTAGAAAATTGAAGTGTGAGACCAATATTTTCTCACACTATTTTTATTTTTATTTTTGAAATTTTTTTAGTTTTAACATATGTTGCTAGTGTTTTTTATTTTATTTTAAAAGAAAATTCCTAGCTTAATATTCCTCGGCTGATGCTTCAACCGAAATCAATGAGCTTAAGGATTGCTGGGCCGGTCCGTTGACTCTGGATGCCTGGCTCCCCTACGAAAACAGAATAAAAGGATCTACGGATCGCCTGCCTTCCGATGCCTAAGTCATTCTTCCGTGAAAGAGAAAATCAATCGCTAAGGGAATGAATTTTAGGTGCTGCACCTTTCACCGATGGGGTGACCCGTATTTATAATGGATTATCATGATAACTTTCCTAGTCGATGATGATAGCGTATATTTCTCCTATCATGAGATTTTCTTTTCCTTATCGTTAATCGATTAATAAGTGGATAATTGATGAGCAATTATTGTGGAAATATCCCGCTTCTAATTGTGAGATCGTATTTCTTTAATACGACCCTTTCTGGTCAGATTATATTGCCACCCTTTGAAGGTGAACTGGTCTGCCTAGCTCAGGCTCGGGGATACTAACAAGGGCCGAGCACCGCACGCCCGCTTCTTAATCTCCCTTTAAACCTAGCATTCGCTCATGTTCCTCGGGTCAGGCACCCATTATTTTAAACCCGAACAACATTTCACTTTCACTAAAGCAAGCGCAGTACTGTACTGCTTCGATCATGACTTACGGCTACCAGAGATGGACAGACTTTGTCACCGCCCAACGCCTGCGATAATGATGGCTTTTCGATTTTCTCACTTATTTTGATGCGTCTCTAGCTTCCCTTAAAACGCCCTTCGATCGCTTATGCTTTGTTTCCTCGTTTCAAGCTACCGTAAGCTCAGCTTCCTTTTTCTTGAAATTCGTCCGACTATTGTTCGGGGCTGCTTTTGGTGGTTCCCTATATCTCGCCGCGGTGTCTCGTCTCTATTTCCGGATTGGCACGCCTTTTCTTCTTCTTTGTCTTTCGGAAGTTCAAAGCTCCTCATGAGGCTCTGTAGGCTTGCTTTGTCGAAAGTTCTGTGTGATTTTCTTCTTTTTCCCGTATATCTCCATGGGTCCCGGTCGCTTCGTCTCACAGATAGGGAGTAATCTTGTCGAGGCATTTGGTTTAGGAGGATCACAGAGTTCGATTACTGGCGCGGTGGTTCACCTGCCGTCTGTGGGAACCCTCCTTTCCCTCAAGTGCGGCAAGGGCAAAATTAGTGAACCTGATATTACCGCTTGAATATTTGAGGGCCGGTACGCACGCGCAGGCCGTGGTCTCACTGAGTTGAACCTTATATGGGCGAGATCTCATGTCCCTGCATGGCCCTCGTTTCAGTCCAGCCTGGTGCCCCGACGCGGTCGACCACCTACGACGTCCGCGCTAAGATGGTGTGCTTTTTGAGGTGGCGTCGAGAATGGCCTCGTCTTTGCATTCCGCAAAGATTTCAATGTCTTCCTTCTCAAATTTTCAACTTCTCGTATTTCTTGGGTCATAGTCGTTTTAGGATCGAGGCCTGTGTGTTCCCAAAGATAGCCCCGCCTAGACTTCAAGATAAAGAGGCCGCTGAAGGCTTTCTTTATATCTCCAAGCGCTCCAACGCCAAGTTGATTATTTTGGACCTTCCGTCTTCCCACAAGTACTGAAGGAACATTATTTCTTGTCAAGGCCATCATCAGAGGCACGATCCTTTAACCGGAGGACACCTCGCATTCCCAGCCGCTTGACTAGTACTCTTTAGAACCTATGAGCTCCCTTCGCTTTGGTTCGCCAAGTTTTCAAAGGCTTGTGGATATTTCACATTGCCTTGGTCGTGTGGCCTTCAGCGCTCTACCCGATCTCAAATTCGAAGACGAAGAGGTGAAGTGAGCCACGGTGTGCCCCGTCGCCTATTTCGAGCTCATTAGGTCTAGGTCGGATATCCCCGGACCGGTCCCGGTGAGGCACGGAGCTTCCTTTTCTGAGACCTTCTCCCCTTTCCGTCATGAAGCCTTCTTTGCCCCCTGTCTCAAAGTCCTCTTCATCTTTTGTTTTGGAGCCTTTTATGGCGAAGCTTACTCGGGGAGAGCTTCAGGCTCGCCTGGAGGTGTTGGCCGAAGAAGGACGTGAGCGGCGAGCTTCCACGAGGATGCTCCCTGCTCGGGAGTGACAAGATTTTCGGCGGGGGCCTCTTCTTCGCCTTCACTCGTTGTCGGAGTTGGAGGCTCTTCGGGGGTGGGGGGCGGCGGAGCCCCCTTTGGAGGTTCTTCCTATTTCGGTTTGAGGTCAGCGTGCGGGGTCGCCGCCCTCCACGTCTGGATGGGTGAGGAGGGATCGCTTTGGTCTTTGTGGGGGTGAGGACTCTGCTTTCTCATCACGGAGCTCACGGGTTGGGGATGTTTCCCTCCGTCCTTCGTGATTCGGCCTAAAGAAGGTGGACGCTTTGCACATTGAGGGGCTGCAGCTCTTACGCCCGGGGCGCCCCATGCGTCCACTGGTGCCTATGCGATCCTTTTCTTTATTGTTTTAGTTTTGTTAAGCGGCTCACTTTTTGTCCTTTGGCGGGGTGGCTATCACTGTGAAAATTTGTGAGGAGAAGACCAGCACCCAGAGGATCATGAAACTATTAAAACTTATAAGGCTAGGGTTGCTTCCGACCTCGAGAGGGGCGAGACTGAGCAGGGACACATCTAAGGAGCTTGTGAAGTATAGGTCTGACCTGAAGCATGCTTTGACGGCGAGGGTGCGGGCCGAGGATAGAGAAAAGAAGGCCCGAAAGGATGCGAAGGTCGTCGAAGACAAGCTGCGGCTGGCCAGGGAGGAGTTGCAGGCTGTCAAGGGTGACCTGTGCGCCAAAGTGACGGCGTTGGACCGGGTTCGCCAAGAGGCTCTAGAGGCTGGAAACTCCGCGGAACGCTTGACGGAAAAACTTGGTAAGCTTCGAATGGACCTTGAGAGGCAAGAGGCTTTGTAGCTAGTCGAAGGCGAGGTGATACGCGGGCTTCCAAGGCAGGGCCCACCACCCAGATACAGGTGGCTTGCTAGCTAGGTTCTGAGCTTTCCCAGACCTAGAGTTCAACGTCTAGCTTTCTGATGAGGAGGTAGAAAGATCTGCCTCCGAGGCTGAGGTTGACACGGGCGCCGAGGTACTTCCGGGGGCCCTTGATCGTGCTCCCCTGCTTGGTGATCCTCGGGTTCCTCCGGAGGCTAGTTCTTCTACCTCGCTCGCTGGGGCTTCGCAGCACGGCTCCTCTACTTACGCCGTCGAGGGCTGACTTTAGGCGCAGCACTATTTTAACCTGTTATATCGGTAGCGGGCTGGGATTTTGTATTGCTTCTGATCTTGACTTTTCGTTGATATACAAAGATTCATCGATTAATTTTATCGCTGATTTTTGTTTTGTTTTGTTTTTTTTTCTTAGGTTGAAATTTGCTTGGCTTCTATGCTTTATGCAGTTTGCTTAACCCTGGCCCAGGCTATCTGGCTCCTATGCCGTTCTGCCCTTTTGGGGCGGCGAAGCTAAAATAAACTCACAGAGGCTCTGGAGTTCGAGGTCTTCCTTGGCTTGATTATGCTCACATAATATGAGTTCTTGGGTTCTGCAGGCTACATGGCTCCATGGCTATAGCCTTCCTTGAGTGAGTCATGCTTTGAAAAAGCGAGCCTCTTGGGCTCTGAGCTTTATGGCTCCGTGGCTACTTGGCCTTCCTTGGCTTCAGTCATGCTCACGAAAGTGAGCTCTCTGCGGGCTCCACGGGCTCTGAGCTACATGGCTCCGTGGCTACTTGGCCTTCCTTGAACAGTCATGCTCTGAAAAACTGAGCTATTGGGCTCCTGAGCTACATGACTCCGTGGCTACTTGGCCTTCCTTAAGTAGTTATGCCTTGTAATATGAGCTACTGGGCTCCTTAATCTCCCTTCCCTTGGGAAAGCACGCGCAGCTTTAATGCGGGTTTGTGGGGAATCAGAGCGAGTTGTGTGAATTCCCCAGGCGTCCGGGACTCTTTATAAATAGCGCAGCACCTTGTGGGGTGTATTTATACTCTACTTTCCAAACTTCTTCCCTCTCCTTGGCCCAGGAGTGAGGTTTGCGCATGATGAAGTGCCAAGGTTTGGTCGTCATTTCACGGAGTCTGTCCGGTGATCACGGGCCGACGCTTGGTTTCGATGGCCTGCCTCTTGTAGGAGTTGTGTTTTTCCCTAGTTCCTCCCTTGTGGGAGTTGTGTTGTTCCCTAGCTATGCCCATTGATGGAACTGTGCTAGGGAACATATTCGGAAGGGGCGGTGTGCTTCAAAGGAAAAACTTTTAAGTCCCGCTTTCTTTGTCCTTTTTTTTCTTTCTTCTCCTCTTTCTCTTTCCCTCTCTCCTTCTCTTTCTCTTTCCCTTTCTTGTGGTTTTTGCCTTGACCGGGTGTTGGCCGATGTGAAGAATGGTTTTGTAATTTTTGAGATGCCCAGAGAGATTTTGTAATCCTTTGAGGTGATTGTAACTTTCTTGAAATGAAATTTTGTATTTGTGTTATGTGACTTTTCAGAGCTTCCATCCAACCGAGCTTCTTGCTTTCTCTTTTCTTTTTTTTTTTTGTGGGTTTTCCTTTCTAAGGAGTAGAGAACTGTTTATGTCGCTTGTTTCTGAGGTGGAGGAGCGGCCGTTAAGCGAGTGGTTCTATGTAATTAGCGTAATCCTTTGAAATAGAGCGATCTTTTTGTGGCGATGCGCTACGTACCAGGCCTTTCTAAAGGTAGAACTCTTTTGCTTTACCATTATAGTTTTAATTTTTGATCCGCAAGTAATATAGGCGGCTAAAATGAACATAGAGACTGTTATTAATAATCAAATCGTTGGATACTTTATTAAAGATTACATTCCGAGGTCTTATTGGTAAAATCATTTTAGGTGTTCAGCGTTCCATGAGTGGGGCAGGGTTTTTCCTTCTTCTGTTTGGAGTTCGTAGTTGCCAGATCGGACTACGCGGAATATGATATAGGGCCCTTCCCAATTGGGTCCCAGCTTCCCATGTGTGGGGTCTTTCCTTGCTGGCAAAAGCTTTTTTAGAACCAGGTCGTCAGGCTTGTAACCACAGGTTTGACCATGATCGCGGAAGTATGCTGTGTCTTTCTATGATAGTCCTCGGCCAACCCAGGGCACTCGCTTCTTACAGGAGGTCAAAGTTTAGGCGAAGAGCTTCTTCGTTGCGTTTAGTGCTTGCGATCTCAATCCTTGGTGACCTCACTTTGACCTCGACAGGGGCTACCGCTTCTGTGCCAAAGGCTAGAGCAAACGGGGTCTCCTGGGTTGCTGACTTGCGCGTAGTTCTGTATGCCCATAACACCTCGAGGAGGTATTCCACCCATTTTCCTTTTAGATCTTCTAGTTTGGTCTTCAGTGCTGCCTTGAGAGTCCTTATAGTGACCTCTGCTTGCCCATTGGACTGTGGATGAGCTGGGGATGAGTAGTAGTTCTTGATTCCGAGCTAGGCGCAGAAATCCCTGAACTTAGGATTGTCGAACTGTTTCCCATTGTCGGATACGAGGGACCTCGGGATCCTGAACCTGCATATTATGGAACGCCATACGAAGTTTCGTACCTTCTATTCGGTGATTGTTGCTAAAGGTTAAGCCTCAACCCACTTGGTAAAGTAGTCCACTACCACAATGATAAACCCACATTTGGCCGCTTTCCGATGGGTAGGGGTCCTGATATGTCACAACCCTATGATTTGGAAGAAGTGGGAGCTTGTGATTCAGCGTCGGTGACAGATGAAGGTGAGAGATCTTGGCATGTTCTGAAAAACTTTGTATTTTCTGACCTGTTATGTTGCGTCTCTGAGCATTGTGGGCCAATAATACCCCGCCTCAAGGTTTTGCTCGCCAAAGTCCGGGCTCCGATGTGATTGCCACATATCCCTTCATGTACCTCCCTGAGTATGTAGTTGGCGTCTTGCTTTCCCAGGCACTTAAGGATGGGCATAAAAAATCCTCGTTTATAGAGGGTCCCCCGATGAATGGTGAATCTTGCCGACCTTGCTCTGAGTTTAGATGCCTCCTTTGGGTCGCTTGATAGTATACCTTCCACCAAGTAATCCCAGATGGGGTCCATCCAGCTTGGTTCGGACATCACAGGGGAGACTTCTCCGTTGTCGATGCTTGTTGAGGGTTCTAGGAGGTGTTCAACTGGTATCAGTCTGCTCAGGTCTTCTTGTGAGGTTGTTGCCAGTTTGGCTAAGGCATCAGCTCGGGAATTCTCCACTCTTGGTACATGTTTGACATGAACTCGTATGAACTTCTTAAGCAGTTCTCGCACCTTCTTGAGATATAGGATCATCTTCTCACCTCTGGCTTCGTAGGAGTCTTCTATAAGTTTTACCACCAATTGGGAGTTCTTTGCTCACTTCCACAGGCGATTTGCTTCATGGGTGGATGAGGTTAAGCAGGCTATAATGACCTCATATTCGACCTCGTTATTGGAGGCTTAGGCCCAGAATTTGAGGCGCGGTCCGCATCGATCGCCACGGAGAGGTCGGGATCAAACTGCGTAAGCTTCCTTGGACATTGGCGATACGTCCGCGATTGACTTCGGATGGGGAGTCGGGCGTTAGTTGGGTAGCCCCGACGAGCTTTCTTTGGGGGTGGAATTCCATGATAAATCTGCGAGATCTTTGCCCTTTTATTCTTTGTCCTTGGTTTTGTACGTCTTCGAACTCACTTAGCTCCTCTGACCCGCTATTAGTCTTCGGAGGTTTTGATTTATCACATTATTTGCTTCATCGGATATTCAGTTGGGATTTCGATGGTATGAGCTTGGAAGTAGGGTCGAAGTTTTTTGGATGTAGTTACCAACACTAGGATCATCTTTTCCATCTTTGGATATCTCTCCTCTGCTCCTCTTAGAGCTCGGCTATGATAGTAAGATGGAGTTGTTGCACTTATCCCGTTCTCACGACAGGTGGCACTAGTTGATGCGAAGCGGCCCAGTGAGAGTGAGGAGTTCTCCCTCAGAAGGGCTTACTAGAACGGGCGGAGAACTCGGATAGGTTTTGAGTGCCGTCAATGCCTTCTCGCAGTGTGCGTCCCATTGGAAGGCTCTTTCGGGACCTAAAGAAAATTTGGCATTTGTTCAAGCGGCCTTGGACACAGGTGAACCGTCTGACCATTCGTCCAGTCGGGCGTTGAACAGCGTTTGAAGGTGGTAACATGTCGAGCATAGCTTTGATCTTGTTTGGGTTTGCTTCTATTCCTCGCTCCTTGACTATAAAGCTAGAACTTCAGCGGAGACTCAGAAGCGCATTTGTTGAGTTTAACTTCATGGCTTTTGGGACACAGGGCGCCTCAGCTAAGTGGGTGATGTGGAGCTCGGCCTTTACTGATTTTACCAACATGTCATCTATATATACCTCCATAGATGCCCCAATTTTCTTTTGGAACATCTTGTTCACTAACCTTTGGTAGGTGGCCTAGTTCTTAGTCAAGGGCATCCCACTTTCGATATGATGGGATTTCACTTGCCGGTGGCTTGAATGAGGTATTTTCTTGGTCACCAGGATCCATACTAATCTGATTGTAGTCAGAGAAGGCGTCCATGGTAGAAGAGTTCATGGCCGACCGTCGCGCGTCCTATCAGTCAATCGAGGGGTGAAGGCTATTTTGGGAGCCCTGATGATATTAGTGAAGTTGATCTGAAGCCGCCACTTGCCGTTTGCTTTTGTGACGCGAACAACGTTGGCTAACCACTCAGGATATTCTACCTCTCTGATTGCATTTGCTTGGAGGAGCTTGCCGACCTCTCGTTAATCGCTTTCTGCCTTTTTGGGGAAAAACTCCTTCTCTTTTGCTTGACCAATTTAAAGGATGGGCTGACGTTCAGTCTGTGGGTGATCACTGCTGGGTCGATTCCGCCCATGTCTTCCTGTTTCCAGGCAAATACCTCCATGATCTGCTTTAGAAAACGGATGAGAGGACTTTTGATGTCTTCGGCTAGCTTAGATCCTATGTAGACGAGGTGTTACGGTTGAGTGCTTCAGCACATTAGGGTTCTAGTTCTTACGAGAGTTAAATTGAGTGCTTTACCTCGTCTCGCATGTCGAGCTTGTCTCGCATGTTTTGCTTCATCGAAGCTGAGTAACACTCCCTGTCTATGCGCTGGTTTCCTCGGACCATTCCTACTCCATTTGTAGTTGGAAATTTGATAATCATGAGATAGGCGGAGGGAATGACCCTTATGGTATTGAGAGGGCTGCAGGTAACATGTTATAGACGAGGGGCATGCACTGGCAGGAAATCTCTTGTTGTTGCACAGCATGGAGGGATCTCAAAGTGAGCCTTTTCATTGTATAGACCCCAAAGGGGCGGCCTCACTCTCCCGAGAGAACCGTAGGCGGCGTTAGCGGCTACAGCTGCGTCTGTTTGTCAAGGCGGCGTGAATATAGTGATGTCGGGTTTGAGCTAATAAGGACCACAACAGATCGTTTATTGGCTACTATGACCTTTATCACAAGTGAATCGTCATGGGGATGTTGGCAGCCTTCCATGTCGGAGTCTGAGAAGGTTATGGTAGTGTCCAGCCGAGGAAGTTTGGATACAACTTGTACTTCTAATGTTTCCCCTGACCTGATGCTGCGCAGGTGGGCCTTCCTGGCTGAGTTGGACTCTCCGCCTCTTGCAAATCCTCCGGAGATCACATGGATCTCTCCCAATGGCAGTTGGTCTTTGAAATTTGGAGTCGGGTGGCGAGGTGGCGGCGGTGCCTGGTCACGACCTTTTTGAAGCACGTAGCGGCGGAGATGCCGCGTCGGATCGGGTATTCAATTTCTTTCCTTAAACGTATGCAGTCATGCGTTCCGGTGTCCATGACACAGCCGAACCTCCACGGTGTTGGTATCGATCTCTTTCGCTGGTCGACTTGCTATTTTGGATGGCCATCTTAGAAATCTTTCATGTTGCCGCGTAGGACCTGTGTGACGGGGCCGTCGGTGAATTGCAGGGTGAATACCCTTTGCTGCGGCTCGGTAGGTGGTCGAGGCGGTCTCTGACGTTCCCTCGTCTCTTTGGGGATCGTTCTCTATTTTCTCTATTCCTTCTCGGGGATCTGTCCCTGTTTCCCTGCCTCCTAGGGCTCCGTTCCCTTTTCTTATCGCCCCTACCCTTCTCCTTTTGAGTAGAAGAGCTCTTTTGCTTGGATAAGAGGGCTTCTTCACCGTTGATATCACTGTTTTGCGAGCACCTCAGCCATGCTTGCCTGAGGGTTCTTTGAGATAGAGAACATCAGGTCTTTTGACTGCACCCTAACCCTGCGATGAAAGCTGTGATGGCGAACTTCTCATCGGGAATATCTACCTTTAAAGACTCCGCGTTGAATCTCTGAACATATGACCTCAGGCTTTCTTACGAGCTTTGCTTTATGGTCAGAAGGTGATAACTTGGTTTCCTGTACCTCCTTGCTCCGATAAAGTGGAAGCAATCACGATGGAAGAAGTTTTGAATGATGAGATGGAAGGCGTGAGTCTGGTAAGCAATGGGCCAATCTTTTTAGGCCCTTTAGTGTGATAGCGAAGGCTACGCATCGTATGGGGTCTAATATCCATGCGTTCATCCCAGGATTCTTGTATGTATTGAGGTGGTCACATGGGGTCTTTTGTTCGTCGAGCGTGTCGATCTGTGGCATTACGAACTTTGGGAAGAGGAAGTGCGACACCGGTGTGAGCAGAGTTAGTTTCGATACTAGGCGTCCGCGGTGGAGCTCGGCACTCTTGTTCCTTCATATGGGCGAGCTCTTCTTTGGATGTCCTGAATCTACTTGCTCCGCTGACCACTCCTCTGTCTCCTGTTGATAAAGGATGAGTCCATCGTCTCTGTTATTCCTACCATGTCTCTCCTCATTGCGATCCTCTCCAGGGGGTTTGTAAGGGTTATGCTCCCTGGCTTAGCTAGTTTCTCCTTCTCCATCTGCTTCTTGAGGAGGGTCGAGGTGTTGTTTTTCTCGGGTGATAGTGTTTTGGCCTTCTCAGGCTTGTCGTGCCTCTTGGGGGCGTTGTATTTGCCTGGTGAGTTGCTCCAACTCTCTCAGCAAGCGTTGGTTGGTGAGACGGAGCGCCTCCATCTCATCCTCATTAGCCTGTATAGTTTCTAGTGTGCCTCCGGGAGGTCGGCTATCTACGTCGCCTGGTTGGTCTTGCATCCTTGGGGGATTGGCGTGGCTCCTACTAGTGTTCCGAGTTGATACCATCAGTCACTGAGATATCAGCTTTATTTGTAAAGGAAATGTCGTTCCCACAGACGGCGTCAAGCGTGATGTTTTTCAATAGGCGGGCTGGAGCTTGGCGGGATTCTTTGGGCCGGTCAGTTGACTACGGATACTGGCTCCCTACAGCAAGAAACAAAAGGGACCACGAGGATGCTAGTTGCCTCTCAGTGCCTAAGTTCACTAGGTGGAAGAGAAAATCAACTGTTTAGGTAATGAATTTTTTGTGCTTACCTTTCACCGATGGGGTGGCATAGTATTTATAATGGATGATCATGATAACTTTCCTACTTGGATGATGATACAGATATTTCTCCCATTGGGTGAGAGATTTTCTTTCACTTTATCGTTAGCAGGTGTAAGGGATGATGAGCAATTATTAGGAAATATCTTACTTTCCTAATTGGTGGAGATTGAGTATTTTCCTTTAATACGAATTATTTGGGATGATTATATTGTCACCCTTTTGAAGATGAAACGGGCCCATGATGCGGGCTATGCTTGGGGATATCATCGGTGAACCTTTAGTCTGGGCCTACTTCTTAATTTCCTTTTAAACCTGACATTTGAGCTCGTGTTATGGGTCTGTACGCCCATTATTTTAAACCCAATCATATTCTATAAAAATTGAAATATGTATATAATAAATATTAATTATAATATTAGTATTTATTTATTTATTATATTAATTGTTAAAAATGAATATATTTTTATATTAGAATATTCACTATATGGAGAGACCTAACCCTTAAATGGTTGCTAAGTGGCAATCATTTATTGATGAGAGTGACTTATGAGGAACATGGGCAGATGTAGATAGATCCCAGGCTCTTAGAGTGGCATCATTTTATTGAGAGGTCTGGGGCTACGAGAAAGCAGGGGCAGATCTAGATAGATCCCCTAGGATTCTTGTACTCTCAATTATAACTCCTCAATATTTGTGTTGAATACACAAAAGAGCAACAATTATATCGGAATTTAGTACCTTAAAGTCATACTTTGCTCACATTTTGTATAAGAATAAGTACCTTTGATTGTTCGTGTTTACGGACTTGTACGGGTTTCGGGTTTCATGCATAATTGTTACAAGTGTTCGGGTCCAGAGAGCGAATATGGATCATTGAGGATGATGGCGGCGGGTTATGGTGAAGTTTGGAAGTCTGATCTTTGGGGAACAAGTGTAGAGGCGGTGGTATCGATTACCCGGAAAATCGATCTTAGGTACCCCCAAGCGAGAATTCAACCGGTGAAATTAGTGCAGGGTACCACTCACCAGCTGAGTGCCGTACCCCCAAACAGAAAAGCACCAGAAGCAAAGTGGTATCGGTACCACACTAACTGGTATCGGTACCGACATGTAATATTTGCGGGAATTGAGCAAAATTCCGATTCCAATGCAAGGGTACATTAGTCAACTGACCCTGATTCGAGATCCATGATGAAAAGGGTATAAAATCCAAAGGAAAGGGGGAGAAGGCAGTTTTTGAATTTCTAGGGTTTTGTTTTCATCAAAGGAGAGTGTTTTTCTCATAGTTTTTGCTAGGGTTCATAGAGTAGGGTGGAAGACTTCACTTTTCTGCAGATTCTGGATTTCAAATTCATGTAATCTTTCAGTTAGATCGCACAACTCAACTTTCTCTTTCAGTATTGTGTGTTTTTGATTCTTTGATTTTGCAATTGAAGCATGATTTTCTCAAGTTTCTTTTATGAATAGTTTCTCATCAAATATGATTTGCTTTATAATTTCAATGAAGTTCTAAAATCTTATGATGGGGTTCTAGCAGTGAAACTCACCTTGATCAAGGTAATAACCTCGATTCCTGCATACCTCAGATTGTATGACGTTAAGCACTTGTAGAAAAATCTTATAAAACCTTAGTTGGACATCTTCTTGACAACGTGTGAACGAGAAATCCTCGGTACACGTTGTGCTTGATTACAAATGCAAGCTAAGAGTCTGAGTAAATTGTTTGAACAAGTGTTTAACATTACTCGATCGTTTTCATTCTAAAAGAGCTTTTAATGTAAAATCTTCCATCGAAGATCATTCACCAATGGTTCCTAGATGAGATCGTGAAGAAGAGGTGGGATTTACTTGATCAATAGTGAGTGGAAACTTAAGAACCCCATCAATCATCTTCTTGTTTTAAAATAGTCAATTTAATCAATTACTCAATCAACCAACCACAACCCCATAATTTACTTTTAAACATACAATTTTTGGAGAACAACCCTTAAGGATTACCTAGAATACCACTCCCTGTGGAGATGACCTGTGGACTTCCGCAGTACTACAATGCTTGACAACCTTAGTTCCTACACTTGGAAATAATTTCGGCATACGAAATAGACGAAGCAATTTGTATTATTAGTAGCATGATTTTTCAATCTTTTATCATCATAGGCTTTTTATCTATTGTTCTTCTAAATGCTTGCTAATGTACATATATCTAGATATTTGTTTAGCTATTTACTATAACTGTTATTATTTTATTGGATTATTGTAGTTGATTTTGTATTCTATATAAATTTTTGTATTGGATTCATCTTCATTTTGAATTGGTTTGAATACTTGTTAATACAATATATGTATAGATTATTTACTCTTTTTTTACTGTGTTGAAAACACAAATTAATGAATCTATGTACATAGAGTTCGACCAATTCCCGCAATTTGTTTTCATATTTAACTATTGCAATTATTTTGGTGTTTTTATTTGTTGAGGTTTTTGGCCAAAAGATGGGTCTATCGTTATTGTATAAAGCTAGATTTAGAAGTGACTAGGCTTAGTATGGTTTTAGGGCTAGGTTAGGTGGGTAATTTAATGAGCCATGGGGCTAGGGTAGGTTGGAAGCATTATAGGAGATTATTTGACCGTTTGGGTTTTGCCACTATATATATATATATATATATATATATATATATATATATATATATATATATATATTATTTTATTATATTGATTTTTTTTGTTTGTTTTATTATTGGTTTATTATATCATCATCGTGTTAAAGCTTTTAAAATATCATGCTGCCAATCATCTTAGTGTTGTTCATAGCTATCAATCATTTGGTTTCCATTTCTTATTAATTGTTGTTTCATTATGCTCCCATATTCATTATCTCTCATTTTTTTAAAGTCTGTTTGCTTTTATTAAATAATTTTTTTTTCTTTGGTTGGTTTACTAGATATTAAAATCAGCAGATTTAGTAATAAATTAAAATCTTTTCACCCTATTTCAATTTATTTCTCAAATTTCTATGTATCAAAATTAAATCACCCCTTAATATTTGAATTTTCTAAGTTTTGTTTTTTTCCCATCAACATATTTATTCCCAAAATTTTTCTAAAATCAAAATTCTCGATTATTCCTCTAAAATTCAAATGCCAAAAATTTAGATTCTTTTAAAATTTCAAAAACAAAAAATTTATTTCTTTAAATTCCCAAATTCATCTTTCAAATTTTCTCATCAAATTCATTTTCATACACTTCTTTATCTTTTTATTTATTTTAAAGCTTATTTTCTATATAAGACCCGAGAAATTCTAATTTCTGGAAAAAGGGCAAAATCGTAATTTTGATTACAAAATTGTAATTTCGGTTAAAAATCCGTAATTAATTCTCTAGATCTTGGATGACGAAACGGATTGCACCGTTGGAATCGTCTCGCAAAATCTAGCTAGCACGTAAAATTTTGTAATGATACGGGACGGTCGAGGTCGACACGTTTTCGAGCATCTGGTTCGGGTGTAAGTAAAAACGATTTTCGATGTGAAAGTCATATATAACGGCCTCATGTATTGCCATAAGTGGTATGGTAAATGATGAAAATGGAAGGCCCGAGATGATGCAGGAGATATCCGTCTGGTAAAAGAGGGACATAATGGTCATTTTAGAATTTGATTTTAAGTCACTAAATGACAAAATTGTCAATAGTGCTTCTTCTCCTTCAAAAGAGCAAAAAGAAAACGTGAGATGCAGATTTTCGGACAGTAGCCATTTTTTTGAGAGGATTTGAGAGAGAGAGAGGACTTCTCTCTTAAAATACACGCGATCCGACCGTCGGCAGTCTTCGGGACAAGAAGGAGAACTGCTCTACGCGGAGAGGGCTTCGCGTGGGTACCAGATTTATAGAGTTTCCTCAAACTCCAAGAGGTAGGATTTTCTCCCTACTTGAGTTTTACTCCCATTTAAATGTTTTACTAATGTTTCGGTTGAATGAGGCCGTGAGGGGCCGTTCGATCGATCCCAAAACTTGGGACCCGAGATTGATAAAATTTTGAAGAAAAATGGGCGGTAGTAGTTGCTCCACGAACATTCAGGTTGATTTAATTGTGCTTTGTGATAAATCATGCTTTGATTGAAATTGGGGTAAAATGGCGAGTAGGCAGGGTTCAGCTAAGTGAGGCAGATGTTACTGTAATTTTTCGGGAATAGTAACCGAGGGTTTCACTATTCCCGAAATAGTGTTCTCAAAATATATTTTGTGTGAATATGTGTTTGGGTCGAGTGATTTAAATTAGATCGCTCGTGTATGATCATTAGCCCAAGTGAGCTAATTTTGATGTTTGAAATGATAATTACATAACATGTTTGTGTGATTTAATTTTTATGTGAATATATTCGTGTTTATATATTTGCATGTGATTGAAACTAATATTAGGATTGTACATGCATTCCATATACCTTTGGAACATCCTAGGACTATAGGAGTTAGTGCATGCGGTGATCTAGAAAATGGATTCGGAGGGTAGTCTAAAATATTAATTATCGGAATTAGTCCACAAACTAAAAATATCAATCGTCGGAGCGGCCCAATTGATATTCATCGGAGGGTAGTCCACAAACAAATAATATATCAATCGTCGGAGCGGCCCAATTGATATATTTACACATCGGAGGGTTGTCCACAAACAAATAAAATAATAAATTCTCATACGAGGCTTAGGCGAGTGTGAGAGAGTCGGTGAGGGCTCTGGATCTGAGTTGGTCATGTAGACATTCAAGTAGGATCATGCATTTGCTTGAATGTGTGTTTACTTTGGAACATTGCCTGCACTTAGGTGGTGAAGTAGCCCACTTAGGGCGATTCCTGCGAGCTTTAGCTCATACTGGTCGTGGGATCCTTTTCTTGGTACGGGGGCGTGCGAGGGGTGGCCTAGTCTAGGGTCGGGGATTAGAGAAAGCCGGGTTGTGGCTTTGATGCCACATGTATTAGAACTTTTAAGTTTAATGTGTGTATTGTATAAGGTAAAAACATGTTAACTCTTGTAACTATTAATTATATAGTTGGTATGTATGTTAGTCTTGTTGTGGGGCGAGTGGCATTATTGGATATATATTGCATATATTGGACTGTTTGGGACAGGTGTATGTAGGTACTGTATTTGGGTAGAGCTCTCCGTACAAATGAGACTCTGCTCGATTTTCTAAAGTGGCGTCGGGTAACCCGACCTCCACTTGTATTCCGCGGGTTGACGGATAGTCAACGGACACCCCGGGTTTGAGGCGTCACATTCTAAACCAAAATTCTATATTTTCAAATTCTTTAGATCAAATTATTTATTTATTTTCAAACTTTCTATATCAAAAATTCAATTTTCTAAATTTCTTCAAATAAAATGAAACTTTCCAAATATCTCAAATTGAAGTACAATTTTCAAAATTTTCCTAAAATAATATTTTTTTTTTAAATTTCTTAATTCAAATTTCAAATTTTCCAGAAATTTTTTAATTCATAATTCTTTTGTTTCTAAATTTCTCTCTTTTTTATTTTATTTTATTTTTATTCAGAGTGCTCAAAATTTCCAAATCTTAAATTTCAACTATCAAATCCCGAACTTCAGTTTTCCTAATTTCAAATTTCAAAAGAGTCTCGATTTTTAAAATTCAAATACCCAATTTCAAAAAATTAAAATTTCCTTATTTCTAATTCAATTCCAAATTTCCAAGTTCAAATTCAATTCTCATTTTTCAAATTTCAATTCAAAATTCTCAATTTTCAAATTTCAATTTCAAACTTCCAATTTCCAAATTTTAATTTCAAAAATTTAAATCGTATGATTAATTCTAAAATTGAAATAAAATGAGATTTTGTGAAGTTAATTCGTATAATAAATAAATGAGTTTTTTTTTTTTTGGTCACGAAATCTCATGTATCCTTTTAATAAATAATTTAGATTTATAACCTATTTCTTATTTGATTATAGATATCTTACATTTATTATTGCACTAAAATAGTTTTCAAATGATAGCTAGCACATTTGATTTGTTGTCAAGGTACATCTGTTTTCCCCTTTGACTTTATTTATTTATTAGCTTGATGTATTATTGTATTATTGTTGTTGTTCGTTCATGTTATTCATAGATCAATTAATTAATTGTCACATTAGCCTTGATTTGTTTAGTGGAAACCCGAGCTTTAGGGGTCTAGAGGGGTGTTACATTTTTCATATGACCTTCTCGATAAGTAATAACTTGCCCTTTGGACTTAGACTCAATTTTTCTCATACTTTCTTTTCGTTTTCATGAGTCATATTTAAATTTTTTGTTCTTATTTTAATTTTCCTTTTAAAAATAAAATAAAAATAAGTGGTGAGTCCGAATTGTTTTCAAAATGGTTTTTCAAAAGTATAAATACTACAAGAAAAAAGAAATATAATGACATTTATAACAAGTCATCATATATATATATATAAGGTGTCACTACAATATAGTGTCACCTTATCAACTAATACCATAAAGGGTACCAATTAGTGACATATTTGAAAGTAATGACAAAATAGATAAATTGGTGATACATTTGGAAGCAACACTATATATTTCAAATCAATGATGTCAATTTTGCTATAAAATGAATAGGTGTCACATTAAATGCATCAGCTTTAGGTTATCCTGTCATATTCAATGAATCATCTTATTAGTTATGGTGTCACGTAAAGTGCTTGATGCCCAAATCCTAGGGGTTCGTTAATCATCCATCAACTTGAGGAATGCCTGTGGATATCGTATAACCCAATACCACACCATTGTCCTATTCATAGGGATCCGTAATTTCAACAAAATCAGAATGAGTTTCGCTGTATGGGGATCTCTGTCAAAGCCAAACTGTACAATAATACAATCACTTGTAGCCCATCAAGGCCCAATATAACTGGCCAAGGCCACATCGGGTCCATTTATGAGTAAAAATTGACCACACTAGGCCCATTTATCCACATTCATATAAAAACATGTAAAAGTATATTAAAAACAATCCATATGAGTTCAATTACAACTCTTTACATATTAGTACATGCCAAAAATAATTACAAAAGTAATTATAAAGCCACCGTGGCTTTCTTCACATATATTTCGGATGAGAAGAATCCCTTGCGTATCAAATCCCTTTGAAATGTTTTTTAGGTATAGGGTGAGCCACGCCTAGTAGAGTAGACTCTGAGGCTACTCAGCCTAAGTGCACATGCAATGTTTTATGACAATTCACATCAACATTTTCAAAAATAAGAATATGCCAATTCTAACTTGGAATTCTACATGCCGATAGGATGAGACTCATTCATGCACCATAACCTGAGTCTTTACCAACTCCCATTACACAATGCAATGTCAATGTGTGATAAAATCCGTCATTGGTGGATTACATCCAATGATCATTTTTAAGACAAAATTCATTCGTTTACAAACCAAAACTTGTTGAATGTTACACCTCAAATCATCATTTCATATTCAAACCATGTGTCTTTTGTGGGAAGCAGATTTTGGAGTCTCACCGCAGGCTCCGTGCTCCTTTTACACTTTTTGGACTTTCACTATTAGAGTGTAATGAACTAATGCTTCAGATTATTTCACGAGGGAGTGTCACAGCCCTTCTTGCTGTGCAGGCAGTTTTCCATTTCATGCTGTAGGTGTGACTACATTGGACTTTGTCTAACGAGTCAAGGCCCACCCATCAATCACCAAATGCGGTGTTGATTCTAACCATCTTTTACCCATGAAATGAGATGTGCGTCATTATCTGATGTCTTTGCACCATTGCATGTCAATACCATGTCACATATGTAATGAATTCTATATGGACAATATAAACCATATACTTTGCCATGTATCATGGACAATTATATTGCATGCATATAATTTCCAAAACAAACATTAATTTCAATGTCAATATATAAGCATACCCATATCAACATTCATTAAACAACAATTATCAAGCATGTTATCACGATCAGTAATAACACCTTTAACCTTAAGGCGATTGTGACGTATAAAATGCAGAAAAAAAAGAAAAAAAAAGCCCACACAAGCAGCCCCAAATTGACTCTTAAACTGGCCACAAAATCGACCAAACAAGCCCTTAATAGTCCAGATTATTATTTTTTTTATCCAAACGGTCCCTAAATGTACTTTTGGACATGGCCACACAATCACAAAACAATTCTACGCCCAGGCCCTGTCCGGGCTACAAAGCAACCATTAAATCATTTAACCCAATCGAACAACCTGCCAGTCAGAATTATATTTTTAATACAAAAACGAGTCCTAAACATTTGTTGGGACTGTACACATAATTACAAAACAATTCTGCGAAGCCTAAGCTGGGCCTCAAAAGCGATCATTAAGGCCTTTTTAACCTGATCCAAACAACCCCTTAACAGTTTGGATTATTATTATTTTTTATCCAAACAGTCTTTAAACTCTTTTTGGGATATATTACAAACTATCACAAAACAATTCGCAAAGCTGGCCACAACCGGGCCGTAAAATAGCCATTAAAGTCGTTTTAACATAGTCGAGACAGCCCACCCAGAGCATACGCACAACAATCTACCTTAACTTGACCTAGGTTGAAATAAACCAAGTATGAAGAATCTGTAAAACCCGGGTAAAATTGAAATTTTTTGAAAAAGGGCAAAACGGTAAATTGCGTTATAGTGCAGGCTACTTAGTGCGAAATTTTCTAGATCTCGGATGAAGCGGACCTGCAGATTAGTTGTCTCATAAAATCTAATCACTGCAACAAATTTCGTAGAATTACGAGATAGTCGGTTTTCACGATTTTCGAGGGCGTCGAGTGTCTAGGCGGCCCCAGCGAATTTTGAGAAAAATCTCAAGAGTTAAGAAATAATTTAAGTAAATTTCATTTAAAATAAATTGAACTTGAACCGGGACATAATAAATTGTTTCGGGGCAGAAACAGACCCGGATAAGTCGGGGACACGTGGCGCGATGTGAGCCAAGTCTTTAAGACTTAAGATAAGGTCAAAAGAAGAGGATTTGGGGGGAGGGAAAAAATATCTCATTTCCTAGTTATTGAACTATGAGAGAGAAAGGAAGATGAGAGAGCTTCCAACCTTTCTTTTGACGATCCACGGAGTTCCATCGGTCGGAGTCGTCGGACGGGGCGCCAAAGTTCATTGCTTCGATGGGGGCTTCGTGTGGGTACAACGTGAGATTTCTCAGAAGATCGGAGGAGATTTCCGAGCTGGGAGGCTCTACCAGTGCTACTGCTACAGAGGTAGGGATTCTTCCTACTTTGGTTTTATTCCCACCCTTTGGGCGGATTTGAAGGGGTTTTTGTTTCAAGGGCGTCACAGCTTGGTTTCAGAGCTTAGGTATACGATTGGGACATATCACAGTTTGGTATCACAACATGATACCAACTTGATATTAGAGTATAGGTATGCGATTACCTAGGGCTTGATGGGCATGGGTCTAGACCATTGCATTCAGTGTGCATTTCATGTTTGGTGCTTAATATGCTATATGATTGTGTGTTGTGTGGATAATATACATGGTAAAGTGTATATGGAAAAGAGGCACAATAGGGTTAGAACATATAACCTTAGGGGTTCGGGAAAAAGAAGGAGTGAGATAGTTCGGGACATTAAGGTCTATTAGTGGTTAACACATGCACTACTAGTTAGATAAGGAGAGAAATCTCAAAGTTTAAACTTGATCTTCATTTTTGGGATACTGTGTAAGACTATGTTGCTATCTAACATATGTAGATGGCTAATCGAGGAAGGAGGCCTAGACGGTGGGCGGAACAACAACCCACTACCACTGACCTTTGACCAACGAGCCTTTATAAAGGCTATTATTACTGCAATTGCTACCATTGCTCAGGTGAGTGTTGTGGCTACCACCATTGCATAGGCTAGTGCAACTGTAGGTCAGGAAGGGTCGAGTAACCTCCAGAGGTTCAAGTCACATCATCCTCCAACCTTGAGCGGAGGGACGGATAAAGTTGATCATTTGTTCGAACTGAGTCGGTAAGATCTTGGAGGCTATGGAATCACCTCCGATCTTTACTACGATAAGGCTTGACATTCCATTAGAGGGTGAATCCAGTATGGTGGAATTGGGTGGCCTTAAGGAACTGGAGGCGCGATGACATGGGAAGAGTTTAGTGAGCTCTTCATGGAATGAATATTTCCGGAGTCACCTCTAAATGCAAAAGCTCGGAGTTCGTGGCCAGAGCAAGGAAACGATGACAATGCTCGAATGCGTGGCTAAGTTCACGAATTAGGCATTTCACCAGGATGATTATGTGGCAGACATATCGAGGTGAGAAAAGTTTAGGGATGGTCTAAAATTGTCCATCAGGAATTAGATTGTGGAACTCTTCCTGATACATGGGCTGATGGTGAGGCGACTATGGCCATTGAGAGAGGTGGGCGATAAGGCGTAGGATGCAGTGTTAAGATAGGAAGGGTGAACGACGCTAACTGCTTTTGCGCCCAAAGGAAGCCAAAGGATTTATGCTCTCTGGCTTTGAGGGGATAAGGTTTCGGCTACTAGGGCGAGGCGAGGTCGATCATCCTAGGGTGGGAAGCACTTTAGAAGTTCTGCCCAGCTAGATAGGCGGGAGGACACATTCTGTGCCACTGGCTAGATACATGAGCGGGGATCAAGTTATGGGGACACCCTGTCCCCCGATCAATCATCGGTTGTTTGCAGCTCGGTTTATTCCTTCTTACCCCCACCATGGGCTAGGGAACCGTATCAGTCCTGGGGATGCCGCCTGGGGCCCTTCTTACCGCAATCCAGTAGGATGGGCGAGGCATGGGTTGGGGGTATAGTTCGAGGCCCGGGGCTTACAGCGGGACTGAGACCCAGGGCATGTCTATGCCATCACGCAGCCAAGGCTGGGCTTGCGGATCAGTCGGTTATTCGGGGTATATTTCTACTCTCTAGCTTATGGGCAAGAGTATTGTTTGATTCTAGTGCATCTTAATCCTTTGTTGTTTACATCATGTGAAGATTTGGGCCCAAGTTTGAAACCTTCAGAGCCGCATTTGAGTTCTCCCCTAGGAACTAGGGTGAGCGTTGATAAGATATGTCGGGGTTATGAGTTAGAGATCTTGGGGATTCTACTCACCGTGGACCTTAGAGTCATGGACATGTCGAAGTTTGATGTCATCCTTGGGATGGATTGGTTGTGACTTTGCCAAATTAGTCATTGATTGTGTCGTGGAGGGTTCTTTACACACCCGAATGGTAATTTTTATGTTTTAGGAATAAGCCTGACCTTACCCCAATAGTTATGCGATTCTAGATGGCACGATAGTTGATGAGTTGGCTAAGCAGCCTCACCCAGGAGAGCAATAAAACGAGGAGTTAGGTCTACAGACCAGTTTGAGTAAGAGGGCGTTTTGATGAACTACCGGGATTACCCCCGCATAGGGATGTAGACTTCACTATTGATTTTCACCCTGGTACATTGCCTATTTCTCTGGCTCTACATAGAATGGGTACTGATTAAAGAACTTCGAGTCTAATTACAGAATTGCTAGACCCAGGGGTTTTATTAGGTAAGGCACTTCACCTTAGGCGCTCGGTGTTGTGTCTAAGAAAGCAAGACCCTTCGGTTGTACGTGACTCTGGCGGTTTAAAGGGTTACTATCGTCGTACCCTTTGTCGAGGATTGATGATTTATTTGATCAGTTGAGAGGGGCGCAGGTTTATTTCAAGATAGATCTCCGCACCGGTTACCATCAGTTGAGAGTTAGGGAGGCAAATATCCCTAAGACGGCGTTTAGAACGCGATATGGGCATTTTGAGTTCACATTGATGCCATTTGGATTGATGAATGCTCCAGCGGAATTCATGGATCTCATCGTAGAATTATTGAGCTCTACCTAGATCGGTTCGTTGTGGTCATCATTGACGACATCCTGATCAACTTCCAGTCTGAGGAGGAGCATGAGGGTCACTTGAGGATTGTTCTCTAGACCTTGAGAGACCATCAATTGTATGCCAAATTTAGAAAGTGTGAATTTGGCTTATCGAGGTGAGATTCTTGGGACATGTGGTGTTGGCTTAATTTGTCGAGTGGACTGGGAGGGATTGGCGGGTTATGAGTTAGGAAGTAGGGAAATCAATCTTTGAGATACCGTTCTTCAGGATTAATGAGGATGTTATAAGGGTTTATTTGAGGACTTCTCCCAGATTAGCTACATGATAAAATTGAGCTCGGAAGGAGTGAGTTTGAGTGGAATGACTCTTCTTGAAGGCATTCTAGGAATTAAGAGGAGGCTTTACTTGACTTCTATTCGATAGTTCCGAGAGGCAGGCGAGAGGTACACGGTATATTGTGATGCTCTGAGGAAGGAATTGGATGATGCTTGGCTGCACAGGAGGTCAGGGCTTATGGTCTGTAGTTAAAGAACCACAAGCAGAGTTACCCCACACATGACAATGGAGTCATGACCATTATCTTTGCCTTTAAGATTTTGGGCTTCACTATCTATACTGAGCAATTGGTGCCACCACAAGAATCAAGTAATATTTTTACACAACGAGACCTCAAATATTGAGGCAAACGGGCGGACGGAGATCCGAGGACTATGACTTCACTTCGCATTACCATCCCTGAAGGCAAATGTGGCCGATGCGCCAAATCGTAAGTCACGAGGAGCGCTGGCAGTGTAGCTTCTGGGAATGGCGTATACTCGAGGTCGTGAGACAGTTCGCACACCAAGAGTGAAAGGTCGCCAGGTACTTTAGGAGTTTATACACGCCTTCCCCTACCGAGCAAAGTGATCGAATCATACGCATAGATACATTATCCATCAGGATCAGCATACCTTATACAAGTGATTAAGGGTCAATATCTCACGTATGGCGTTTCTAAGATAGTGGATGGCCGTGGTTCCCGCCGTGATCCGA
This sequence comes from Tetrastigma voinierianum, assembly GCA_016808115.1. Lineage (NCBI taxonomy): Eukaryota > Viridiplantae > Streptophyta > Magnoliopsida > Vitales > Vitaceae > Tetrastigma > Tetrastigma voinierianum. The sequence goes on along the minus strand of JAEQBH010007140.1, from coordinate 27,192 downwards.
GAGAGGGAGATCCTCAAGGAGTTCCATTGCTCCCATTTTGCTATGCATCCAGGTGGCATGAAACAGAACAGCTGCTCCTTCATCGCCGCATTACAGAGGGATGAAGAAACACGCTGGGACTCGTCTCGCTGACACCCCACATGTCAAGTAAAGGTCGAAGCACCGTGAGCTACCGGCCGGGATTACTCCAAATTCGAGGTAGCCGAGTGGAAAGTGGGAACACGTCACAATGGATTTTAGGACTCACTTGCCACTCTAACATCGCGAAAGGCGATGCAGGATGATAGAGATTCAGCTCACTGCCACGACACTTCTTTTGTCAGGTGATGACCTTCACCTGAGGAATTCTACGCATCGCACGCGGTGGAGTGTGTTCGTCACACTGGGTACCAACATCTTAAGATCAAATTGGGATCCAGGTTTACTATCATTTCGAAGAGTTTCTAGTGAGTCACTGAACATCACATGATAAGCATCAGCTTTCATCCTGTGACTGGGATGGTCACTGAGAGGACCATCCGTACTTTAGAGGACATGCTACTGCATTTAATCCTCGATCTTAAGGTAGCTAGGAAGAACATTTACCCTTGTTGAATTTTGCCTCCAACAAAAGTTATCGTGGAGCATAATGTGATGACAATCTCTATGAAACAATTATATAGAGGCCTTATCGATCTCTAGTTTGTTGACGTATAGGAGAGAGGGCCCACTTACCTACTTTGATTTTGGTTAGAGATGACTAGAAGGATGAGGTACACCCACATTTGAACCAAGAAGAGCTACACGACAAACTGGCGATGACCCCAAGAGTCTGAGGGGATCATGTCTTCAAGGTGAGATTTTTTCCAAGAGAGGAGGTTAGGTTCATTGAAGTAAAAAAAGCTATCACTTATATATTAGGTTGTTCAAGGTACTATAGAGGGTAGGTACGCTTTCACGGCTGGATTTACCGCCTCAAGCTTATCAGTGTCTATATGGTATTCCATATGTCTCCATGTTCTAAAAATTACTCCAAATCCGACTACGTGGTGGATCGGTACAGCTTGTCTGATGCGATAGTCCCCAGGAGGACCAACACGCATCATGGATAGCCTGGACTGGGTTTTACGCAGGTAAGACCTTGAGGCTAGTAGCGTGTCAAAGACCGATGAGTGAAGGAGGCAACATGGGAACGCGAAGACACTGTGCGTGCCAATTATCCCTTCTTATTTGAGGATGAAGGTATATTTTTATTCATTTGACATTAAATGATTGTTGCATATGCATGTCATAGGATGAGTATGTGTGTGTTAATTTTGTGGATGGAAATTCCTTTATGTTAAGAATGTAAACTTGAGTAAAATTGAATTTTTTCGAAAAGGGCAAAACAAGAAATTGTCGCTATAGTACAAAGCACAGGTTTAAAATTTTTTAGATCCGGATGATGAAATGGACCTCAACATTGGATCTGCCTTGGCTAAATCTAGTCATCTAGACGCATTCTGTGAAATTCGAGATAGCCTGATTTTCACGATTTTCAAGGCGTTAGTCCGCGCATCTTAAAAACGAGATTTTTAAGAAAAATATCGAGAGTTGAGAAATAATTTAATTAAATTTCATTTAAAATAAATTAACTTGAACTGGATGAAATAAATAGTTTCTGGGGCAAACGAACCCGATAAGTCGAGTGAATATGAGCTATGTAAAATGTCTTTAAGACTTAAGATAAGGCCAAAAGAAGAGGATCAGGGGGGCGGAAGCACAAGAGAAAAAGATCTCTACTCTGGTTTGGAACCGTGAGAGAGAAAGGAAGGGAGAGAGTCAAGCTTTCTTCACGATCCACGGAGTTCCATTGGTCGGAATTGCCGAGCAAGAACTAAAGTTCATGGCCTAATGAGGCCAATGCCAGGGTTATTTTCAAAACACTGATTTCCTCCGAAGATCCAAAGGAGGAGATTTCACATGAGCCTGCACTCTGTGCTACTACGTTCCAAGAGGTAGGGATTCTTCCTATTTTGGTTTTATTGCCACCCTTTAGGCGGATTTGAAGGGGTTTATGTTTGTGTGGGTCACAAAGATCCTTACCCTGGGAGCGCATTTGCACTCCCAAATCGGGTGTCCGCTGACAACCCATTAACCCGCAGACATTTTATGTCGTGGACACGTAACTTGACACCACTCATGAAAATCGGGTAAAGTCTCCTTTGTACGGGGGAGCTCTACCCAAGGTACAAACCTATCCCAACAAGTTTACAATGACTTAGTGGTCCACATGCGAGCAAATACGGGCACCAGCCCCCGATCAATATCACAAAATATATCCCAAACCAAATATCTTACATGGCTCAAGAGCAAATATTTACCTTTAATACAAATATATATTAAAATTGAAGAGTTCTAATACATGTTATACAACAACATCAAAGCCACAAGCTCCGATTTCTTCTAACACGCTACTTCTATAGTGAGTGCCGCCTTCCGATCAAGCCTCGTACTGAATGGTGATCCCTTAACAGGTGAGCAAAGCCTAGTAGAGATAATTTCCCTGCTATGAAGTTGATTCCACCTAAGTGCACATGTCATGAGCCAAACAATCACATCTGCCAATTTCACGAACCTACTGGACGTCTACATGCCCAAACCATATGTCTCAGTCCTCACCGACTTCTCACATATGCCTAAGCCGAATGCAAGTAAATAATCAGTTTTCAAAACAAAGCTATTTGTTCTTCAAAACACACTCACCGAAGCCTTGGTGAAAATATTGTATTAAACCTCCGAGGCTTAACTGGCTGATAACCCTCCGAACACCACGGGCCCTCCGACGTGAATTATCGACACCTCCAACACACCGAAAAATCTTCACAAATTCCTTCTTCACAAACATTTTCATTTTTGTTTCATTTCATGTCATGCACTCACACCTAATATTCTAGGCTGCCTACGCATAATAATGCATTAAGGCCAATTCCAAATAATTTACGCTTAATACAATTCATGCAAATATTAACATAATTTACTCACAACAATCATGTTATTCAATTTTCACATCAATAACACCAAAATTAGCTCACATGGCTACTAGCAAACACAAGCAATCTATTTCGAATCACTTACAAAACACATTTTCACACCCAAGAAAAATCATGTCACTATTCATATGAATAAAGGGAAAGTCCCTGCCATCGCTCACGCCACCAAATCTCCTGTGGGATTTTCCATTTGGTTAAAAGGTTTCAGACCGACCAGACGGCAAAATCAAGCCCCTTTAATATCCCTAACCATAAACACGCTCTTATCCGTTAATATCACAAGAGGAAAAGATCGCTACTGAAATATTCTGACTCCACCAAATTCCACGCCACACGCAGTCCTCGTCAGAAAGAACTTCGTTTCGGCTTCCAGGCTGAGAACCAACTGCTCAATGGCTGAAAATACCGAGAAGGAGCACACTCTCTCTCTAGAAATGAAATCCCACGCCCACTGCATCTCATTCACGTTTTTGGGCTTCAAACGGGGAAGATGACACTATTCATCTTTCGTCTTATTATCATTAATATTTCAAATAATTCCCATCATGTCCATTCTTCTATATTTTTGACACTTGGCACAATCTAAGCCGTCCATTTCCATCATCTCTCTAATCTTGCAACATGTGTCACAAGAGTACAATGTAAAGAAGTGAATTTTGTCACATCACATGTCTCTTAAACCTGCTTATGATACTCGACACCCTATACCTCGAAAACAGAAAATTCGACCATCTCTCAATTCGACGAAATTCGATGTAGTTAGATTTCATGAGACGATTCCAACTGAATTCAAGCCATCATCCGAGATCTAGAAAATTTCGGATTTCATCGTAAATGACCATGGCTCCTTTTTCGTAAAACAATTTTTCTGGTCTTACAAGAGTAGAATGGTAGGAGGTCTCGAGAACACCCTAAACCTAAAAATCTTGATTTCCCAAATCCTCCTTTGGATTCGTGAAATCTAGCCTTTTGGTACACACGCAGCCCTCGCCAAGGCTATGAACTTTAGTTCTAGTCCCATCGCATCTCGACTAACTAACTCCTGATCCTCATAGTTCGACTCACATTTCTCCTTGCCTTCTCTCACATTTATCCACAGAAAATCAGATATTTTCTCGCCTCAAAAATCTCATTTTAACCTCTTCTTGTCATTTTAAATACTTAGCCCACTTCTGCCACTCATTCATACGACACTCATAGTTCATTTTCGTCGAAATGATTAATCTTGCCTTGCTTAATTTCTAAATTATTTAAATGAATTTTTTTTCAATTATTTTCCAATTTTCCAATTTATTCTTAAAATCCTGTTTTTTGGGGTCACCGAGCACTAATCGCTCCGAAAAACATGAAAAATCTGACTATCTTGGAATCAATTTAAATTCTGGCTTGTGATAACTAGATTTTGCGAGACAGAAATAACCACGTAGACTGCTTCATCATCCGAGATCTAGAAAATTTAATGTCTCGCAAATTACTATAACCCACTCTACTGCTTGCCCATTTTGAAATTTAATTTCACCCGGTTTCATTTTCCTTAAAAGAATTTCATCCCTAAATTAATACATATATCATCCTATGACATGTATATGCAACAATCATTTAATGTCAAATGAGAATAAAAATATACCTTCATCCTCAAATAAGAAGGGATACCGGCACGTTACGCCTTCGCTCCCATGTCGCTTCTCCTTCACTCCTCGACGCCACAACACTTTAGCTACCTTCACTGCCTGGCCAAAACCTCGTTTCCCGCTATCCATGATACGTACCGATCCCTTCTTGAAGGTTCCATCCGCATCAACAACAATCTCATTTCAATCCACTATATGAGCTCTGTCCGAGTTCGACGGATCTCCTCTCCCCTTTCAAGTTAATCATCTCTAAAAGTGTTGATGCCCATCCATCCAAAGTTTTGAATAAGCGATCCGTAAAAGTGTAGTGGGTGTCTTCACCTTTAAAACTCAAAAACACTTCGAAGGTATATTTGGGGATCGATCTAGAAGAAAAAATAAGAGGAAGCCATTGTTGGACAATTTCTATATGAAAGGCCAAGAGCTGGGGAGGAACGAGGATTAATTTGTTGTCTTTGAATACTTATTTGAAACAACATTAAAACTAAAATAATATTTATTATTTATTCACATGACAAAATTCTTATTTAAAATAAAATTATCCTTTTATATGTAACAAGGTTAAGAGTTTCATATTCACCATGACCCAAAAAGCAATGACGTGGGAGGGAGCTTTTCTGACATTTAGAAAAAAAAAAAAAAAATCCCAAATGCAATATGTTATGTTGAGAAACATTTTAAATTTAGTGTATTTTTTATCATATGGAAAGTGTCTTTTGAACACTTTATGAAAACCTTAAATTGTAATTGAAAATGTTTTTTAAGAAACACTTTCTAAAGTTTTATAAATTAAGAATTAAATCAAAAGTGTTTTTTGAAAAGACACTTTCTAGATTAAGTTTTAGAAATTTTGAATTTAGATTTAAAGTGTTTTTTGAAGAGAATTTTCAGTAATTTTGAATTTTGAAATTATACTGAAAATTTCTTTTAAAAAGACATCTTTATTTTTTGAATCTTCATTCTATGTGAAAAGCTCATATAAAAAAACTACATTAAAATTGAAATTAATTTTCAAAACATGTTTTTCTTAGATTTATTTTTAATTTTTGTATTATTTTTCGAAAACTCCCTAGGTTGGTGTGTCTTAAAAAGACTCACCCACCACAAAATTCAAAAGCAACTAGGTCTTCTATCATTTTCCTAGCATATATAAGAAGGAAGTTTCCTAACATTTTCCTTTTGCTCATAATTATCAAAAAGGGAGCAGTAAGCACATGGGTAGTTTTTAAAAGAATACGGCGAAGGACCCATCTACCACAGATGTTTTAAATCACCTTTGTTTCCTAGCAGTTGAATGCCAAACAACTTCATCTTTTTCCAGGTCTCGGATTCGAGTAATAGTGGTACTTTGTAACTAAAATATTTAGTTTAAAAAAGAAAGAAATAAAACTTCATCTTTTTCCTCTTCATTCGTTTTCATCACTCAATATGGGTTCATTTGACCAACGTAGGTGACCCCTTTTTTACTTTTTCTTTGTGCAATATTTTTTTTCTTTTATGGGGCTACATGAAGAATTATTTGAGTTATGTCATTTATAAGTATCTTTTTTATTTTAAAGTTTTATTTTTAAGATAAAAATATATTTTTAGTGCTTGTTTGGTTCAGTTAGTAAATGTCAATGACATGATATTCAAATTAAACTCAAAATCCTAAAGTTTGAGCTTAGGAGAGTTGGCCTTTAACATGGATTAGAGTTTAGCCTGACAAGAGGCCTGGTCTCGAGCCCACCTCTCTCAATTGGATTTTGTTTGTTGACGAAAGTCCATAAAGGACTCCATTTGGTTTGTTTAACTCTCCATGTGAGAGAGGCCAAAGACATGATATTCATATTAAACCCAAATTTTAAAAACTCGGGCTTTTAGGAGAGTCGGGTCATTTAACAATATCTAATAATTACAGCTAGTGTTGGTAATCGATAGTTGATACAAGTAATCTATAGCCGAGGTAATTATAAATTAAAAGTAGTTAATTGAAGGTTACTTTGTTTATAGAAATTAGGATATGGAGATGTAAAAGTAATGCATGTATATGTAGAGAAAAGAGACAAAAAATACAAGAATAATAATATGACTTCTAAAGAATGAACCATAAATAAAGAAAAATTATTTAAAATGTATTCTTTCCAATAATCATGGTATTCCTATAGTTCAGTTTAAGAACATAAAAAAAATTCCATGATGGCGATAGTGTTTCACAATGAAAGAGGAATTAAAAAGCGGTTAAAAAAATATTTTTACCTAAGAAAAATTATTATGTTTCATGTTTTTGAAATATTTAAGCTTATTCTTTTAATCCGATAATCTTACAAATGACGGAGTTAGAATATTAGTCTAGGGCATAGATTATTGGCTATATGGTATTTTAGTTGTTCAATGCTCTTAGTAGTTTGGTGGGCCATAGTAGGGAAGGTTTGATCTGAGTCAGAGTGCAATTTTGATAAATGATTTGTGCTATGTACAATAGTATGCCTATGTAAGAAAGTGCACACGTTGCCTTAAGTAATATAATGATAAGTAAAAGTATTGTCCCAAGAGGAATTGGGTTACTAAGTACCGACTCTAATCTAGCCTAAACTCTATTTGGATGGTTGAAAATCTATAAAAGGATCTAAATTACACTAACTAAGCATGCAAGAAGACTCAATGATGACTAAAAGCCCTTAGGGCATAGATTTCACCTAAACAATTATGTATGAACCTCATAACCAAATTAATCAATGTTTATTTCATCATGAAGATGGCGATTTCACTAGTGTATATGAAATCTCTTCGAAAGATTCAGACACCAATTCTTTAGGATCATATTTGCATCTCCGCTCAACCCCAGATTTCTAAGGGTACATTAAACACAAGAAACCCTAATACCACACCTAATCTCATTTATATCTCTATCTCATGATAATTAGATGGTAAATCATCCATGGTCTAATTTTAACTCTCACCTCTCGGATCTTGAATCAAACCATAATTGATGCAAATAAAGCTAAATACTCACAAGCATTACGATCAAATGAAATACTCAACATATATATGAAATAAAACATAAATAAATAGAAATTAAGAGATTCATACAAACTTATCTTTGGCTACTACTAAACCCAAAGAAAAATAACTAAAACAAAATTATGAGAAGAAATACTGTGACGCCCCAAAACCCGGGGGTCCATATACTCAGATACCATACTGTGACCTCCAAAACTGGCAGGCCTGGACGACAACGCATACACACCGAATATTCGTGGTCAGCTTTCCAGAGCATTTTTCTTTTCTTTACAAATATACCAATTCTTATAATATTTTACAAGAGTTTGATGTACAACTCTTTACACTTTTTTACATTCTAACATATATTAAAACTAGATTATTGTAATATATTTACAAAATACTTCTCAAGGCCATAACCCACTTGAACTCACAAATTTCGGGTTGAGCGGTTTGCCTTCTCGCGTGCACCTAAAAGGGTGGTCGCACGACGAGGTGAGCAAAGCCCAGATATATATCCTGCCTACAAGCACCCCCACCAGTATAACATGCAATGCCAATACATACAATCACACGATTCACACCTATACTCTACTGTACCTAAATGTGCCCATGTCGCGAGTGCAAAGATGCCCTCATGACTCAAATCCCGAAGTCTCACTGACTCCCCACACCGGTGATATACATGTGAAAACTTAGAGCGGAGTCCCGCCTCGACCCTTTTCCAAAACAATTTTTTTTTTTTTTTGTACTCCCATTGGATACCCCTAATGCTTACTTTAGTTTCCTTACCCAAAGATTGTGTGTTATGCATTTGTAGGCCCCTGGATTCGGCTCACCCAGACACCGCACGCCCATACAACATTCTCGTTTTATTCAAAACAAGGATAGCCTTTCGATAACCCGCTTTATTTCAAAAGATTGACAATCTCCGATAAACTGCTTATTAAAATCGTTGACACCGATAAACTTTTATTAAAAAAACATTGACAATCTCGATAAACCGTTTTATCTCAAAATAGTGGGATAGTGCGAGACCTAATAAAGTAAATGATAGACACTGCCGCGAAACCCGAATTTCTTTCTAGATCTCGATGACGACGCTGACATACCAAGTGAGTTCGCCTTTGCTAAATCTAAGTACATAGTTGAATTTCACAAATTCCGAGAAGGCCTAATTGCACGTATGCACAAACACATTTAATGAGAGGATGACACGTGGTATGAAGATGCATGCCATGTGGAACTTGAGGAGAGGACACTTCGTACTCGAGTGGAAGCCAAGGTCACTTTATCTTACATGAGAAGATTGTGGTGGTGCGGGCAAGGAATGACATGTGATACTATGTGTCATGAGGAGAGAAGGAAGAGGTGTTCTACACCTAGGATGAGTATTCTCCACCTAAAGCAATTTGTTCGGAGGGAAGAGGGGAGAAGTTAAAGAGAGAAAAGAAAAGAAAAGAAAGAAGAAAGAGAACTGAAAGGAAAGAGAACTGCCAGCTTCTTCCATTAACAAACAGAGGAGTTGCAAAGAAGGAACTGATCTGCACTTCGAGAGGCAGGGGTTCTCCACGTTGGTTAGTCTTGTTTAAGAGCCATGAAATGACCATGACGTGTTAAACAGTAGCTGGATGGTTTAAAGAATAATTTATAGAAATTGTTGTTGGTCAGGGACCCTGGCTTGTCTGTAGTTTTTAATCGGCAGCTTCGAACTCGGGATTACAGGATCAGAGTTTGGGATCTCGAATGTGATGATCTTGGTTGTGTACCGTGCATGCCAAGCTTTCTGAGCTCGAGATTGAAATCCAGCCAGGTGTTATCTGCTTGCTCAACAACATGCGATCAGGTGAGAAAATGACAGCATATATATGCATGCTTGTTATATATTAACGTGATGCTCGTGTGGAAGCATGTATTATGAGTGTTGCATGTAGTTCCCATCATGGCAACATGAGATATTATGCAAAGGACATTGTCATTGCATGTGCACTGGTCATGGCGTGAATTGGGTGTGAGGCATGAATAAAATGTATTCTGAGGTTGTGTCCACAATGTTGATTCGGCAAGTTGTCCAATAAATTATATCTGCAGGTTTGTCCAATGAACTCTATCTGAGGTTGTCCAATAAGGGGTTCTTGAGCGGTCCAATGGTTTGATACTTGGAGGCTGTCCAAAGGGTTTACTATTCTGAGGTGGTCCAAGTGTGTAAAAATATTTAGAGGGTCAGTTTCGACATCAGAGTTGTTTAGTGGGTTTCAAAAACAAAAAGCTTTGTTTTGAAACTAGTTTTCATACATGGAAAATTGCATGTATGAGAAAGTCAGTGAGGACTGGGCATGACATAAACATTCATGTAGAGATATGCATATTTTATATGAATGTGTGTGAATGATTTTATGGATTATGCCATTGCATGCACTTAGACGAGTAGCCTCAGGTGAGACTTTCATCGCATATGCTCACCTACAGGGGAAAAAATATTTTCGTGCATCGAGGTAATAAGCCACCTCAAGAGAAGGGGCACTTCAAGGCAGTCTTAGCTGAGAGGAAGATCTGGTAGTAGCTTATTGTGTTCTTTTGTAAAATTTCTGGGTAGAAAACCCAGTTTTTGTTTTAAACTGAACCGTTGTCAAAATTTTGTACTTGTGATGTAAATAAATTGTAATTAAACTCAGATTATATATTTAATACAATTTGGTGAGGGGCCAGTTCTTGCCTCGAGGGGATGTTTGTCAAGGTTTAAAACCATGTGAAGTCGTACATTTGATCCTACGTATTACCACAACTTGAAGACTGATTTTTTGTTGGGAAGTAAAGGTAATGGCCCCATTTCTTCTGGTATATTGTAGCCCATCAGTAAGCTTGATGTGGTTTTCGAATCCACGCAAACGGATTCTACAACCTGCTATGGCCTTTACTTTAAGGGTCCGAGAGGATGAGCCAGGCCGAGCTCTTTCTCGCCGAATCGACTCTGGGGTGTAGCCAAGCTCTCCCGACAGACTCTGAATCTCTCGGGAAGAGTTGACACCTTCTTCGCGAAATGGCCTCCCCGGATGAGCCGACTCTCGCCAAAGCTGAGTCGACCTTCTTATCGAGCTGCTCTCCCCGATGAGCCGAATTTCTCGCAGAGCCGAATGACTTCGGGGCGTAGCCGGCTCTCCCGGACGAGCCGACCCTTCGTGCAGAGCCGAAGCCTCCCGATGACCTGACCTCTCGCCAGATGAGCTGACCCTTCGCGCAGTCAGCCTTCTCCTCGCCGAGCCGACTCTCGCAGAGTCGGCTCTTCTGGCCGAGCTAAGCTCTTGCGCAGAGCTGAGCTCTTCTAGCCGAGCTGACCTCTTTTCGCAGAGCTTCATGGCAGCTCAAGCAGGATGAGTCGTGGTATGGCTGAGCTTAGCAGGATGAGCTGTGAGGCCGAGCCGACCTCCCTCGCTGAAAGCTCGGGCCGAGTCAGCAGTGGAACGAGTCGGTCGCTAACTTCGACGACCATAACTTTCTTGTCCGGAAGTCCGTTTATCGTGTTCGTAGACTCTATGGAGCCCTTCAGCTCAAAATCCATCCATATGGCTAAAAATAATATGAGCTCATATTGTGTTCGGAAAGAGACGAAATACAATAGGCACTTGTCGGTTCTCGTACGTCACGGTCGCTATGTGAAGCGCTAATCCTCGGATGACCATAACTTCCTCGTCCAAGTCCGTTTCAGTGTTCTTAGACTCTATGGAAAGACTATCGAAGTCTAGAATATGACCACATGCCTGTGGATGGAATTTGGTGTCAACATATCGTTGAGACGACCTCTTTTAAGTCGAGCTGACCTCCTTTCGCCGAGCCGACCTCATCTAGGAACAGCTTGGCAAATACAACTTCTGATGACCATAACTCGTATAAGTCCTCAGCTGCGCTGCTCTTGACTCTATGGAAATCTCTGAGTCTAGAATCTAACCATTCCTGTGGATGGAATTTGGTGCTCACATAGTTTCTGAAAAGCTGATCATTGCAATCGAAAGGGAACAATTACTAGAATCTTCGAATGAGAGGGACTATTCGCAGTCAGGCTGATTAATAATCGGGAAAGGACACGTGAATATGTGTGAATGAGGCTATTATATACCTTGTTGAAGGCTTCACCTATGAAAAAAAAAAAAAAAGACCCCGGATCTGGGGTGTCGCGTATAGTTCCGAGGCAAACATTTTATTCAAAAAACATCGACAATCTCCGAAAAACCTGCTTTTATGCAAAACAATGGATGTGATTCGATAAACATTTTATTCAAAAACATTAGACAATCTCCGATAAACTATTTTATTCAAAACCGTGAGCAGTCTCCGATAAACGTTTTATTTAAAAACATTGGACAATCTCCGATAAAACGCCATTATGTTAGTGACGCCTCGATAAACGCTTATCTAAAACATTGGACAATCTCCGATAAACTGCTTTATCTGAAAGATACGACGCCTCCTATAAACGTTTTATTCAAAAACATTTGGCACCGATAAACTGCTTTTATTCAAAACGAATAAATAAAATTCGAAATTCCATTGGGTATGTAGTTCAAAATACCGTCACCATCGGTCCAAACACAGATTAATTTACCATGGTCAACACCAAACATATAGTGTTTAGCTCCACTCATGAATTCACACCCGACTTCGATGGTGACGTCTCCGTGCATAAATGCAATGCATATGTCATTGCATACTATTTTCATGCCTGATGTACACTACGCGGTCACATGCAACATATCTATTACACTACATGTCATGTCATGGATAACGAGATGCACACATATAATTATTTCCATTTTATCTACAAATATATCACATAATTTCACACATTCAAGATGTTATTCAATTTACGTTAATAACACACATTGAAGCCATTCCTCTAGTTTATAAATCCGCTGTACTGGGCTCTTGGAAATAATCCGACTTAGTCCGAAGTCCCATCTCAGTCAATATCACAAAATTAACACGTAATTTCTCGCACAGCCATATGCACTCAAGCATTTTCAGATACAAATTGTTTCAAACGGTTCCTAAACCAGAACTTAATTATCCTCAACTGGTCCGTGACTCCAAAATTTCCAATGTTCAGCCTGTGTTTTCGTCGAGCACTTTATCTTATTAAATTTTAGACTCAATGAGATTTTTATAGAGTCTAAGAACTCGTGAATCAAAGTTCGGACGAGAAAGTTATGGCTGTCCGAAGTTGACATGGCCGATTCGCAACGGTGTGCAGAAATTTGGGCACACCCCCGTTTGCCATTCTACTTGATTTCATGCATCTCGAACACAATGTTCATCTCATTAACTAAACCCCGTGAAACCCTAGCTCGACCTTTAACACAACAACAACCAAACCACACACATCTTAAATTGGCCCTGAAACGGGCGAAACCAAGAAGCCATTGCCGTGGCCCCTAGGGCGTAAAATAACTAGAGTAGGAGGAAACCACCTCCTGTAGTGTAGTTCTTCCGGGGTCCTTTGCCGTCCGGTTCACTTCGCATCATGTTGGTTCTGCCACTCTCCTCCGCCTCCTTTCTTTCCTTCTTCTTTCCTTTCTATTTTCTTCTTCTTTCCTTTCTTTCTTTCCTTATTTTCTCATTCCCTTCCCTTTCCTTCACAAATGATTCCTTTCCTATTCGCTTTTCCTTTTTCGATTTTCCCCTAATTCTTTTCTCTCTCATATATGGTATATTTCCTTTATTTTTTTATTTCATATATATATATATATTTTGAATTGGTGGGAGGTGTCACATCCTCCCACTCCATTCACATGCAGATCTGCCTTCATACCTGCCACGGGCAGGCCGTGGTCTTACCACCCCGTGCCACGTGGTCACTGTATCCCACTCCAGAATTTTCAAAAACCGTGAAATTCCACAGTCCAAATCTGAATGGGTGCTGGGATTTCGCACCATTCCAACGGTGAAATCCGTTTCGTCATCCGAGATCTAGAAAAATCCTAGCTTTTCCTCCAGGACTATTCCAGCAAATTACTGTTTTGCCATTTTTCTGAAAAATTTTAAATTAAAATTTTTCAATCGTTTAGAAAATACAAACCATCTAAGGGAAACGAAAAGGAAAGAAAAGAAATGAAACTGGTAGATAAGCTTCCTTCTTCCTCTTTCCATCTTCTTCTTTCTTCTTCTTCAAGTCTCTTCTTCTCTCAAGAACTGAACGAACTCTAGAAAAGGCGAAAATCTTCAAGAGTGGAGAAACCCTAAGAGAGGCCTCCTTCACAATTTCAACCTCCCAAATGAACCCCTGTTCGGGCCCCATTCTCCTTTTAATGGCCAAAAACATAGAGCAAACGAGATGGGCTTCGGCAAAAACATGGGCTGCTCCATCATGCTGTAGCATGATGGATTCAAAAGCACAGGAAATTGAAGCTAATGGAGGAGAAGAAGCCAAACACGTTGAAGACGGATGCCCACACTACAACGTGAGATGATCACGTTATAGTGGACATTCTCACTTATAGTGGAGAACTCCATGCCGGAGTGTGATTTCCACTCTTTTCATCGATTTTCCGAACACCCATACGATCTGCTGGAAAATCCCCCGGGTCGACCGCTTCGTTTTCCTTTTGCTTCCTCGACTTCTGGGTCGTGAACTTCTTCATTCCATCAACTGCGCGATCTGGTGTCTAAAAGTCTTCAAGTCTAGCATCTGCCCATGCTAATGAGGGAGCCATAGAAGGACATCACATAGGAAAAATGATTACATGTTTGCTGCGACTGCATGATGACTTTGCCAATTTTTCTTCGATTTCGCTCATTTTCGCTCAATGGTTGGCCTAATCACAAAATTGAGAAAATAGAGCATTAGGATATTTATTTATCTCTATAAAACCATTTCAAACCTAAGAAAAACATGGGGATAAATGAGTATTTAAGATATATGCCCTCACACTCTCAATCAGGAATTGCTGTCCTCAAGCAAAGGAAAACACATACAACACACTTGTAAAACATATATGAGTGGAGAATGGTGCTAGTAACAAGATAGGAGAATACCATGACGAAGTTCTATGGAAACAATATAGCCTACATGGGATCCTTCCAAAACAACATTTAAGATCTTTAACGATGCTGGGTATTTATGGGCAATGTGGTGATCAAGGTAAGCTTTTGCTCTCAATTTATCAATGGATCCAAAAGAAACCCATGAAATGGTATGTTAGATCTCAAAATGTGGACTGAGGTTCCAAGACACTTTTCAACCAAACTTAACTCACTCATTCAAAGACAATAACAAAATAGGCTACAGAACATCTTATTCAATATTATAACCAAAAGTGGGATGCACAGTGGCGCCTAGAAAAGTGTCCATGTACTGTGGATCATTGGTGACTCAGGTCACTGTTATGGTACCGAGCAAAGAAGTTCCCTAATCTCACCCCAAACACTCAACTAGGAAAACCAAAGAACCTACTTCTAGGAGATCAACCATGCTCTATCCCATGTAACTGCTGAAGTCATAATGACCCCAACCAATCGCTAGGCATTAGGCTTGAAGGTCTCTGACTATACCCAGATTCCGATCGAACAACTCATTTATTTGTCTCTTTTTCTTTCTCAAGGTTTTTCTTTTTCTATTTCGCTTTTATTTTTCTTTCTTTTTCTTCGTTTTGCAATGCGGTCATCGCCCTTATCGAGGTGTCCCAACACTAAGTTAAGGTCTCTTAAGGTAAGTTTGGTTTGAGAAGAAGATGTTGAAACCTCGGTGTACGAATGAGATCAATTGTGTGTGTGTGTGTGTACAAGTTCCATTAAGGAGTTGTTCCTTGAAAAACATGAAGGCTTTACAATAAAGCCTCCCACAACCACTAGATACACTCAATCTTAGATTACTATACAAATGTGATAAGATCTCAAGTTTCAAGCAAATAAACAAACTTTGAAGCACAATGTCAAAGCATTTCTCCAAGAAGATACATCAAATCAACTCATATGAGACACAAACACAAACAAAAACATGCATTGAAATTAACCAAAGAACCAAAACAACTAAAAGGCTCAAAGCACACTATTCTAAAGCAAGTACCAATTATACCAAACCGTAACCCATTTCCACCCCCACACTCAAATGTTACATTGTCCTCAATGTAATAAAAACATGAAAAATAGAGAGGTAGAGGGGACTCCTCTGATGATCAGAGCTGATCATGACCATTGGTTGAGAGTTGCGTGATAATCGAGGTTGCTCACCACCCTTCATTGGTTATCATAATCTCCAACCATGCATCCTCACAAAGGATACACTTTATGCATTATGTTCTTCATGCTTGAGATAATCTGGCCTTTGAACCTACTGTAGCACAATAAAACACAAAAAAAAAAACTAGCAAGCATCTACTAAAATAAACAAGAAAACTAAAAATATGAAAATGAAAGTAAGAAAAGAAAATTGTGCTTGGGTTGCCTCCCAAGAAGCTACTCCATTTTTCGAGTCCAACTAGACTCTACCAACTACGGATAGGTGATTTCGGCCTCCATCCTTCTCTAAGAGGCGATAGTTGTGCTCAATCAACAACTTGAGCACATAGTCTCTACAATCTTATTATTTTATTTTATTTTTCACAATGGTGGCTTCCCTTTCCTTACACAACTGAACAATGCACTCCTCCACCTTGGACATGGGGGGTTACTTCCTCAATTTTCAACTCTTCATGCATGTCACCCCATGGAGCCATCTCCGGAATAGTCTTTACAAATTTCTCTCCTGCTGTCATGATTCTGAGAAGTTAGCTCATCTCTTTTACAACTAAGGCTCTTCCATTCTGTGCATCATTCTCCACTATTTGAAGCTTCTCAACTTCTCCATCATTGCTTGAGGTGATATCTCATCAGACTTCAAGTCTTTTCTTTTAATCACCCCAAGATTGAATGGCAAGTTCTTTCATTGACTCCTTAAAGGACATTTCAACTATGTTCCTCCTATCTATGCATTTGGCCACTTGTTCTAGTACACCTATCTTCTCCTCCATTGGAGGTTGTTGTAACTCCATTTCATGTTGAGGCCAAGAAGTGACACTGAGTCTTTCACTTTTCCAAGCTCAAGTGATAAGTGGGGCTGAATTTGAACATTAGTCCTTGTCTCTTGAGTAAATTCACTCTACACTAGGCCAATTTAGCCATTGTGATGGCTAGTTCATCCACTCCACTTTCAAATTTTGACTCCTCTTGTGAAGGTGTGTGCACCTTCTCCAGAATCAGCCTCTAGATGTTGCCGACTTAGCTTGAACGCTCTTAGTTCAGCCACGGTTGCCTCTAAAGCTAAACATTTCCTCTTGTGGAGGTTCACTCATTTCATTTTGAACATAAACCTATAAACCATCTTGAGAATAGTCCATATCACCCATTAAAATTTCATTTTCAACTCGACCATGGTCAAATTATTTGAGATCTTCTCACTTCACCATAGTTTTCTAGACTTTCCTTGGCCATTTGAAAGCCCTAGACTCTTCCCTTTCACTCTACGACCTAGCCAATTCAGCCTAAGGTATCTTCCTGCTTGACCTTTGGACATGTGAGCTCAAGATTGTGTAGCCATTCCATGAGGTGTTCAAGGGGGCTCCATCTAAATTATGATCGTCAGCACGGGCACCTCCGCCAAAACATAATCCATTGATGCATACAGTTGCCACACTTGACCCCTTACTTGAGTTGTCACTCTCCTTTGCTGCTCATTGGCCATTTTCCTCATTCTTAGTTGTTGAATACGAAGGGATAATTCAGTTGTCAAATCCATAGAAGGATCCATTGTAATTGACACCTAGAAAACAAAAATAAATTCAAAAGCAACAGATGCAAGGAAAATAAAACAATACTAATTATATCCAAAGTAGAGTAAAGCCATTTTGAATCAATATTAATAAAAGCGCTCACTCCCAAGACGGCGCTAAAAACTTGATAAGCCGATTATATATGTAAACAAAAGGCCATGTGGCTGCGCACGCTTGCCTCTGGCAATATAATGATAAGCAAAAGGTATCGTCCCACGAGGAATTTGGTTACTATACCCGACTTTAATCTAGCCTGTATTCTATTTGGATGGTTGGAAAATCTATAAAAAGGATCTAAATTGACCCTAACTACGCAAGAAAATCAATCAAGACTAAAAGGCCTTAGGATAGATTTAAATTTAAATGGGGCTATGTGTATGAACCTCCTAACCAAATTAATCAATGTTTATTTCATCATGAAGATGGCGATTTCACTAGTGTATATGCAGATCCGCTCCCAGAATTCGCTCTATCACCCTTTGTTCAAGCCCCACTACCTCTTTAATGGCAAAAACAGAGCAAACAAGACGGGCTTTGGGCAAAACACGGGCTCTAAGATCAAGACCAGAACAAGTGATGGATCTTTGCCTGCCAACATGGAGAAAATTAGAAGCTACTGGAGGAGAAGAAGCCAAACCATGTCAAGCGTGATGCTCATGCTATAGCGTGATAACTCCATGCCGGAGTGATTTCCACTATTTTCTTGAGCGATTTTATGAGAAACTAGTCGACCTTTTCGAAACCAAATGAATTTGTTGCTCTTTCCTTTGCTTCTCGACTTCTCAGTTGTAACTTTCATACTCTGACTCAAATCATGCGATTATGGTGTCTATTGAAAGCTCTCAGAGTCTAGAATCTACCCATGCTAATGAGGGATCCATAGAAGGGCATCACACAGGCGAAATGATTACATGTTTGTTGCGACTGCATGATGACTTTGCCGATTTTTCTTTGATTTCGCTCATTTGCGCTCAATGGTTGGCCTAATCACAAAATTGAGAAAAAAGAGCATTAGGGCACTTATTTATCTCATAAAACTACTAAAACCTAAGCAAAACATGTGGGATAAAATGAGAATGAAGATACTCATCAAAATTTTGCTTTTAATCTTTAGATTACTAAGGAAAAGAAATATGAGAAAATTAAAAACAAAATAAAAAAATCTATAAACAAATTTTATATTACTTAAACATATATATATATATATATATATATATATATATATATATATATATAATTATTTTTATTTTCTTAGTCACTTTTATGATTAAACCAAATAAAGAAAAAAATCAGTAGGCCAAGTACAAAGCAAGGGATAGATAATAACTTTATGTGAAAATTTATAAGCTCCTAATCAGCAGCTCAACTTCTAATGGAAGTGACACAGAGGGCCAAATCGTACAAAAGAATGAGCCACCCAATGAGGACTTGAACAAACAGACTCAAACACTCCGTCCAATATGTGGGTAGGATAAGGACGGTTCATTTCAGTGTTAAATAGCCAGATTTGTCTTTAGCTCACATTTTTTTTTTTTTTTTTTTGCTGAAAAGTGGTTATCTTGTTCGAATTTCGAATAAGTCAAACTATTTGATCCATTTCTTCCTTGCATCCAAGCACCACTTGAAATGCACTTAGGTTTTCGAGAACACAACTATGCAGATTCTCAATTTTCAATTGTTTTCAAAAGTTATGTTTTGCTGGAGTGAACTCAAAGTCTCATAATGTCCTACATGGGTTGGGAATGAATGCGAGGAGTTATTAGCATGGACAATATCATACAAATGTGGATAAGAAAAAATTCATAAGGTTTCCCAACAAATGGTATGTGACTCGAGCCGAGTTAAAGCTTAATCGTGGCTAAGGTGTGTTGTAACGCATCCCAACAACTCGGTATGTGACGCCCCACTCCTGGGGGTCATTTTTCAATACACCGCAAATTCAAAAGATAAAACAACCTTTTATTGCTAAGGGCATATGAAACCCGGTGAAACTCCACCGAACCGTGCATTTATACAAAATGAGTTTATCATAACTTTGTTCTTTTTACATAAAGTAGAACCTGTGCTTTTCACCCAAAATTTACAAGATACGTAACAGCCAACCGCCTTTTCTCAACTAATTTCTTAGACCTCGCTTTCTCGCTCGCGGTACCTTTAGTACCTGAAAATATTTTCCCACGACGTGGTGAGCAATGCCCAATAGAGAAAATCTCCTACGAGGGCTACTCCCCACCTAAGTTCACATGCAATGCCATGTTCACAAAATCTATACGATTCAAGTAAAAATTATGCCATTTCTACATGAATCGCCATACGCCAATCCTTCATGCTTCTGTAGTCCTCACCGACCCTCACACATGCATTTTTTGCCATGTATGAAAATTATTTCAAACAAAAGGTTTTTTGTTTTAGTTCTCGCGGTTCGCTGACGTGACTCCAATAAATAAGTCGACCACCCGAGCATATATATATATATATATATATATATATATATATTTTTTTTTTTTCATTCGGGGATGTACTCTCGATGGTACCGTGGACAACCATCCGACAAAATTACTTCAAAGTCACTAAAGTCACGCTACTCACACCCGATATACACAATGTCCCCATGCATGTGAAATGAAGCACTATTTAGATAAATTCATGTTAGTATGCATTTAAATAAAACTACATGCACAGTATATATATATTTGATAATCCATGCTTTTATCCAAGATCATGTTGATCATCAAACATGCACCTATCAACATGTATATTCACAAATTTTGCATGTTCTTCATTTGCCAATAACACACCAAACTCGGGGGTTTTTTTTCACTTTACAACCTTAAAATTCTCGCATGCAAGCAATAACACACCAAACCCCAAAGATATTATCAACCTGTAAAGAGCATGCAAATTGAATTTCATCCAAAGCCATTACTAGAAAACATAGCATGCAATTCTCTACATTTTCACATCAAATCTGCATGATATAAAATTGCCAGATGCGCACTGTATCACCATCTTTCTATAACAACATGTTGTCTTACATATTGCATTACAATCACATTCAGACTGAATTTTTTTTCCAGCTTTTCACAAACAAGAACACAGTAATAAAAATCCTAAAGATTCAACATATTTTCCAGCAGGTTTAAACCTGGCACCAAAATCTATTTATGGCATCAAAATGCTTAGAAATGTACATAGCTCAGATTCAAACCGTTTTCTGAAGTCATTCATTTACATGCATGCATGCAACAAGTTCACATACCGCATGTTATACAATAAAAACTAGACATAACTTGAATTTTCTATCCACTTCATTACCAGAAAACACAAAGATGCAATTTTTAGCATTTTCACATCAAATCGCATGATATAAAGTTACCGTGATGCATAATTATATCACCATCTTTCTCTCAAAATGATGTTATTCATGTAATACAACACATGCAAACTAGAATGCTTTTTTCTAGTTTTCACAAACAAGAACAATAGTACACAAACGCATTCAATGATATATATTTTCCAAACAGTTCTAACTCACTGTAACTGTTTCGCATCATGCTCGTGAAAATGCATACGCTTGCATTCAACCTGCTTTTAAGCCAGCCCCATGTTGGGACTAAACTCCGCTTTGGCAATTGAAAGGCCCCTAGACGAAGGGGTCTCCCAAGTAGGAAAAGAACCTACACCTTGTCGGGAGTGTGCACCAACTCTTCCTTTTCTTCATTTCTTCTTCCTTTCTTCCTTTCTTTTCTTCTCATTTTTTTCCTTCTCTTTTCTTTTCTTCTTTTCTCTCTTGTCTACGAACAGTTTCCATTTCCCCCACCTCCAACCACTAAGTTAGGTTTGAGTTAGGTGAAGGACACTACAAAAGACAAGTTTGACACATGGCCATTGCTAGGCCATGTGTTTTCCATGCCAAAATCCTATCCACCTGTCATGCACGCGTTTAAGGGCATGACACTCGCCCACCCATGTGCCAAGTGTCCCCATGCTAGTCAGTATGGCACACATTCCTCATGCCACATGTCATCCCGATTCACCCAAACGCCGAACACGTGAAATTAATCGCTTCAATTCAACGAATTTGACTACAGCATCAGATTTGGAGATCTTAATCCAATCTGCCAGAATCTCATGTTGTCATCCGATATCTATAGAAATTTCTAAGTTTTCGCTTGCATCACACGATAGCTCCATCGCTTTGCAATTTTTTCAAGCTTTATAGTATTTATTTAGTTATGGCTGAGACTAGATAAACAAACGTTACAGTCCTGGCTCGGGCATGTTGTGAATCGAAAGAAAAAGAGGGAGGGGACAGATTAGAGAGAGAAATGCAGGCTAGGCTTGGGATCCGCAAGAAGATAGACAACTCAAACCTTTGCTGGTTCGGCTCAAATGACGTGTGGTGATTTCTTACAAAGTGCTCTTAAATTCCTAGTGGTTTGGATCTTATGGTTACTTCCATAATACCCATTTTATATAGTCTAATCTTGGTGAGAATTTTCCTTTCTTCGAGTTATCTATCCATGATGATGTCATTGCATTGACATTCCAAGAATGATATTCTACAATAATTTGTTGTTGTGAGCCTTGATCTAGTTTGGATTGCATAGAGAAGAACTAGAGGGTGTTTGTTATTTTGCTTATTTTTGAAAGCAAATTGCTTTCTCGGACTTTAGACGGTTTGTTTTTAATTTTTATATAACTTCTATTTTTTTAATTTTTGAAAATTTTAAAAGCCAAATATTTAGAATTCTACAAAATATTTTAAATTTTTTAAAATCCATAAATAATATTTAAAATATTATTAAAACATGTATATATTTTTTAATTTTGTCTTCACCAATTTATTATTTTTAAATTATTAATTTTATATATTCCCATTTTGTGTTATATAAAATAAATAAATAAAATAATTATTTTTTTGTAAGAATGATAATAATAAATTATTTATCAAAACAATTCTATTACTTTAAAATTTTTAAATATGCTAATATGTTATACATATAATATATTATAAATAATTTTTTATTTTATCATAATAATAAGGGTGATTTGATGAAAGACATTTTGAAAAAACTAAATTTAAACTAATCTATTCATTAATTTTACCTCATTTTGATAAAAATGCCCTCATTATTTCTTTGCATAACAGTCATTTTTCAAAGATATGTGAATACATGAATGACAACAACATTTTTGTCCATTATTAGTCATTCTTCTAGAAAAAACATGAAAATGATTAGCTTTAAAAAATTTGAGTTATTTAAGGTATTTTAACCAAATATTCCTATTCTTAAAAAAAAATCAAAGTGATATCATTATTACACAAACAAGTACTCACTTAAATTATTATTTTTAATATATTTAAGATATTGATTTTAAGCATATAAAAAACAAATAGCTTAATACTTAATGGAAATATAATATTAAAAAAAACAAATAATTTAATACTTAATGGTAAGCCTTATTCAATATTTAGCTAATAAAAGTTCTATTCAACATTAAGTAAAAAAAAACAAAACGCCTCTTAGTGTAACCTATCATTGTTAAAAAAAAACAAACGCCTTAGTGTAACCTATCATTGTTATTGTTGAAATAATGAAGTTTTGGCTACTTATTGGTCTGGTTTTATCCTTTTCATTTAGGGTTTATTCTATTGTGATTGATTTATTGTTGCTTGGTTGGATTTATTGTGTTTGACTAGTTTGATTGTTGAAAACTTATTTCGACACACAAAGAGGGCAAAGATCACTTTTAAAATTATTGTATTTAGTATTCTTTCCCAACACGATTTGATCTCTTCTCCCTTTTCAAGTTGATCATATCTGAAAGTGTTGATGCTCATCCGATCCAAATTTTCGGTCACAATCCGTAAAATGCAGGAGTGTCTTCTACCCCTAAAGCTTAAAAACACTTCGAAAAGGTATATTTGCGAATTGAGGTAGAAGAAGAGGAAGCCATTGTTGGACAGATACCGTAGGTATATCTAGATATTTTGAAGCGGTAGCATTAAATTAGGCTTAGTAGATTCATATAAGAAATATAGTTGTTTTGTTGAGGCAAACAAATATTTAAGTTAAAACAACATTTATTATTTATTATTAACAAATATCTTATTTAAAATAATGTTTAGCTTTTATGATATGTAATAAGAGTCACTTATCTTTCAAAACATAAAAAGAAAAGAAAAACACAATAGTCAATTATTCACATGCCCAAAAGTAATGATGGGGAGGTGGATGGATGTAGCCTGAGTATTCTTAATTCACCATTGGAACAAAGTAGGGAACATGATGGTATACACCCACCAACTTTTTAGGCAGCAAGCAAACAAGCCTACTTCAAGTTGTAATTGGGCTTTTTAGGCATTTAGTTGAAAAAAAAAAAAATTCGAAAAGGTTTAGAAATATTTCTAAATCTAGTATAGTTTTTGTCATAGATCAAAATAAATTTTGGAAGAAACACTTTATAAAAAATGCTTCTTCAAAAGATATTTTCTGAAAGTGTTTCTGAAAGACATTTTCAGTATTGAAAAAACTTTCTAATTTTAAAATTTTAATTTATACTAAAGTGTCATTTAAAGAGACATCGCTCACAATTTTAAAATTTTGAATTTATTAATTAAAAATGTCTTTGAAAAGACATCTTCATATTTTTGAAAATTTTGAATTTAAACTAAAAACGTCTCTTAAACAAACATTTTATAAATGTTGAATATTATACCGAAGTATCTTTCAATAAACACCTTCATAATTTTAAGATTAATTTATATTGAAATTATTTTTTGAAGAGACACTTAAAAAATAAAAATAAATTGAAAGTGTCTCTCAGTTATATTAATTTAAATCATTGAACGTTATACTGAATTGCCTTGAATAGACATTTTTTAAAAATTAAAACTGAAAGTGTTCTAAAGACACCTTAAATAGCTTTTTCATAACTTTTTTTACTATCAAAACCCATATGTTGAAGTTTCTTTATCCATGTGTGCATGAAGCTTAAGTGAGAAAACTACACTATATTTATTATTAGTTTTCAAACCACACTTTTAAAAAAAAAAAATTTAATTTTTTTATTATTTTTCGGAAACATCCCACCTACCTCCCCATCATTACATTTTTATCATGGTGAAATGACTTTTGTTACATATCATAAGAGAATAAACATTTGTATTTTAAATAAAATTGGGTTATGTAAATAAATAATATATATCATTTTAGTTCCTTTCAAAAAAATATAATTTTAGTTTAAATATTTTTGTCTCAACAAAGCAACAATATTTTTTTATATGGATTCATTTTATAAAAGTTCAATTTAATGCTTACTTCAAACATACTTTGCGGAATCTACAGTATATTATTATAGAAATAGATAGAACGCCTAGATGAAAATTGACTATGGTGGGGTGTTTCTTTTTTTTACTTAATGCTAATAAATTTTTTGTTCAAAATAGTCCTTGATAGGATTAAGTATTTAGTTGTTTATTTCTAAAAATCAATCTTTTAATTTTTATTTAAAATTTGAGACAATAAAAAACATTCAATAATAAATCAATTGAATATATAATTCTCAATTGGATCATAAAATATATAATTTTCTTATATTTAATATCTAGTTTTTCTTAATAGAAAAACATCTAATAAAAAGCATTAAATTTTAAAAAAAAATATTTAAGCATTTTTATTCAACCAAAAATTTTAAAAATTTGACATTAATAATAATAAAAAGTTAAAACAATACCATCTAAGTCACATTGGGTCCCTAAGTAAACGGGGAAAGCAATCATACGCTTTCAAGCATTGGGAAAATCAAACCTCAAAGGATGCTCTTTCGGCATATCAAGTTCATCCTCATTCCTCAACTCTTTTTAAGCTTTTCTAACAATGGCTTCTTCCTCTTCTACTTCGATCCGCAATTATACCTTCCAAGTGTTCTTGATTTTTAGAGGTGACGACACTCGCTACACTTTTACAGATCACCTATTCGAAAATTTGGACCAGATGGACATCAACACTTTTAGAGACGATCAACTTGAAAGAGGAGAGGAGATCAAATCAGAACTTTTGAAAACTATTGAAGAATCGAGAACTTCAATAGTTGTGTTCTCAAAAAACTATATGTTCATTCCAAGTGATGAGTTGACGAATATCATGCAGTGCAGGGAAGAAATGAATCAAATAGTCTTGCCGGTGTTCTACCACGTGGATCCTTATGATGTGCGAAAGCAAACAGGGAGCTTCAGGGAAGCATTTTCTATTCATGAAGGAAATGTAGATGAGAAAAAGATGAGAAGGTGGAGGGATTCATTGACAGAAGCAAACAATCTAAGTGGTTTCCATGTGAATGATAGGTACCTTCAACTTTCTTAATTTTTGCTTTCCATTCTAACTCATAAGGATTTCTAGTAGATCTATTGACTTTATTGAAAAAACCTTGTAAATAAATCATGTGATTGAGTATTCGATTTTGGGAAGATTTTAAAATTTATTATCTTATATTTGATACTTTAAAATGCGAGGATTTTTTGAAAAAAAATTAAAAAAATAAATTTTATCCAACTTTTATTAAAAATAAGCAAATTATTTTTTAAAATGAAATGAACTATTCATAAAAAAAAAAAGGAAACTATTAGGTCAGTAGATTAATGAACAAAATGGTAAATGAGACCATGAAAATGGTAGTTGATGGTGCTTTTGTTTCTATTACCCGGCTGGTTTAATGTACCGTCCGCTTGGGGCTGGTCGAGTGCACAACCTAAGGCGAAGGGTGGTCCGATGGGGCGCGTACGCCTTCTCGATGCCTAAGCCGGGCTTTTCTTATGAAACTGGGAAAAGAGAAAACCGCTTTTACGCTTGCGGGTCGCTGGGCCCTTTCTTTCGGGGGAATTGCTTCGTATTTATCGCGGGTGGTCACTTATGACTTTCCTTGTTAGATCTAAGTGATACCATAATCTTCCTGGGCGGGTAGGGAATCTCTTCTTCCTTATCGCTAACTGAATATTAGCGATAATTAGGAGTCGTATTCGTAGGATCCTTCCCTTAATGAGTAGATATCGAATCATAGACGGGTGCTTTCTTATGCCACAACCGTGGACAACGGATTATCCCCGCCACCGCCCAGCTCCACTGGCGAAGGTTTCGCCTCAAGCCAAGGCCAAGATAAACTGACGCCATTATGGGACCGAGTCCCCATGTGAGGCTTTACTGCTAGCCCTACGGAGGACGCCAACCCGGTTTAGGCTTTATTGATGGTTTGCTCCCTGGGCTTGCGTTCTAGGCCTATGCAAACTGATTTTAGCACTATTAGTCGTCGTACTCGGACTGCCAGCCTGGGCAAGGGTCGACCGTTGATCGAAAGCAATGAATTCCACGCATCGAACTGGGTTTATTAGTCTAAATATTACGCCACCGCTTCGCGAGCACGATGGCTTCTTCGATTCTCACACCCATTTTGCTTAACGCTACACTTCTACTTTCAACCACACCTTGTTCCTAAACCTTTTTCTATGGTCTTCGTGATTTTTCTTCTTAACGTTTTCGATCATCGCCAAGACTGCTTTCGTGGTTTTCGCTGCTCTCTATCTCATTGGGTCATCTCTTATGTTTTGTTCCCTAGTTTGGTACGTCTTTCTTCTTCTTACCTAACACTTTTTCTTGTTTTGGATTTCGTGGGTCCCGTGGTCGTCATTTCCTCTATACTCTGCCCAATCATGTGTACTTCCTGGGCCCAATCGTTCTTCTGGTCTACGCATAGGGGGAAGGCTCACGAGGA